>LR990636.1:14157723-14563706 GCA_905147815.2 Phalera bucephala | reverse complement strand
TTATAAATACTAGTGGTCACCCATAGGTCCTACTCTTTCATCGTTTGCTGGTTATGTTTGACATTCAGTAAGACTATAGACAAATAATATAAAAGACAAACATCAATTTGACGTGTATTGTGTCAAATACATGGTAGTGTGTGTAAAGTTGTTTTCATTGATTTAATGTATGTTTTATGCATAATTTAAAAATAATACTAGCATTCTGCACTCACACCAACTTATTGCTGAGAATGTAAGGTGCCAATGATTACTTTGGCACCTTACATTCTCAGCAATAAGTTAGGGGCGAGGCTATTGCCACTATACCGGGCACAAGCTCGGACCTCGGACTGATACTGGGAACTTTTCATTACGAAAACTACATGTTGTCCGCTCTACAATTTGTACAAGATCTTCCGCGATATTTAAACGTATTATACGGTACCTACTAGACCAACGAGGCATACCATAAAAATACCTTAATTAAATTAATTACATTTAATTCTCATTCTAACTATATAAACATAAAAGAAGAAATCGACAATGTGATCAAATTTACGTCCCACCGACGGACGACGACGATGTTTTGTGTACAGTGAACAGATGGAAGAATAAGTTCAAGGAATCTATGAGATCAACAGTCGATGTACAAAGTCAGTATGACAGGCTGGAGAATGACATAAAATTGTTCTTAAAACAAGTACCAATAACAAACACACAAAAGAGACACTACATTAATGAAAAAAACAAAAGAACTTTTGGAAAAGAGAAAGGTATTATACAAAGAAAAAAGAACCAAACAAACACAATTAGAAATAACGAAGATTAAGAAATAAACAGAAACATATTACAAAACAAGAAAACAAAAAGACAAAACACACTAGAAAATTTTATAAATAAAACAGGAGGCCTACGAAAAGCGTATAAGGCACTAGTTGACAAAAAAAAATGGATAACAAATCTTAAAAACAAACAGAGAAAGACATTGATAAGACGCCCGGATATAATTAATGAAGCGACATCCTTTTACAAAGAACTCTACGCAACCAAGACCAACAAGGACCACAATAAACATGATTTTTTAAAGTACTACGACTCCATTAACATGGAAACCGCACCACAAAGCATTTTGAAGAGTGAGATAGAGTACGCCATTAAGACCCAAAAAAATTGTAAGACTCCAGGAAGTGACAATATCACAAACGAAGTCTTGAAGTTTTTATGTGATATATTACAGGAACCTTTACAGATAATGTTTAATAATATTATGGATAAAGAAACAACGCCAGACCAATGGTCGAAATCTACAATAACACTGTTACATAAAAAGGGAGACCGTACCGAAATTGGAAACTACAGACCAATAAGCCTTATGACTAACTTATACAAAGTATTTTCGAAAATATTATTGAATAGAATTGCAAATAATTTTGATGAAAGCCAATCACGCGAACAAGCCAGATTCCGGAAAAAATTTTCAACCATGGATCATATACAAGTAGTGACGCAAATGATAGAAAAGTCTAGTGAACTCGGAATAACATTGTACATGTGCTTTATAGACTATTCAAAAGCTTTCGATTCATTGAGCCGCGAGGCGATATGGGTAGCATTATCACAACAAGGTATCCATAACAAATATATTAATGTCATTCAGAACGTTTACTCCAAATGTATGGCTAAAGTGCGACTAGAAAGGGAAGGTATAGAATTCCCGGTTAAAAGAGGGGTCAGGTAAGGGGACCCATTGTCACCTAAGTTTTTTTCAGCCGTACTGGAATCCGTTTTCAGAAAACTTAATTGGAACAGCAGAGGAGTAAAAATTAATGGAGAATACTTGAGCCACCTTCGATTTGCAGACGACATTGTGGTGTTCGCTGAAAATGCGCAGGACCTAGAGACCATGGTTGACGAACTAGCGAAAGAAAGTGAAAGTGGGACTGTTACTGAACACATCAAAAACAAAAATATTAACAAATGGACAGACTCATGAGATTACAGTTGACGGTGTCAGTATAGAATACGTAAAAGACTATGTATATTTAGGACAATTAGTGTCGTTTGAATGCTGCACCAAAAGGGGCATACAAAGACGAATAGCAATAGCTTGGAAAAGGTACTGGAGTCTTAAAGAAGTGATGAAGAACAAAGAAATCAAGATCAATATAAAGAAAAGAGTTTATGAAACGACAATCCTGCCCTGCCTAACGTATGGATGCCAGACATGGGCGTTGAGAAAGAAAGATGAGGAGAGGCTTGCTATTTGTCAAAGAAAGATGGAAAGAAGCATGTTAGGGATAAAACTTTCAGACAAAATAAGTAATCTAAATATCAGGCTAAGAACAAAGATAACAGATGTAAGAAAAAAAATAAGAATGATAAAGTGGAATTGGGCCGGACATGTTTGTAGACTGGACAACGACAGATGGACAAAAAGAGTGACAGAATGGATCCCATTGACAGGCCAGAGAAAGCAAGGCAGACCGAGAATGAGATGGAGACACATTTTTGTACGGAAATGTGGACCCGGCTGGATGACCACAACACGAGAGAGAGCGAAGTGGAGAGAGTTAGGGGAGGCCTACGCCGCCGAGGCGACTACTAGAATAAAGAAAAAAAAAACGGAAAAAAGAACAATATGTATAGATATATAAGATAGATAAATGGTAGATGTAAATAATTACTAGTAGAAATAAAGGCTTTTTTATTTTTTTATTTTATTTTATAAAAAGATGGCGCCACAGATATTTACTCACCACAAATCAAAATAGTTCCACAAACTGTCACTAGATAACGTAAATATAGCGCTGTAATATATTTCATCAGCATTAAGGCAAGAGAATAATTTTTATATGATATAATTATAAATTAATAATTATCGTATTTTTTCCTGTACTCTCTCTCTCTCTCTTTATATATCATCACGCCAGATCTCTTGCGGGGAAGACAAAGAAACATAGTTCCAGTATTTATAAATTATAAAATAACAATTTACGGATTTTTTCCTTTAGTTGTACTTTAAAACCTTACTTCTTGCCAAATTCCATGGGTCTAGGTCAAAGGGAAGTGCCATATAATTACTGATGAGTTACTTTAAATGGCCATATGTTTTGCTTGGGTTTACTTAGAGCCTTCGTTTTTTTACACCAGTAGGGGACTGTAGACCTTCGTATTTGATATCAATTTCAATTTAATATCTCTAGGCTTTCCTGATAAAAAGGGTAATAACCGTCGGACAGACGGAAAACGAAGTGATCCTATATGGGTTCCCGGAACCCTAAAAAACTCCTTAACGGCAGCGCGAATGAAAAGATTTCTTTATTATAGATTCCTTACTGTAGAACTAAGCAGAATTATATAATATTGGTATATAAACATCAATAATAGATTCACTCATCACTTAATATTGTAAAATAATGTTACGTCGTAACAAAGCTTTAAAAATTAAAAAAAAAAATCTTTACACACAAACAAACAAAATAACTAGTTGTTACATCGAATGGAAACCGCGCGCCTTAACTAGTGATAGCATCATAATAACCATATAAGGTATTCGTTGGTACCGGAAATCAAATTCTTTCTAGAACATCTAATAAGAAACGCCCACAACATAGAAAGATCTAGAAATAATACAATAGCGAACAACGGGACAATGATCCTATCTTGCTCGGTTCGATTATTGCTATCTTAGTCGCACAAGAATTTTATAAAAAACAGACAATAGTTTAGGGCGTGCCTTGCTTCGGTTGAGCCGTTCTTTCCATATCTCTGTCCTCGTCTCAGACGAAGGATCTAAAGATCTGGGGAGTGCGCACTGTTGCCTCAGGCAGGAAGTAGGCCGTCCTGACATAGTATATAAAAACGAATTCGCGCAGGAACAAAGCTGTTTTCGTCGCCAGAGTTCGCACGACAACTACTCCTAAGTAATAGTGATAGTACCAGTGCTTTATTAAAATAAATAAAAATCTTTTAACAAAAAAGGTAAACCGACTTCAAAAAGCAAAAAATAAATATTTGAAGTCGGTGCTGGTTGGTGCAGTCGGTTACTTGGCACCGACTTCAAATATTTATTTTTTGCTTTTTGAAGTCGGTTTACCTTTTTTGTTAAAAGATTTTTATTTTACAATTTTAAGTGACGAGTGAATTATTTAGTAATATTTATATACGGATATTATATTATTTTGCTAAGTTGTAAAGTAAGGTACCTACAGGATTAATATAATGACTATAATAACGGAATCTATACATTCGTGCTGTTCGCCGTTAAGGAGTTCCCTCTTGTATCTTCAAAGTCCAAGGTTCAATACCAATAACAATAAAATAAGACCACCTCAAAACTATACTGAACCAAATGCAAAAAGAATCATCAAAATCGGTTCATAAGCAAAGGAGTTATAAAAAAAGGACGAATTATGAACCTCCTTTTTTGAAGTTGGCTAATATACTGCTTGGTTCTATAGTAGGGTACCTATAGGATTTACGTAATACCCATAATATCTCAATTTACACATGCCTATTGTTTGTCGTTAAGGAGTTCCCTGGTGTATCTTCTAAGTCCAAGGTCCAATGCCAATGAAATTAAAATGGGACCACCGCGGAACTATACTGAACCCAATGCAAAAAAAAAATCATCAAAATCGGTCCACAATTGACGGAAATATCGCTGAACATACATAAAAAAAAAAAAAACATACATACAACCGAACATAGAACCTCCTCCTTTTTGAAGTCGGTTAAAAAATAGACAGTTTTAGATTAGCAACATTTTTCAACCCCCTTGGTAAGTTTAATATAATTAATTCCAATAGTTCTGGTTGCTGTTAACTAAATTTTTGGGACTGGATTAATTCGATTACTATTCAACAAGTGAATTCTTCTACCTTCTAATAGTGTAGAAAATTTCTATGGCTATATATATTTCTTATTAGTGGGTTAACAACGTAACGAAATGTGACAGCGAGTATCTTAAAATTGGTAAAATATAACCTTATCTATTTAATCATTCCGATAAGTTTTGAATATGTTTCACCGCGGTATTTTTCTTCATTTCTATTATCATATTAATTTCGTCCAAATCGGTCCAGCCTCCACAAGAAACCAGGAGAGATATGGCCGCGATAATTATTTCCCACTGTGTATTCCACGCGTGTGTTATTTAACATCGGTGGCTTGTGAGTATCTATTGTTCTAAAATATTTGTTGTTAAAATTCCGTAAATATTAAATTTCTATACATACAATAAAAAAAATAAGCTTTTGGTTTTTGTTAATCTATTAAAAATTGCCACCGAAAAATTGTATAATGTAACACAAATTTATTTGCTAGATTAGGTGATGTCACGATAAGAGGGTTTTCTCGATATACCCGACAAAAAAAATATTAATGGTCATTGCTTCGCTCGATGTTTTTATAGAACTACCGTATTGTGTAAAAATTAAAATCTTTTGTACCTCATAGCGTAGTGGAGTGGTGATCGTCCAAAATATAAACAGTTAGGGTTTGATTCTGGGTTGGGTAATAATGTTTTATTTAAATATTTGTTTTTTCTTTGTATTATATTTCAACCGGACATAAATATCGCCACTCCATTTCGTGTAATTTTTAATTGCTTCGCGAAACATGCCGACGCCCACTCCTGGTCTCACCTAGTGCCTGGGGGTCGGATCTTTCGCGCTACAACGTCGTTTCGACGCGTTCCAGGAAACTGGGGGTTCAACGTACGGGTTGCAAAGGTACGGGTTGGGAGACAGCAGGCCACACTTCTGCCCGTGGACTCCAGCTGACCTCGGCGGCTGAGGGCCTTCTATAGGGCACCTCCAAGTTCCCCACCTAGCCGGTGGAAGCTTATCACCGAAGACCCCCACGTGTCACGGGATCGAACAGCCGAAGTTAAGTCCCCAGCGCCCATAGGGTTTTTTTTGTTTGACCAGAAGGCGTCCCTGTGCGGCGACTTCACACCCCGGGTGTACTAAAATTATTTTATTGTAATTTAATTCTATTTTTTTATTTTTTTTTGTGATTTTTATTTTTTTATTTATTTAATTTTTTTACCTTATTTAAATAAACTATTGTATTTTCATAATTGTGTTTTTATTTGTACCAGCCGTCAGGCGGTAGTAAAAACTTTTTAAAAAAGGGAAGTACGTATCCCTAAAAAGTTATTTAAATTACTTTTATGTAAAAAGTAACAAATAGCTGCGTACATTAACAAACAGCTCATTAACCGACTTCAAAAAGGAGGAGGTTCTATGTTCGGTTGTATGTATGCTTTTTTTTTTATGTATGTTCAGCGATATTTCCGTCAATTGTGGACCGATTTTGATAATTTTTTTGCATTGGGTTCAGTATATCTCCAAGGTGGTCCCATATTAATTTTATTGACATTGGACCTTGGACTTAGAAGATACACCAGGGAACTCCTTAACGACAAACAATAGGCATGTGTAAATTGCGATATTATGGGTATTACGTCAATCCTATAGGTACCCTACTATAGAATTCACTGGTCACTTAAAATTGTAAAATAAAAATCTTTTATAAAAAAAGGTAAACCGACTTCAAAAAGCAAAAAAATAAATATTTGAAGTCGGTGCCAAGTAACCGACTGCACCAACCAGCACCGACTTCAAATATATTTTTTTTTGCTTTTTGAAGTCGGTTTACCTTTTTTTATAAAAGATTTTTGAAATATTGACGTTATCTGTGATATATGGCCGCGGCGCGGTATAAGTGCCGCTCGTGCTCTGTGCTGGGCACACTCCAGCTCCGGACAACAGTTACGCGAGACTACACCTAACTACACACTTCTACATGAAATTGTACCTGGTGAGTGCTTCCTTCTTTTTTAACCGACTTCAAAAAGGAGGAGGTTCTACGTTCGTCTGTATGTATGCTTTTTTTATGTTTGTTCACCGATATTTCCGTCAGTTGTGAACCGATTTTGATGATTCTTTTTGCATTGGGTTCAGTATAGCTTTAAGGTGGTCCCATTTTAATTTCATTGGTATTGGACCTTGGACTTTGAAGATACACCAGGGAACTCCTTAACGACAAATAATAGGAATGTGCAAATTGAGACAATATGGGTGTTACTTCAATCCTATAGGTACCCTACTATAGAACAAAGCAGAATGTTAACTGACTTCAAAAAAGGTTCATAATTCGTCTGTATTGTTTTTGGAATTTCTTTGCTTATAAACTTATTTTGACGATTCTTTTTGCATTAGGTTCAGCAGAGCTCCGTGATGGCCGAATTTAAATTTTATTGGTATTGGACATTGGGCTTTGAAAATACACCAGTAGTTTCCTTGACGGCAAACAGCATGTGAAAATTCCAATTTTTTTTTTTAAGTTTTTTTTTTATTCTTCTTGTTTATCCCACCTGATGGCTGCTGATTAAATGAGCCGTGGTAACTGTTTATCATCAGGAAACCCGCAAGCTCGTTTATCTCCTCTTCCATATTAAAAAAAGTCTTATATCGCGCTCCGCCTGAAAGTCGACATCTTGCTCAATAGGGCATCATTATCGTGGTGAGAGAAATGAGCATTATGTTAGTTCAATATAATAATACAAAGCACTAATATAATGTCTTTCAATAATAGATCAAAAGGTTTTTTCCTGTTCTAAATAATAAATCAGCCACATACTAGCTACTACCAAAGGTCTTCTCTCGCAGATCGAGGTGGTAGAGGATCTAAACAAGCCGCCCATAAACCTTCCTGTTTGGTTTAACGAGTAACAATTAAGTGGTAAGCGGGACTATCAGCATACTCAACGTGCCTTCTAAAGCGCGGAGATGTTCAAATATGAGAGTGCCTCATTTGACCACCTATATCATATTGACCGAGTCGAAAGCTGTTTTACTTTGGTGATCGCTATTCGCTAAATACACACACGCAGTGCCACCGTAACTCTACGAACATGTCTCACTATATTTTTTCTGAACACGTTCAGTTTTGAGTTTTTTGAGCTAAGGAGGTGCAGGGATCTAGCGTGAGGTTATAGATAGATAGATAGATAGGAGGTGCAGGTCGTTGTGACGATTTTTGAAGATCTTTGTCATGCAGTTTTCGGCTGAAAATGATAAGGTGCAACTCGCGCGTGATACCTATAATATCAGCGCATGCACACGACCAGTACACTCATGTGACCATTACTCGACAGGTACTCAGCGTAGTGTTGGTGCTGGCAGCGCTGTGTCGCGCGGACAGCATCGGCGACGACGACTGGGTGACCGACGACGGCAAGACCGGCTAAAACCCCGTCGACGACGACGGCGTGGATAGCAACACGGGCGGCGTGGTGCAAACGATGGCGCTGGATACGGAGCGCGGCGAGGCGGCACAGGCGCAGTCGGTGGGCGCGCGCGGTGTCAGCGCCACCGCGGTCGCGGGCTCCTGGCCGCGCGGACACGCCGCTGTCGCCGCCGGGGACACCGCCTAATATATTAATTACCATCTCTAGCAATTGAGTTATTAGGTTCTACGTACTAGAGAAGACGCCTCGACCTTTTTTGTACCATATATTAAAGCGCATGCCCTAGCTCCCTTAGTCTGTGCCAGGTGCTCGCCGCAACGTGACACGTTAGACTGCTTTATTTAAAAAAATATGCCTTCATGTGCACTGAGACGAACATAAGATTTATCTATTAAAATGTCTCTAGTACGAGACATAATATCTAAATCAATGTGTTTAGAAGAAATAAATGTTCCGTGTATTGAAGTATGTTATGGTTTTATTCCCTGGAAGCGAGGTAAACACTAATGAGTGTACAGTGAGAAATTAAAAACTTGTTTTGATTAGAAACTAAACTTGCTAGTTAAGTATGCAAGGCGGACTCATTCGCTCCTCTCTCAGAGCACGTACGGTACCTGATTTCATGTACATATCTACTTCTGCGCAATCATGTAAAGAGTTTCAAGCGCTAAGAATAGGTATATTTATTATACCACTAAAACTTTAACATCGGTATTCATACTTTGTTTAGCTTTCTTATATGTTCTTATCAAGTTCTATCAAGTTCTAAGCATTTTCAGAACTAGACTTTTGAGATTTCGATCCATATAATTACGCCAGAGCAATGTTTCCTGGTCTGTCTCGAAGTGTCTATGCCCATCTGCAGGTACTTGTTGCGTAACAACGACTAGCCGATATATGATACCTTTGACAAAATTGCCCACTCCCATTGAAGCTTTGCTTATTTAACGCCCACATCAACGATCCCCGGTTTAGAGAGTGCCTTAGAGATAGATTACAGGATTATAGGGGTAGGCCGTTGCTCGACTGTGAAAGTTGCACCTCGTGGTTTTGAATAATGAACTTTCATCAGAACAACAACTATAGGCCAGTGTCTTTCTTGATAGTGCTCAGTAAAGTGTTCGAAAAGATAATACTCATTCAAATGTTACAATATTTTAATGCAAATAACGTCCAGGAGCATGATCAGCAATTTGGCATCACCAAAGGGCGTTGTACTATTTACGCTGGTGTAACCTTGGAGAACTCACAGGATGCTATTGGTATTTTTTGTGACCTTTCCAATGCCTTTGACTTTATAAAATACGAAACACTGATCCTTAAACTGGAGCACTAAGGAATTGGTAGTAAATCACTTAATCTTTTAGATTCTTACTTAGAGGACTGACAACAGTGTGTTCAAATATATCCAACTAAATCTCTAGAGGCTTTAGTTAAAATGGGTGCTGCTCAGGGATCCATACTGGGTCGGTTCCTATATTTGTTAACATAAATGATCTACCTAAGTAATTAAATAACGAGCGAAGATAGTGTTATTCGCTGACGATACCTCTTTAATTAACCGACTTCAAAAAGGAGGAGGTTCTATGTTCGGTTGTATGTAAGCTTTTTTTTTTGTGTATGTGCATCGATATTTCCGTCAATTGTGGACCGATTTTGATAATTTTTTTTGCATTAGGTTCAGTATATCTTCAAGATGGTCCCATATTAATTTTATTGACATTGGACCTTGGACTTAAAAGATACACCAGGGAACTCCTTAACGACAAACAATAGGCATGTTTAAATTGAGACATTATGGGTATTACGTCAATCCTATAGGTACCCGACTATAGAATAATTCACTGGTCACTTAAAATTGTAAAATAAAAATCTTTTATAAAAAAAAGGTAAACCGACTTCAAAAAGCAAAAATAAATATTTGAAGTCGGTGCCAAGTAACCGACAGCACCAACCAGCATCGACTTCAAATATTTATTTTTTTGCTTTTTGAAGTCGGTTTACCTTTTTTTATAAAAGATTTTTATTTTTAAATTAGTTACGGATATTTAATTTAATGCTTAATAACAAGAAAACTAAATGTATAAATAAGGTTTTCTTTACCAAAATGTGTAATGTACTGCATATGATATTATATTGGACAATGAGAAACTTGAGTTTATCAATGATACACCTTTCGCATTACGCTTGACTCCAAGTTACAACGGGGTCCTCATATTAAGAATTTAGCTTTAGGCTTAGCTAGCTTATGCTGTAAGGAAGATCAGACAAGTAACTGTGAAGTGGACACCGTGAGGATAGTCTATTTCAGCTACTTTCATAGTGTCATGTCTTGCAGTCTATATTGTGAGTTAGAGCACCTGTCGTTGAGCCTGTTTTTATCTTGCAAATAATTTAAAATAAAAAGACTTTTAACTTACTGACTTATATGAAGAGTTCCTATGGCTTTTTCCGTATTCATCATCAGATCATGGACACCGATCGATATGTCAACATAACACCTTGAACACTATCTGGTCGTATAATACTTGTCAATACCTATCTCACAAGCCTAAACATGAGGGTGTTACGTTGTATATTTCATATTCTCCTGTGGCCACCTTCTCACTGCTTCATCAGACCAGCTTCATAGTACCATATTATTACACTGTCATCCAACCTACATACGTATGCCAAATTACCAAGTGCTTGAAAAATGGATCACATGATTTGAACCGGAAATACAGACAGACATACGAACATTGCAAGTTAAATAAAAGCTTGTAAAAAAGGGCTATTAGAGCTATCTATAACTTGATCCGACATTACAAATATCTCGGTGCTTGGGTGAATGAAGTATGGGACTCTGATCAAGAGATAAAGACCCGGATAGAAATTGCTCGAGCATCATTTAACAAAATGAGGAAAATTCTGTGTTGTCTGCAAATTAACCTTAAGCTCAGAAGTCGCATTCTCTTATGCTATATTTGACCTATAGTCATCTACGACTGTGAAGCCTGGACTTTTAAGGAGGATACCAAGAAGCGCCTTGAAGCATTTGAAATGTGGTGCTACCGACGCATGCTCCGTATAAGCTGGACACGGAAGGTCAGCAATGATAGAGTGCTCCAGCGTATTGGTATGACCCGAATATTGATGCAAACCATTAAAAAACGAAAAATTGGATATCTCGGACACGTGCTGCGCCACGATAGATATCACTTACTTCAATTGATTATGATGGGCAAAATTGGGGGCAAAAGACGCGTTGGACGACGGAAAAAATTATGGCTGCGAAACATTAGGGAGTGGACCGGAATTTCCAGCGTTGAGCAGTTGTTCCATATGGCTCAAGAAAGAAACACATACGTAGAGCTAAAGGCCAACCTCCAGTAATGGAGAGGCACTTGAAGAAGAAGAAGATAATTTGACTAGTCGCGACTCTTTAAGAGAATAGTTTAAGGAATATGATATCATAACGGTCCCATTTATGTAAAGATTGGTGATAAGCATTGCTATAGCTAGGTATAACTCACGATGCAGAAATAAATTAGATCAACCGTAATCTTGTCTGTCATAAGTTCACACGTCTTTAATCGAGCCCTGTATTAGATTCGAATTGACGTCAAACTAAACTTAAGTGAAAATAAGTTCGAAACTTGTGTTAAGCGCACACTTTGTAAGCAAGCTTCATTCAAGAGAAGATTATTTAAAACGTGCCCTGCTAGCACGGCGGCCATGATAAACGTTGGATATGAGTTCAAGAACTGACGCTTAGGCAAAACTAATATGACTTGCGAACAAGACACTGATCATGGCCTAACAAAATTTTGCTCCGCGCGAGAAAAGTTTTTCCCTCCTTTGGGAGCACGGCAGGTTTAGCTGAAGAAATTCTGCACCGAACAATTTTCCATATTTTGTGCAAACCTTGTTCAAACCCGTCCTAGTTCTACTCTTGTACATTTTATAAGGCACAGAATAGAAATGAAAAGTAGATTTTTAATTTAAAACAAAACTGGTTCGCTTTAATTGATAAAATGTGAGTAAACGAACTCATGTGCAGATAGATACAGTAAGAACGCTATGAATAATCAGAAAGTTGTTTGTCTATCGGCGACAGGAGCATGTCGTCCTGGCATCATGATGATTAGTACCTACAATAGAACAATGTCGCCCTCGAAATAAATGTATCATCATTTGGACGAATTTATTTTTTTATCAAATGTCATTATCATCACTTCCAGACTATTCCACCCACTACAGGGCATGAGCCTCTTCTCTCTTACGCCATATATCTCTATCCTGAGCCAATCTTAGCCAGGTCTTACCAACGAACTTAACCACATCATCAACACATCTTGGTACTGGCCTTCCTCGATTGCGATATCCATTTCGTGGCCACCATTCGGTCAGAGACCTATTCCACCACTTTTATCGAATATGCTCTCTGTATATATTAATCTAATCCACTTAAATATTATTACGTACGTATGTACCTTTTCAGTAACAAAACATTTGTTGAGAAAAACGCAAACGCCTTTTTCTAGATGAATGACAAGTCTAAGTCTAAGAAACCTACATTACCGACTGCATTAGCTTTCAACGGGGCACACTGGTACTTCTAATGAGTGCATTATAAGTATCATTCTGACCTAAACTCTTTAGAAGTATCATTCTGACCCGTAAAAAGCTTGAAAGCTAATACAGTCTCGGATCACTTCCCGAAGAACTGTTGAACAACAGTAGGTTTGGTTATTTGTTTATTAACAGCCGACGCAAATTATACACTATTACATATTTACAGACTATAAAAATAAAAATACACACCGTCACGGCAATATTCCCCAAGCGAGGATGGCAGAGGTGTACTGAGTACATTCACTTTTCGCCGACGATGTTAGGTCCCATGTTAAAGGGGACCAACCTACTGTCATGTACTGGACACAATTCCAGACTCCGGACTCATACTGGGAAGTTTTTGGTTAGAAAAACTACATTTTTCCGACCTAGGATTTGAACCCAGGACTTCGTGATCACATAGCGATGCGCTTTGCCACTAGACCAACAATGCACCCTGCAAACTGAACCTTTATTTTAAACTTAGACTAGACAAGCTTTCAAATATGCAGAAACCTGTTAGGACTCAAGTTTGGATATGGCTTTTGTGTGTGTGTGTGTGAATGACGTACGCTCTTGGCCGCGGGGCCTTTACAGCTTGGGGAAAGATCTGCACCTGGCGTTACTTCGTCGAGCTAAGTACTATAGTGTGCGTAGATTAAGGTTTGCTTTCAAAATAAGTTTATAAGGATTTTGTTCCGTCAGTCGCGTGAAATGCGTTGTCCTTAGATTATCAATAAAGTACCAGAGAATAAGAATCTATGGACGCCTGACCTACTTAACACCTGGTTTACCAAATGGGAAACTTAGTCATGCTTCCTCGTCACCGCCCAGAGCTCCCTTTGTCGGGGTTTTTTTAGGGGGAGGTGAAAGACTGACAGCGCTAGCAAGGTCGAGCGTTTACACGCCTTCTTCACGTTGGCGAAAACCATGGGCCAAGAGTAATTAATTATACGGCGTCAACGTGGAAAGCGGTTCGCCGTGTCCTTGGTAGGAATGTCGGTATTGGCCGACCGGTAGGCGGGCGATCTACGGAGTTATTGGTTTTTCAACATAGATTAAGGGGTAATCGGTGGAATGTAGCAGTCTAGCGTAGTGTAGCCTACACGTTGGTTGGCTTTTAGTACTAATGCAACGAATGAGCTTTCACGGGAACTGCACATGATGTGCGCTTTGACGACCGTATAATCTGTACCTATGCATGTCAAAGCAAGTCTGTTGATGGGATAAATAAATAAACAATTATTGAAAATTGATATTTCGTTTAGGGTTATTAATTTAGTGAATGAACGTAAAAATATGACTAAACGCAAGTATCAATAATCGAGAGTCAATAGACTCAAGTAACATAGTGTATTAAAGGGGCCGGTGTTTGTTAAGCAGGTCCAGTCTAGTGTACTCAAGAAACGTATAACTCATACTGCTGTAGACCATCCAAAGTTTAGGACTAAATTTGCAAATATTCAATATGATGCTCAATCTGCTTATATTTATAATCGTGCAAATCGAATCCTTAATTTCTGTGACATGTCATATAGGGAGTGTAATAAAACTATCACTCAATGGTTGAAATCTTTTGATTATGAGGGATCCGAAAGTGTACTGACCGGTATAGTCCATAAGGTAATTTATATACTTAAATAAATAATTTATCATTGTGCATGTCTTACGATGTTGAATTGTTTATAGGAACTTTCATTTAATAGTTAAGCTCCGTTTTGTTTTTCATCATCATCATCATCATCTCAGCCCATACTTGTCCACTGTTGAACATAGGCCTCCCCAATCGCTTTCCAGCGTAACCGGTCCGATGCCACCTGCATCCAACGACTTCCTGCGATTTTCACAAGATCGTCGGTCCATCTGGCAGGCGGTCGTCCCACGCTGCGCTTGCCAATACGTGGTCGCCACTCTAGAATCTTTCTGCCCCAACGCCCGTCCGATCTACGCGCTATGTGGCCCGCCCATTGCCACTTCAGCTTAGCCCGTTTTGTTTTTGGTTACATCTAATTATATATTTTACTAGCTGTTGTCTGCGGCTTCGCACGCGTTTATTCTGTAATTTGACATAGGTAGGTAGGACTTTTTGGGATAACATTCTTCCAAGACTTAAGAGACGCCTTCATATTAAGTTTCTTTTAAATCCGTTCAGCCGTGTTAATCATTATCATCATTATATTAATACGTGAGGCAAAAATCTTGTACCCCTTTTTACGAAAATTGCGCGGACGGTGGAGTATGAAATTTCCCACACTTATAGTTTATATAGAGAAGGAGTGCAGAATGCTAATTTTTTTTTTAAATTATGCATTAATAATACATTAAATCAATAAAAAAAACATTTCACTTACTATCATGTATTTGACACAATACACTTCAAATTGAGAAAAGATTAATATTGTTTGTCTTTAATATTATTTGTCTATAGTCTTACTGAATGTCGAACATAACCAGCAAACGATGAAAGAGATTTTACAAAAAACATCGCTTGCAAAGAAGTTTTGCATCATTAATTAAATTATCGAAATATGTATGTCAAGTTCAATGGACAGCATTTTCTTTATCGCATGGTTCTTTGTTACAATAAAAAAAAACTTTTTTTTTTAAATATCTTCTTCTTCCTCGTTCCCTCATTGCTGAGGATCGCGACCACGCACAAACAGTCTCCATCGGGTGCGGTCATATGCGCCGTGTACCGCCCGATGCATGCTGCCACCCACCGCCTTCTTTATTGCGTCAGACCATCTTGCAGGTGCCCCTCCCTGTACGTCTACCGTCCATTTTGCCTAAAATAATCTGCTTCTCCAGACAATGCTTTGAAGACCGCATAATGTGTCCGAAAAAGCTGAGGGCTCTTTGTCGGCAGATCGTGGAGAGCCGTGTGGTGATTTTAAGTTCTTTTAGTATGGACTGGTTGGTTCTCATTGCAGTCCAAGGTACACGGAGCAACCTTCGCCAACACCACATCTCAAAGGCATCTAACTTACTGCTATCGCGGCTTCTCACAGTCCAAGTTTCGGCACCATACAAGAATACAGAGAAGACCAGAGCTCGAACTAAGCGTACTTTGGTTGTTCGTCGTATACCTCTGTTCTTCCAGATCTTGTCGAGGTTAGCCATAGCGCTTTTGGCCATACCGGCTCTACGGCGAATTTCATTAGTGCAGCTCCCGTCACTGGTTATCAATGACCCCAGATACACAAACTCGCTGACTTTTTCATAGCCGTTGAGTGCGTCGGTTACCGGGAGTATGTCTGCTCTGTCCACCACTATTATTTTTGTTTTGGAATGGTTGATCTTAAGACCGAGTGTGGCACTTTCTACTTCAACTTTCTTCAGAAGAGTTGCCATCTCCAGTTCACTCGACGCAACAATCGTCGTATCGTCTGCATATCTTAAATCATTGACCCTGCGACCACCCACTACAACACCGCCATTCCAGCCGTCCAGGGCTTTCCTCATGATATTCTCCGTACAGATTGAACAACTTAGGAGACAGAATGCATCCCTGGCGTACGCCTCGTTCAGTGTGGAAAGCTTTGGATTTCTGGTTTTCCAGTTTCACGAAGCTTGAGCCATCAAGATACAAATTCTTTATACCGTCACGCCTATATTCCCCAGAGGGGGTGGCAGAGGTGTTCTGAGTACACCCACGTTTCGCCGACGATGTTAGGTCCCATGTAATAGGGGGCGAGCCTATTGCCATATACCGGGCACAATTCCAGACTCCGGACTCATACTGGGAATTTTTATATCTATCTATCTATATCATCACGCCAGCTCCCTCGCGGGGTAGGCAGAGAGTACAGAGTTCCAACAGGTTCTTTCCTTACATACCTCTCTGGCTTCCTCCACTCTCATAGTTCGTCTCATACACACTCGCCGGTTACGGAGATTCTTGACTTGCCCTTCAGCTAAGACACGGTCTATTTGGTCATGGTAAGATAGTCTAGGTCTTCCCCGGCACCTACATCCTTCCACTTTCGCATTGTATATCTGTTTTATCATTCTTTCTTCTGGCATTCTTTCTATATGCCCGAACCAACGGAGCATACCCTTTCTCATCTTTACACCAATACTATCTTTCATACCTACTCGCTTTCTTACTACGCTGTTGCGAATACGGTCGGTCAGCGTGACTCCGCACATCTTCCGCAGAGATCGCATTTCGACCGCATTTATCCTGCTTTCGTTCTCCTTCTTACATGCCCAACTCTCACTGCCATATAACAGCGTTGGGATAAGCACTCCGTTATGCATGGCCAGCTGCGCCTTTTGGCTTAAGTGCCGGCTCCCAAGTAGCCTTCCCATCGCACCATTCACTCTATTACCTGCATTCACTCTTCTCTCTATATCAGCGGTGTATTTCCCATCCTTACTGAAGGCGCATCCAAAATATACAAACTCATTCACTTGCTCCAGCACATCGTTACCAACCACAATCCTTGCATTTCATGGGAATTTTTCGTTAGAAAAACTACATTTGTCCGACCTAGGATTTGAACCCAAGACCTCGTGATCACAAAGCGATGCGCTTTGCCATCAGACCAACGAGGCAGTAAGATACAAATTCTGTATAAGAAAAGTAAGGTGTTGAGGTACTCCCATCTCCACGAGCACGTCAAACATCGTTCTCCACAGCACGCAATCAAAGGCCTTTGCATAGTCTATAAAGCACAAGACCAACGGCTTATTAAGTTCGCGACATTTTTCGATGAGAAGACGTACATTCAAAATCTGTTCACGAGAGCCCTTTCCAGTCACAAAACCAGATTGTTCGCACGGTATCTGGTGATCTACAAATGACGAAAGTCTAGTGTTTATAATGCGCAGGAGAATTTTACTAGCATGCGACATAAGTGACAGCGTTCGGTAATTTTCACATTTTCTTGTGGAACCTTTTTTATGTAGTGGTATAACAGCAGATTGTGTCCAGTCAGCTGGCCACTGGCCTGTTCTCCAAATTTTGTTACATATCCGGTGGATGATCTTAGTCCCTTCAGGACCCAGCTGTTGAAGCATTGCTGCTGACTCACCATCAGGACCCACAGCTTTATTTTTCAATCTATTGATCGCGTCTTGAACCTCTGAAAGCAATATATCTGGTTCTCTGGAGTGATCGTCCCATCTTCTTTCCATGCAAAGTCCCTCTTCTTCCCGATAAAGTTCATGGCAGTAGCTTCTCCATCTATCCAGAACATGTTCCAGCTCTGTCAAGGTGTTACCCCTACTGTCATCAATTATGCAAACCTTTGGTTTGAAGGTACCCGTCAGTTGCTTTACTTTCAAAAATAGGTCTTTCGTTTGCGCTTTGTTAACATGTCTCTCAATTTCATCGCATATGCTGTTGATGTGCTCGTCTCTGTCTCTCCGCGTGGACCTTTGAACTTCGGCATGTAGCTGGTTATAACGATTAATCTTAATTTCAGTCTCAAGTCCTTCACACTTCAGCATCTTCCTCTCCTCAATGAGTGCCCATGATTCTTTGCTTATCCACTCTTCCTTTCTTGTCACAACTTTAAACAAATTACTACTCTCCTTTGCAGTATCTAAGACTACCTCCTTAAAGGTATTCCAATCCGGTTCACTAGAGTCAAAAGGATCCCATTCCCGGGATTTGATCTTAGTATCAACTGTTTTGTGAAAATGGTCTAGAGCCGATTTATTAAGTAAAAAGGTCTTTTGAGGTTTTGGTAGAGTACTTTTTAGGCGAAGTCTGAATTCAGCTATTACGAGTTGATGGTCACTGCCGCAATCAGCACCAGGGAGTGTTTTGGCATTAGAAACTGACGATCGCCATCTGGATTTAATTGTTATGAAATCTTTCTGGTTTCTATGGCCTTGTGAAGAAGTCCACGTGTACAATCTCCTTGAGTGGTTTTCAAACCATGTGTTCATAATAGTCAGCTGATTTTCCACACAATATTGTAGAAATTTTTCGCCTCTGTCATTACGAACCCCCAGGCCATATCCACCCACAAGTGTGCCTTTGAGTGGATCATCCATAGTGCAGCCAACCTTTGCGTTCCAGTCACCCTGCACGATAGTTACTTCCTTAGATGGTATGGTGCGTAACAAGGTATCAAGATCGGCATAGAATTGGTCTGAAACTTCCCCGTCTGATTGAGAGGTAGGTGCATACACCTGAATAATGTTTATTGGTGCAGGGCTAGCAGCAAGCTTAATAGCGATCATTCTATTATTTGGAGTGACATATCCTTTGACGCTGTTCTGTAATTTCCTTGGTACAATGAAGGCTACCCCATTATTACTATGATCCACAGCACCGGTGTAATACATCATGTTGCCGTTACTTGTAGTAAAATGGCCGCTGCCTCGTCGATGCACTTCGCTGAGCCCCAAGATGTCAATATTGCACCTGTTCATCTCTTTCTCTATTACTTCTAACTTTCCTGGCTTTAGGAGACCTCTCACATTCCAAGTCCCCATGCGAAGATGCTTGCGTAGTGGTTTTTTAATTATATTCGTACTATCACCAGTAGCATAATTTCCACTCACTGTCTGGTGGGCCCCAGGTAAGTGGCCGGACGCATATTTCACACCATGCAACCCGGAATCACGATGGCGCCGAGGGTCAGCCGGATCACATGACGTCACACAAGTCTTATTGGAACTGTTCATAGTGGTTTTCTTGGGGATATTAGTGCAGTAGTTCCCCGTGGCTTTCTGCACCAGACATTTTAGGGGTCATTTAATCCCCAAGGCCGGTGCAGCCTCTTCCAACCGGTTTCCCGGCTGGGTGTATGGTTATACCGCCAATGTTAGGTAATTTTAAATATAAATTTCATATAATTTGTTTGAAAAAAAATAGGCAAATTAACAGTGTGGCCTTGGCGAAATCTGTGATTATAGAAGTAGTCTTTGACAATAGAACCATAATAATTTTCAAACTTATAATTTGAATTAATTATGGTCGAATTTCGACCAATGGGCGACCACTAGTATGGAGAAATAAAAACAACTTATAGTAAATAACGCTATCCTTGTGAATTCACTCAAAGTACTGTTAAACAAGTCCGTCTCCGTAGCGATCAGGTTAAGAGTGCGAAAGGCACGCGTCAGCGGCGCCTCCCTCAGCAGGTTAGTGCGCGCGCGCGGCTCCGCCAGCAGCCGCAGCCGCCGCCCCCGCCACACGTACCGGTCCGGCACGCGTAGACAAATTAGCCCAGCATTTCATTCCAGGTGACTTGTCACTAATGAATTATATAACGCGACTATCGCTTGAATGTTTGTAAAGCCACTAACCATACGCAATGTGCGGCTACGTAGTATGTACCTATTTGTAATTTTGTATTTTTTTTGTGTTATTGTTAGATCTTATATTCTGTAGTGTACTGCTATTAGCTGGACTAATAAATATACTTTTCTTTCTTTCTTTCTTTCAATGTAAAACCTAAATTCCTATACGCTTTTTTGCAAATTGAAGTCAAAGTAAGCGGCGTCAGTCTGCCCCCCACTGTCCACCTCAGGCACAATATCTGCTATATATGCAAGTAAGTTGCTGGTGGTACTTCTATTAGGCCTAAACCCGTGTTGTGCGTCTGACAATTGGGTGCTTACTTGTGTAAATATGCTTTTATGTATGGTCGACTCAAATACTTTTGCCGCGATTGACAGTACTGCAACCGGCCTATAACCGTCTACGTTTGTTCCTGGCTTTTCTTTAGGCACCGGAACAACGCGGGTTATTTTCCACCTTTCAGGAAATACGCCAGTCTTAAGACATTCATTATATATATAAAGAAGCGGATCCGCCAAAGCTGCCCGACAAACCCTAAAGATGAAAGGTGGAATGCCGTCTGGTCCGGCGCATCTTTTCGGTTTCAGCCATTGAAGCGCCTGCTGCACTTCGTCCAACTGCAATCGTTCCAAGTGAACCCGCGCCGCGCCATTCTCGCCGCCTGCGTCTAATATCGCTGAGTTTACATTTAGCACGGGTCGCTCAGTACTGTAAACTGAGTGAAAATAATCAGCGAACTCCTTAGCACACTGCTTCGCCGTTAATACTACACCGTCTTTAAGTATGCTTTGGGTATTCCTGGTAGCTTTTTTTGACCGAATAAAATTCCAAAATGATTTTGGGTCTTTTAACATTTGATTCTGTACCCGGTGGCGATATTGTTCCTGTGCAGATGATATTAAAGTTGTCACCTTGGCCCTGCTTTGTGCAAACATTTCAAAATCAGAATGTAATTTACTTATTTTGTAACGTTAATGGAGAGCTGATTTTATTTTTAGGTTGGTAATTATTTCTTTAGTGTACCACTCGGGGTACACGTATTTTGAGCAATTAACTTTGCGCTTTTTCCTTAGTACACAACTATCTAGTAATAAACAAAAAGTATCAATCACCGACAAATCATTCGGATTCAGGCAACCGCCGCGTTCAGTGTTCACGTAGTTATTGGTGTGAATGTTTTGTTCATTATTACGTTACTCCGAATTGGTGTATTGGAATTATCCCTTTTCGGAATAGTGCTCAGGCATTCAGGACACTTCCACTGGCTCTTGAAATCCTGGGTGTAATCTTCGAATTGTTCCTTCGCCAGTGCAAGACATTTCAGGTGGTACATTTTCTTGCATATTGATAAGGAACATTCCGTGTACATAATATCATAAATTGCGCCATGGCAGCCGTTACATTGAGTTCCCATTTGCTCGCACTTATAGTATTTTCTATCAAGTGGTGCACACGATCCAAAAAACACGTCCACCCGCTCTGCTGTCGCGAATAATATATAATTATAATATATAATAATATACAATAATAAAAATAATATATAATTATTTATACAGTCAACTTAAATATTACAAAATTTTTGTAGAACAATTTCAGCATGAGCCCCGGCTTCCAGTCACTTGTGAAGAGGAAGAGGGAAATCGGAAGATGTTTGATTAATATCTTCGGGCCTTCATGCAGGCCGGTAAAACCCACCAAATGCATATTGGTGTGATTTTATATACCACTCAGATGGATAATATCGGCATGATCTAGTGTTCAAATAAAGTTACCTTTTTCAAATTATTATTTCACGACTTAAGATACTATCTAATAATATATATCATCATGTCAGATCCCTTGTAGGGAAGGCAGAGGGTACTGAGTTCCAACAGGTTCTTTCCTTACAGACACTGCTGTCTCTTTCCACTTTCATAGTTCGTCTCATACACGCTCGCCGGTTACGGAGACTCTTGACTTGCTCTTCGGATAAGACATGGTCTATTGGTCATGGTAAGATAGTCTAGTCCCCGATATCTTTGATCTGTTCTAGGTACACTAACATCAGACAGCGGCGTAGAAACATGTATGTTTCTTTTTGCTACCGTTTTTTTTATGAATATTTCTTTGCTGTTGTTATATACAATTATAAATATTGTATATAATTTGTGAAACTATAAATAATTGTTGTTCTACGTCCTTCCACTTTCGCATTGTATACCTGTGTGGATTTTTTCATATTAAGTTTCTTTATAATCTGTTCAGCCGTTTTAGTATGAAGAAATAATAGATAACGGCGAGCGTGTATGATACGAACTATGAGAGTGGAGGAAGCCAGAGAGGTATGTAAGGAAAGAACCTGTTGGAACTCTGTACTCTCTACCTACCCCGCATGGGATCTGGTGTGATGATATAGTAAGTAAGTAAATAACGTTTATTTGTGAAAAATAGGTTACAGGTGAGATCTTACAATTATATAATTAGCAGTGCACTATGTTTTGCTCTCTGGCGTACAAATTTTAATAAACATTTTATCATGTCACATTAATTAATTATATAGAATTTGAATAAAATATTAATATCAAACAATAGTTAATTAATTAATTATAAAGAAGTAGGATAAAAAATATTATATCAAACAATAGGTAAAGTAATAAAAAGATAAAAAATATAGATGAATGTCATAATTGATAAAAAAATAATAATGAAAAATGCTATACAATATTAATTATTTCGGAAAGATAGTGATTAATCGAATAATAACATTTATCTATTAAAAAAACATGCAATTTTCTTTTAAATAGTGAAATATTCGTTTCTTTGAAATCGTCAGGTAGTTTATTATATATAATTTGTGCCATGCAAAGAAAACTTTTGTTCATTAATGCAGTCTTTCCGAATGTCACTTCTAATTGCAGGGTATTTTTATCGCGTAGTTTCCGGTAACGACTTTTAAACGCTGGTTTGTATAAACCTATGTTGCTTTTGACAAATATACATGCCTCGTAAATATTAAGAGACGGTAGAGTAAGTATTTTTAAATTTTTAAAATGAGTTTCGCAACTTGTTGTCGACTCTAAGTTACATATAGCACGAAACCATTTTTTTTGTGCTTTAAATACACTGTTTTTATACAGTGCATTTCCACAAAAAAGTATACCGCATCTTAGGGTTGATGCAACTAACCCATGGTATGCAGCTAGAACTGTACCACGGTTTACAATTTTAGTTAACTTGTATAATGCATATGCGGAACTGTTCAACTTTTTACAAACTTCATCTAAATGCGATTTCCATGTCTTGTTCTTATCTATGTAAATTCCTAGAAATTTTGTAATACTTACAGTATCTATGGATTCACCCTTATAATTGACATTAATGGTCCTATCATTAATTCTTTGAGTAAAGTGCATAATTTTTGTCTTGTCAAGATTTATTTTCAAATTATTATTAGTCAACCATTCAATTATAGTACTTAATGTCATATTTATTTCGGATTCATAATTTTTCTTTATTGTTACATTCTACTACAACTGTACTATCGTCAGCAAAAAGTATTGAAGGGTAATTGATATGTGTCAGCAGATCATTTTATACAAGGTGTAACATAATAAACGCAAGACCTCAGACACCCCAATTAGAGAATTGCTTTATAAATACAATACGAAAACCAAATTTCCAAATTTAAATGTTTTTACCCTTTTTTTAAGCACTTTTATACCCCAATTAACAACGAAACTTGAATGTGTATGTGTGCGTTTTGAGAAATACGTTTTAGGAATGCATTTGAAATCTCTTTATTGCTATGAATCAAAAATAAATTTAGTTTTTTATAGCGCACTGAAGGAGTAAAAACATTTTTTGCAAATTTAAAAAAAATTTAAGATACATAAAAAATAGTTGGAATCAATTCAGTTACCGATTTAGAACAAACTACTTTCAGGTCTTGCGTTTATTATGTTACAGCTTGTATACAGTAAAAAGAGCAAAGGTCTTAATACGCTGTCCTGTGGCACTCCATATTTTATTAATTTACTTTGGGATATATATTTTTTTTCATGGTCAGTCTTTTGACATATTTGTGATTTATTTATTTATTTATTTAATAGGTTTGTCGACAGTTGTTACAATGATTTAAAGATACAGTTTGGTCAGCAAGACAGGTACTAAACTAACTGTACAAACAGTTATGGACAAACACAACATGCGCAAAAAAAAAATGCTTTAACAAAAAAAAAATAAACAATTATCTAAATAAGAAGTGACACCTTCGAAGCCAGTTATTATTGAAGTACAGCTTTGCGTATTTTAAAGAGAGAATCAGTAAAATCGACACTACTGCTGAGTCTGTTGTAAAGGTTGCAAAGACGTGGCACTGGTGAATTACGGCCCATGATAGTCCTACGCGGAAGCGGCGAAAAAAGGTTTACGATCCTCTTTCGAGGGTAATGGTAAGGAATCTGAAAGCGTATGTGCGTGAGGAGTTGTGGACAGTCAATCTCGCTGGATAGTATTTTAACAAAGAACGTTAGGTCTAGAAGATCGCGACGCTCATCGAGATGAACAATTTTAAATCTTTTGAGCCTTTCCTCATATGACCTAATGCTCTTTGCCTCACCCATACTAAAAGCCAAGTGATACATAAATCTTTTCTGTAACCTCTCGATTCTCAACATGTGAGTTCCGTAATGGGGTCGCCAAACTACAGCGCCATATTCGAGTATGCTTCGCACTAAACTATTATAAAGCGCTATTTTAGTTTTGGGTTGTTTGAAGGCTTTGATGTTGCGAAGTACGAACCCAAGTGTTTTTGAAGCTTTATTAACAAGATTCTCTATTTGTGGAATAAAAGTGAGTTTATTGTCAAGCAGGATACCTAGATCCCTGATTGTTTCCACTTCGGAGATTAATGCGTCGTCAACTTTGTAGGCATTAGTTATTGTTTTTCTAGTTTTGCGGGAGAAGTTAATAAAAAAGCATGTATAAGCGTTAATGCACATGCGGTTCGATTTGCACCATGACTCAAGACTATTTATGCCCCTTTGCAATACTTCCACATCATGTTTGGACTTTATGACTTTTAAGATTTTTAAGTCATCAGCATACATTTGACGGACGATTTAGCGCAGTGGTTAAGAGCTTAAGCCGCTCTGCCCACTGCGTCTAATAGTCGCGGGTTCGAGTCCCGCACGGGACAAATCTTTGTGTGATCCACAATTATTTGTTCCGGTCTGGGTATTTGTGTATGTGATTTTCATGTTTGTAAACGCACCCACGACACAGGAATAAATCCTAGTGTGGGGCGACGTTTAACAAATACATGAAAGGCGTGGAGCCTTTAATGTAGCTGGGGATGTCGTTAACGTATAAATTGAACAGGACTGGACCTAGGTGAGATTCTTGTGGAACTCCGGAGGTGATGGTGTATAAGGATGATTTAAATCCGTTGCCCACTACAAAAAAGGACCTACCAGTGAGGTACGACTTAAGCCATTTTAGTAAAGGACCAGTAAAACCATAACGGGATAGTTTCAGCGTCAAAATTTCGTGAGAGAACCTCTATCGAAGGCTTTGCTAAAGTCAGTGTATATAACATGAGCCTGATTACCCTCGTCAACTGCCTTTACAACGTTTTCCAAAAAGCTAGCCAGGTTAGTGGAAATTGACCTAGACTGAACAAAACCGTGCTGGTGTTCTGTTAAGTACTGCTTGAAGTATTTTTTAATTGCTGAACAAACGAAAGACTCTAATAATTTACCAATTGATATTTCAGTGTATTGTTTTTGATTACTTAAGTATGATTTTATTAGATTTAGTATATTACCGCGGATGCCATACATATTTAATTTATTTAACAATATCCCATGGTCTACGCAATCAAGTTCTTTGGACATGCCCATATAAATAGCACAGACTGGGTTTCTTTTATTTATATTTGATAGTAATGATTTTAAAAGATTATATATAGCTAAGTTGATAGACTTACCTTTGCGAAAACCATATTGATTATTACTTAAAATATTATATTTTTCAAGATATGAGTATAGTTTATTATATATAATTTTCTCAAATATTTTAGAGCATATCGGGATCAAGGCGATTGGTCTATAATTTTTGACATTGCATCTGTCATCCTTTTTGTAAAGGGGTACAATAATAGTGGTTTTTAATTTTTCTGGGTAAATTCCTTGAGATATGCATAAATTTGTAATATAATTTAGGTGCTCTATAATTGATAGTGCTACAGTTTTGATGACTTTAGTACATATACCATCGTACCCGAAACTATGTGTATTTCTTAGTCCCATAATCTCTTTATATAGATCTGCCGGTATAGTCGGATCCATAAACATAGAATTTGAACGGATTTTACTAATGTATGACCCCTTCACGGCATTTGTAGGACCTGATACTTGTTCAATAAAGTAATTATTAAAGCAGTTAGCCATAGTTGATGGATCAGTTATTTTGTAATTTTTTATGTTTAGTTCTACTATTGGTTCTTTTGGAAAATTCATTTCTGTATTGTTTATAATTTTCCATGTAGCTTTGGACTTATTTTGTGAATTATTAATATAATAAATGTTTTGAGACTATTGGGTGAATTTTATAATTTTTTTCTGAATATGTCTTAAGAGATTGTTTATTTTCCGCACTGGGATGGAGTCTGTACTGCCATAACAAATTTCTTTTCCTTTTGCTACATAGTCGAATTCCCTTTGTAAGCCATTTGTTCTTTTTACTAATATTCTTAGTTATTAGTTTCTGGGGAAAACAAAGATCAAAGAAACATCGAAACAGATTAAATAATCGTTCAAACGCTTCATTTGGATCATTTGTTTCATACACTTCAGAAAAAGTAAGGCTCTCTACACAACTTTTGAATTTCATGACATTTTCTGTACAATAGTCACGTTGATTTTCCGAAATAAATACTATACAACATGTTAGCCAACATTATAAGGTATTCGCATGCAAAGTTTCATTAAAATCCGCCTGGTAGTTTTTGCGTGATGCTGGTTCATACCCTCTGACAGACAGACAGACAAACAGATCAGAATTAAGTTCTACATCGATAGTATGATATGATGGCGTGTTATTTCCTAAAAATATTCTATGTACAGACACGAATTCCTTACAGTTTCATTATATGTATATAGATTTATTTTTATTCTATTTCAATTTAATTCATTAATGTTGTTTTTGTATGAAAAACAAAATATCATCCTTAATATTAACATGACCAAGAAAATATTATAAATACATTAAAATTCATTTCATTGCATGTTATTATTATTATTTATTTTTTTCTGGTTCTTTATTACTTATATTTATTATTTTTTTAATTTTTGTTATGTCTACGTTTTACAAGTTCTTGTCTTAACCACAATTGGAAGAGCAATCTCATCCTAATACAAGTTTGTTTTAACTTAAAAGGATGAAACCCACACTGTGTATCACGAACTTATTGTTTTGAATAAAAATAATATATATTTTTGTATTTGTCCAAGAAGGATGGTAGTGGCGTGCTTATAGCGGTCTCACGAAATATCTTAACCGCACGCGTTCAGTCATGGGAATCGGATTGCGAAGACCTATGGAACCCGATTCAATTGCAAATAAACAACACCTGGAAAAAAATCGCAATATGTGTTGTGTATTTGCCACCACCCCTTGAAGTGGAGGCTCTCGACAAATTTCTAAAAAAATCTTCAGATCTTTTAAATCATGTTAACGATGTAGTAATTCGTTAATTAGGCGATTTCAATTTAAGTTTTCTTGATTATAAAAAAGATAATTACCATAATCTCATTCCCTCAAATTATAACTGTGCCTTTAGCTACTCTCTGGTGGATTTTATCTGTCTAAATAATTTGAAGCAAGTTAATGATATAAGTAATGCTGACAAAAAAATTCTAGACATTATTCTAACAAACTTTACATGTGTGACTACGATGGCACCACCCAGTTTGGCATCAAAATTAGACCAATTAAGATTAGTTGGATTGGTTGTTTGGGTTTATTATTTTCGGCACGATAGCCTTGAGCCTAAACCAAGGGATGACTTTAATTATTACAAGGCTGGCTACAATAACCCTTTTTTTTTTTTATCGCAGGGAAAACCCTTTATGGGTACCCGTCCGCGTTCGGGGGACGCGGAGGGGTTATGTCGGAGTCCTTGATCCATCAACACTCGGGGCCGCAGCCCCGGCTGTTGATGGACCAAGTGTACCGACTAAAAACCCTGCGGTGACACCGTCTTTGCCGCATAGTGTCGGGGTCACGGGATCGCCGTTAGGTACGCACCGCGACCCCGACGCGACCTGCCCTGTTGAGGGCCCACCTTGGGAGTTCAGCTCCCTGCGTACTTTTGTACATCCTCCCCCTACGTAGACGCCGCGTTGATGTCACCCAACGCGGCGTCTCCCTCTCGAGCTGGGAGGCAGACTCCCCCGAGTCTGCCACCCAGGTAATTCGGTAGAGACACCCATGTACCCGGACTTTGACATCCGAGGCCATGGGCATCTCCACGCCCCCTCGCGCCACACGCGCGCGATCCGCCCAGCCGCCGCCGCGCCGCCCCTCTGGCGGCATGCAGCAGCAGCCGGTCGGCCCGGTTCGGCCGGGCTAGGGACCCGAAGGGGCCCCACCGCCCAGCAGGTGGTCGGGAGATTACGCAAACCTACACCGACCACCGTACCACCAAGCCGATCTGCGCCACACCCCTAAGGGCGGGCGCCCGAACGGCTCCCTAACAGGGGCGGCGCCACCTGCTGCACCCAACTCTCTCTCCAGATGGAGAGTGAGGGGGCAACCAGGCGCCCGACCCACACCCATCGCGCCTCAAAGGCGCGTGCGCCTTCCAGCCGCCGCCACGCCGCCCCTCTGGCAGCAAGCAGCAGCAGCCGGTCGGCCCAGCACGGCCGGGCTAGGGACCCAAAAGGGCCCACCACCCAGCGGGCGGTCGGGAGGTCCTTCCCTCTCTAAAAAATGCACGGCGCACAACAGCGCCGCGCTGACCTCGACCGACCACCCAAAACGACAGGCGCCACCTGCTGCACCCCACGGAGGGGCGCAACCAGGCGCCACAACCTTCCGGCTAAAGCCGGGGGAAAAAGGAAAGGGGGGGACGGGACCGAGCGGGGAAGGGTAAGCGCATGACTGTTTCTGTTATGTCTGTTCAGAAGGACCAGACCAATAGCAGGCAGCAACCGCGAGCAGGATACAGTCACACTTGCCTTGGGGATCGTCGCGACCGTGCGCTACTCCCAAGACCACGCCAAATTGCTTGCCGGGACAGACAAGCAAGATAGGCGAGAAGCTATGCCACTGCGCCTCGAAGGACGCGTGTGGTGGGATAGCCTTTCGCCCGCCCGGCTACAATAACCCTAATTTAACATTGAATAAAATTGAACAAGAAAAGAACCTGTTGGAACTCTATACTCTCTGCCTACATCGCGAAGAAGCTAGCGTGATGATATAGAAATAGAAAAAAAATCAGTAAATCATATGTTGTCAACTTTTTATGTTATAAAGAAATGAGAGACCATGTAGCGATACGCTAACGACGCTTGTTTCTGCCGTGGGTTAACTGTACGCTTATAAGGCTATTGGCTGGAAAAATAAAGTTCGATCAAAATATCGAAAATACAAAAACCCCGTGACAAAATAAAATACGAGATACAAAAAAGACCGTTGTCATAAACTTCAAATGGGATATAATGACTATATATCTCGCATAGAAATAAATATAGCCCAAAATTCGAATTCGTTATGAAGTTATGTCGGGAATAAACGTAGAGGTGATGTATCTCTCCCAGAAATCATGAATTGTGATAACTTATTAAATTATTCGTAAAAATACATTAAATTCATAAAAAAAAACATTACACACACTACCATGTATTTGACACACACACGCATATATACTCTTTTGTTTATTGTTAAAGTCTGTGGTCAAATTAAGAATGGATTAATATTGTTTTGGTTTGTCTTTAATATTATTTGTCTATAGTCTGACTGAATGTCAAACATAGCCAGCAAACGTTGAAAGAGTAGGTCGAATTTCGACCAATGGGCGACCACTAGTATTAATAATTCTATCACACTCGCCTAACACGGGTTCAGGTCTGGTCCTTCTGTTCATACCAATCTCGCCACGTTTGTATCAGATATATCCGTAGAAACCGATAAGGGTAAACAAATTGACGCAATATATACAGACTTTTCTCACGCTTTTGATATGGTCAATCACAATTTACTGTTAAAAAACCATAAGGCGCATGGAACTCATACCAGCGCTGCATTATAACCATAGTGCAGCAATATGCTGAGGCAGAGTCCTGTTTGGACCCACACAATTGTGCCTTTCTTTACATAACCGCCTGTTTACTCTGTATTGTAGTGTGTTGGTCAAATAAATGTGCTTTCTTTCTTTCTTTCTCCTGGTAGAATAATTGACTAAATAATGCATAAATTTTAATGTCTGTAAGCCAGGTTCCAATTTTTTTAGTACTCACCATTTCATAGGGAATAAAATACCAAATTTGATATATATCATTTGGTATTTTATTCCCTATGAAATGGTGAAATAAAATTCATTTAAACATACACTGATTATATTCATGATTTAATGACTCTTCACATAAATGTCAAGATCCATGTAAATAATACTAATGAGTTTCATGTTAATGGGTTCGTAAAAAAATCATCTCAGATGATTGAGTTTATCAAGAGAACAAAAAAGAATTGCATCAGCCTCAAACGAAACTATTGCTTTATAACGTTTTGACACGCCGTCATGTTGAATGATGCCGTCATCTGAAACCTCTCGTACGCAATACAGTTGCAAAAATAAAAACTATCTTTGACATCTCGCTTATCTATCTTCAGGCATTTCTCATAGGGCTCCCTATGAAGAAAGACTTATAGTTTTTTATTTACTGCTCCATGATCGCCGTATAATCCACGATTTGGTGTTCCTACACAAAATCATTCATGGCAGCGTGGATTGTCAGCTACCACAAAATATAAAACTTGCGGTACCGAGCAGAATTTCTAGATATCCTATCATAAAAATATTCCATTTTACTGCCCATAGACCGAGGATCCACCTAAACGGGAATATGTTGTCACTATTACTCTATTTGCGGTGGCTCAGAAAAACTCTTTTCTTTTGACAATTTCCATGACACCGTTGACAATTTTAAAAACAAATTATCGAAATATTTTAATTCCTTATAAACTCTAAAACCTTATTTTCTACTCAATAATTTACCTCGCTAATTATAATCATTATATTAATACGTGAAGCAAAAACTTTGTACCCCTTTTTACGAAAATTGCGCGGACGGAGGAGTATGAAATTTCCCACACTTATACTTTATATAGAGAAGGAGTGCAGAATGCTAATATTTTCTTTTAATTATGCATAAAAATACATTCAATCAATAAAAAACACATTACACACACTACCATGTATTTGACACAATACACTTCAAATTGAGAATAGATTAATATTGTTTGTTTTTAATATTATTTGTCTATAGTCTTACTGAATGTCAAACATAACCAGCAAACGATGAAAGAGTTTTTACAATAAACATCGTTTACAGAAAAGTTTTGTATCATTAATTAAATTATTAAAATTTAGCATTTTCTTTTTAGTTTTTGGGTCAATAAAAAAGAGGCATTCTTTATTTTAATCATTTTTTTATTTTTTTTTATTTAAATATCATATAATTTGTTTGAAAATAATAGGCAAATTAACAGTGTAGCCTTGGCGAAATCTGTGATTATAGAATTATAGTATTTGACAATAGAACCTTAATAACGTTCCAACTTATAATTAAAATTAATCATGGTCGAATTTCGACCAATGGGCGACCACTAGTTAGATTAAATTCATGTAAAATTCATCATTAATTATTAATTTCCTATTCGTAAATATTTAATTATAATAATTATTCATCTAAAATGTACTTTCTCTCCTGTACCAATATACTTACCTACATACTATTCTTGTAAACGCTGTGTACGTCTAAGTATAACTATATATATATATATATATATATATATTTCAAAAATATAATATTATTTGTAACTCAAACAACAACCCTTGAATACTTATTGATAAACATAGGATTATGTGTGCCTTAGTCGCTTGGTATACACATATTTTTATCAACTTATCAAGCCTTAAAGCAGTTCAGTATTCTTAATGTCCTGTAATATTTAGCAATCAATAAGTAGTGCGTGTTACTTGATTTAAAAGCAAACTAGATTCTGTCGTCGGAACAGATTGTGGTTGATAACGATGTGCTGGAGCAAGCGAATGAGTTTGTATATCTTGGATGCGCCTACAGTAAGGATAGGAAATACACCGTTGATATAGAGAGAAGAGTGCAGGAAACAGAGGTATAGCGCTATGAGAAAGCTACTTGGGCATTTAGGCTATAAGGCGCAGCTGGCCATACACAACGGAGTGCTTGTCCCAACGCTGTTATATGGCAGCGAGAGCTGGGTATGTAAGAAGGAGAATGAAAGTAGGATATATGCGGTGGAAATGCGATATTTACCGATCAGCACCGATAACTATTCTATTGCATGGGAAATATTAAACAATCGTTATAACAATATGAGGTTGATATTTTGCACACATGTAAATACTTTGCTGAACTTGCCAATAAGTCAACAGGCGTCAGTAAATCACATCAAGAAGATCCATGATACTACTCAGGAATGTTTGAATGCCATTAGAAATCTAGGGGTAGATGTAAGTGGTTGGGATCCATTGATCGTACATATTATGTTACAAAAACTTGATACGGAATCTCACAATAATTACTTAGAATCTCTAAAGAACCCGAGGGATCTGCCAACCCTACAAGATTTTCTGAATTTTTTAGAAAACAAGTTTACGACATTGGAGTCATCAAGAAAGAAGCAATAAATTTCGAAACCGTCAAATAACATTTCCAACTTTAAAACATTTAAATCAAATAATAATCATGCAAGACAAGCGTTCTCGGCATACAAAGCAGGTCGGTCAATGCTCTACAACAAGTCAACAATAAAATGCCCACTTTGCAATGAAGCGCATGGACTTTACTTTTGCAATAAGTTTTTAAACTTGACACCACATGAAAAACGGAAAACAATTTTAAGACTTCATTTGTGCGAAAATTGTTTGTATGACCATGGAGATAAAACATGCATCTCAGTAAAGAGATGTCGTGAATGTCAAGGTAATCATAATACATTATACACTAAGCATATAAGAAACCGGTAAATATCACCATTGCTGACACCAACGAACTTGAAGCTAACGAAAGCTCAGTGCAACATGGCAACAATACGAGCGAGATACTATTAGCAACGGCAATGATTGAAGTTCAAGCAAGAGACGGATCATTTCACAAGATGCGGGCGCTAATAGACCAAGGCTCTCAAGTCTCTCTTATCTCCGAAAATGCAGCACAAATTTTATCCTTATCAAGAAAAAGGTGCAAGGGACTTATATCAGGTGTAGGAGCCAAAGAAAGTAGCTGTAAAGGTGTCACTCGTATATCATGCAAATCGTTGTACAACAATTTCTTATTTACAACTGAAGCATTGATCATGAACACGCTGATCAAGAACTTGCCCAGCTGCACGTTTAGCAAACCAACATGGGTTCACCTCGACGGAATACAACTATCAGACCCAGACTTTAACGTCAGCCGACCCGTTGATATATTATTAGGAGCAGACGTATATTCCCATATTATATTGGACGGGATTAGGAGATCCGATCACGCTGTCGTACCTATTGCACAACAAACACGTTTGGGTTGGATTTTGTGTGGCACGAGCAACGTGCAAACTTTACATTGTAATGTCGTGCTAAATCATGTAGACGACAAACAAAAGTTTTGGGAGATAGAAGACATTGCGGAATCATCTACTCTATCAGAAGAAGATGCCCGTTGTGTTGAATATTACAAATTAACCACAACAAGGCGAGATGACGGCTCATATGAGGTCAGGATTCCATTTAAAGAAAATTTTGTAGAGCAGTTAGGCAAATCAAAACATGCAGCCATTGCCCAATTTCATCAATTAGAACGAAAATTCCAAAATAATAAAAACCTTGAACGGCAATATAAATTGTTTATCGATGAATATCGGACATTAGGACATATGAAACCATCCGTTGACAATTGGAAACATGAATACTACTTACCGCATCATTGTGTATTGCGTAAGGAGTCAACGACCACTGCACTTCGTGTTATTTTCAATGCTTCCAGAAATACAACATCGGGATGTAGTTTAAATGATCTAATGCGAAAATGCCCAAATCTCCAACAGGATCTTCAATCTTTATTACTGAAGTGGAGACAATTTCGATACGCTTTTACAGCGGATATAGAAAAAATGTTTCGATTTATATGGGTACACGAAGAAGATCAGAGGTTTCAAAAAATAATATGGCGTGATTCTTCCGACTCATCTCTCCGAGAATATCAACTCTGCACAGTTACATATGGCACCAAGGCCGCGCCATTCTTGGCAATGATGACGCTGAAGCAGTTAGTCGAAGATGAGAGGTCAAACTATCGAGACAGTCAGGCTATTCATGTCTTGGAAGAATCATTTTATATGGATGACGCACTTCATGGAGCGGATTCCGTTGAGTCAGCAGTTCAGTTACAGCAAGACCTAATTAGGTTATTAAAGTCTGACGGTTTCAATTTAAGGAAGTGGAAATCTTATTTTCCAGCACTGTTACATAATATATTAGCAGGAGATTTAGAGCAGGATAATTTTGATTTCAAGCAAGCAGAGTCGACAAAAACGTTGGGTTTACGATGGAATCCTAAGAAAGACAAGTTTACGTTCCAGCCACAAATTGAAGAGACGAGAAAGGAACCAACTAAACGTTCCATGCTGTCTGACATATCGAGGTTATATGACCCACTTGACTGGCTATCACCCGTATCAACGAGACTAAAATTATTGTTTCAAAAGGTGTGGGTGTCAAAAATCCAATGGAATAACAAGTTACCAGAAGATATCGCAAAGGAGTGGACTACCATCAGGGAAGATATGTCTCAAATAGATGAATTCGAGTTAGCACGTTGGTTGGGAACCTCAGCGGAAGCAAGTGAAGTGGAACTACACGGATTTTGTGACTCTTCTAACAAGGCTTACGCTTGCGTTATTTACTCCAAAATTAAGATTGGCGATGATGTCAAAATCTCGCTTATAGCAGGTAAAGCGAGACTCGTCCCATCTAGCAAAGCCATCACTTTACCAAGATTGGAGCTATGTGGTGCTCTTCTGTTAGCAAAATTAATAGCAAAAGTTCTGATTTGTCTCAGTAAGTACAACATCAAGACGTACGGCTGGGTAGATTCGATGGTGGTACTTGCATGGCTACAAGGAAATCCAGGACGATGGAAGCCCTTTGTTGCGAACAGGGTGAAACAAATCACCGCTATAATGCCTCCAGATAACTGGCGATATATTAAATCAGGAGAAAACCCAGCTGACTGTGCCACCCGAGGAATGAGCGTAGTTCAGTTGAAAGAACATCGCCTATGGTGGAATGGACCATTGTGGCTCCCTAAATACAACTCTGACCAGGAAAGTTACCAATCAGAATTTTTTACCACTAATGAAGACTAAAGCAAAACAAGAGATTAAGCAAGTAAATTATATATCAAAAGAAAATAACACCATTATCCTAGAATTATTATCAAGATATAGTTCCCTCCATAAGATGTGTAGAGTATTAGCATGGGTTTTTAAATTTATTAATACGCTCAAACAAAAACAAACAGGTAGATCAAGTTACCTTACACTACAAGAAATCAATAAGGCAAAATGTATCATAATAAAATATGTCCAGCAAACAGAATTTAAAAACGAAATAACTAACTTACAACACAAGAAACCTATATCTACTAAAAGCAAATTATTACAATTAAACCCATTTCTAGATAAGGATGGGCTTCTGAGAGTTGGCGGGAGATTGCGAAATGCTAATGTTCATTCTGACATGATAAATCCAATCATATTACCGCATGCTGGACCCCTAACCGACTTGGTAATAAGTCACACACATAGGCTAACTTTACACGGTGGAACTCGAGTTACATTAGCCATTATTCGCCAAAAGTATTGGATCATTGGTGGTAACAGGGCTGTGAAGAAGCGCTTACATACCTGTGTGACGCGCCGTAAACATAATCCAACAAGAACAACAGAGTTGATGGGAGACTTGCCTATAGCAAGATGCAATGCTGCCAAACCGTTTTACCATACCGGTGTAGATTTTACCGGACATGTGTTTATCAAAGCCAACAAGGGCCGTGGTATCAAGACCACGAAAGGTTATATCGCAGTTTTTATATGTATGGCGACGAAACTTGTTAATTTAGAACTAGTCTCAGACCTTACGTCAGCATCCTTTATGGCCGCATTACGCAGAATGGCAGCAAGAAAGGGGTCCCCGAGACATATATATTGCGATAATGGCACAAACTTCGTAGGTGCTAGCAATATCATGACACAGGAGTGTCAGCGCATGATGCAGACCTTTGATCAAGACTTTATCAAGGAAATTACTAATATGGAGATAGAATGGCATTTTAACGCACCCTCGTGGCCTTCAGCAGGTGGCCTATGGGAAGCGGCAGTAAAGAGTGTCAAATATCATCTTCGCAGAGTTATTGGAGAGCAACGCCTGACCTTCGAAGAATTTTCAACAATTTTGGCTCAAATAGAAGCAGTGCTAAACTCGAGACCACTTTGCCCACTGACTGAAGATATCGACGACTTAGAATTGATCACACCGTCAAGTTTTATCAATTTGAATCAGGACCTGACTATCATGGAAACAGAAACGGACATGCGTACTAGATGGTACCTCATTCAAAAAATTGTTCAGGATGTTTGGAAACGGTGGCGGGCTGAGTATCTCAGCCAATTATCTGCAAGAAGCAAGTGGAGAAGTCAGCAACCTAATATTCAAATTAATGATGTAGTAACGATTTATGACGCGGATCTACCACCTGGCAAGTGGGCAGTAGGACGGGTCATCGAGATACATCCGGGCGCTGATGGTCACGTAAGGGTGGTCACATTAAAAACTAAAAACGGTATTATAAAGCGTCCAGTTACAAAACTATGCGTGCTTCCGGTTAATAAAGGGCAACTCCAACAAGAGACAAAACCGACCAACACATTACAAGCTAAGCCTGCCAAAGATCAATCAGGAAGATCAGGTCATAGCTTCGTCTCCCTTGTAACGTTGCTGCTCTTTTTCATGGGTATTTTCGGCACATCGCACTGTACCTATAATGTAACACATTTTAAAGACGATCAAGGTCTCTATTTTGACAAAATTTCCGATATGCGGTTAATAAGAGACGAATGGAAAATAGTATCCTATTACGATATGGATCCATATTGGAAAGGAACAGCAGCATGTAACAGATACATAAAATACTTGGGGCTGATATGTAACCAACTCAAGAACATCTCTCATTGTGATGTAATATCAATGTAATTGCAGCACGAGTACTCGGAATTAAAGTACTATAATCACCTGTTGCTGAACCAGCACTCCAACACGCGTCGGGACGTACGTCGACGTCGGGGACTCATCAATGGTGTCGGATATCTGGCCAACAGCCTGTTCGGCGTACTCGACGAGCGATTCTCAGAACAGTATAAACAAGACATACAACTAATTCAAGACAATGAGAATCATTTGGCATCGCCTATAAAAAATCAAACTTCTATCATAGAAGTAGAATATAATGTGTTAAAGAGGACTGAAGATTCAATTCGTAAACAACACAAAATATTAAACTATCTATCACTACAATTGGATAATTATAAGAATCTTTTTTAAAAACTGAACATGAAGCAATTCTCATGAACTGATGATGATTTTACTTTGGGAGCTATAGCAGCGAGCAACATGATGAGGCAGTTAGAAACTATACAAACAACACTATTGGATACAGTGACAGACATATATCATGGCAGATTTAATTTTCACCTAATATCTCCGGAACAACTAAAGGAAACGTTAAGCGCTATATCAAGCCATCTTACGAAAGACCTCTCACTACCCATTAATAATTTACAAACCAATTTTAGAACCATATACAGTTTGTTAAAAGTCAAGGCAAGAATGACGGTAAAGTATTTGTTGTTTGAGTTACGGCTACCGTTAGTAACCCGAGACTCATTTGAAATAGTAAAAATTATCTCGATTCCGCACGCCATCAGTAATTCCATCATGGCTCGAATTACACCCATAGCAGAGTACGTAGCTATAAGTTTAAGAAAGGAATCTTATTTATCGTTGCCTGAGCAGGATATAAAGTCATGCCTCCAAGACGGATCTAATGTATACCTTTGCTACCTACAACGACCTATTTATCATCTCAGGAGTGATGATAACTTATGCCAAATAGATCAAGGTACGGGAAAATGTAAAGTTATTTATAACACATGCAACAACGAATGGAAAGAAATTAGCAAGATCAATCAATACTTGTATTCTTGTTGCGGAGTGTGTCATATACGTGTCTTGTGTGAATATCACGCGTTAGCAGGACAAATAGAAAAGGCAGGTATTATATGGATTGAACAAGGATGTTTAATTAGAACAGATAACATTACAATTTACGCGCACTATGAGGGTACAAGCGAATTAAATATCAAAAATCAGTTCTACTCGCCGGAAGTAGAACCTATCCATCACATGATTAACACTAGCTTTACAACTCCTTTGCTGCTCAATTACTCGTTTGTTTCCAATGATAAACAACTAGAGGTGATCAAAATACAGATCGACAATCTCAAAGCAAATGAAAACGTATCAAAGCAAATCTCCTACCATGATGTACACCATTACACTGTGATTTACGCAATCATGGGACTAGCATTGGTGTTTGGAATAGTCATCGTGGTGCGGAGAATCCGTACCAAGCAATCAACGCGTCAACAGCCGGCGGCGGGGAGGGTAGAGCAAGGAAACCCTCAGCCCACCGCAACTCATCTGTCACCTGCTGGTCCCTCCAAACGTAATACTTCCAGTGTCAGTGAAAGTGTTCAGTGTGAGAGTGGTAGTGAAGTGCAATGTGAAGGTGTATATAGCGAAATTCCCCAAGCGCGTAAAGTGGACAAGGGCACCATGCCCATGCCTATAAAATCAAAATTTACTTAAGGACTCTAGTACATAATATCATAAGCAAGAATGGCATCACCTTGTCAGTAGCATAAGGACCCAATGAATTCATCTTGTATCATTATCACGCCCATCTTTCACGCTGCATCCTTTGCCCTTAGAAGCATGTACGGTACAACCGTACATTTTTCTATGGTCAGCAATTACACGCGGCGCGTGCGACACCATTTACTTCAATATCACGAAAGTGCATATCAGTTCGCATTCAACCAACAAGGGTCGCGCGTGCTCGCGTATCATTAGCATTTATCAAGCAATTAATTACAGTTCATTAATTTTTCGGACAAGATAATTTTCTATCAAGCTTTGGTGTATTATTTAACAACTGTCACTTTATTAGTGTTCGATTCAACAAGAATCACCTGATGACCAACCTACATTGTTCTTCCACACCCCACAACAAAATATAGATGAAAAAGTTTGTAAAAATTTTATTTTCAAAGAGTAACCGTGGAGTTTTTGCCCTTCTTCTCCACAGGAATGACATTCCGAAGAGGCGGTAGAGTCTTTGTTACTTTTCTGACGATTCATAAATACTGTAATGGTTTACATGATTAAAAAATATTCTGATTCTGTTCCTACTAAAAATTATCAGTTCGACCTTTTCTTCTTAAGCCTATCCAAAAACCCTATCGGTTCTTCCGACAAAACTAGATAATAGCGATTACGTGTCCATCTTATGAGTCCATTTACTCAATAAGTTATTACTAACTACCTACGACTAGAACGGACACTTTGTTTATGTTAGCTATTTTCGGAGATTGAAATTGTAGCATATCTCAAAAATATGGTTAACTATTTAAGTTAGCACTCTAACTCCAAAACTATAAATCTTAATTTCTATTGCTCTAACTTTTTGGATGTGTCGCTATTACATTCAACCAGCAATTATTTGTTCGCCGCGCGAGTGTATGAGGTGTCGCCGTCCAAACGGGCTGAACCATTTTCGAGAGATGTGGAAAGCACAGACTGGTTTGCGTCTTAGACATATAACATCAGGATCAAAAGTTGGCATAACACGTCAACGGGATGTAAACGCGGCGGGCCCGGCGCCCGCGCGCTTCACTCACTCATGATTAATGTTTGAAATAATAAATAACTGGTTATCCAAGTGCACGACCATACGTCGACAACGTATCACTTAAATAAATATTATTAATAATATATTTCTATGTTATTGTCAATCTTGAAAAGGGTTGCTTCTATACCTATTGTGGTTACAATGGTAAGCAATAGTTATATACATGTACATGTTTCATTGTTCACGTGCAAGGAATAGACAGCAGCCGAGTATAAAGAGGCGCGCGCGCGGCGGTAAGTCATATTCAGTGTCAGCTTCCCGAGACCAGCACCAACTACACCAGCGACATGAAAGTCGTAGCGGTAAGACAACTTCTCACAATTTTATGATAATTATTAAAAAGTATATAAAAAGTTCACTCAAGAAGTGAGTGATTGACTCACTAATCAGCGTAGAAATAGTCCTATACTACTTAAAGATATCCGCGAGCCAGTAAGTAGCCATTTACTCCCTCTTATCTCGAGGGAGACTGTCAGCAGTGGGACTGCGCAAACATTGATTTAATATGTGCACACCGCCGGCTTCAGCCACTGCAATTGCTTTGCAGGAATCATGCAAAAAGTCGATAACTGAGTACCAAGTGTCGCTTAGTTTCTAAATTGATATTTGTTCCCGCAGCTCTTCGCCCTCATCCTGCTAGTGGCCGCGTGCCGCGCCGCGCCCGACGGCGACGTCGACACCTACGCCGTCATGTACGACGACGACTGCTGCTGCGGAGACGACTACATAGCGACAGGCGCCGACGCTACAGGCGATAACTACGCTTATGGCGGCTCATACGTGGGCTCCTATCAAGGCAACAAGTACGGCAACTCCTACGGTGGTGCCGGCAAATAGGCCACGAGCCATCGCCTTGACTCTCAAAGCTTATTTAGCAAATAAATGCTTTAAATAACATATGTATTTCATTTCCCTACTCACAACCACAGAGCGGCCTATCTATTGACGTCAGCTTAGCTCAGCAACAAAGAAAAAGTCAAATATCCTTCATTTGTATAGACCAATACAATAATGCTCACAAACGTGAAAACTATTTTTTTTTATCTACGATCCGATCGGAACGCGGCCTCCACTGAGGAGATCCGGCGAGTAACTCAGTGGGCTAGTCTATTTCTTAACTTAATTTGTTTGGTTTTTCTGATGATTTCTGTATTTTTCAAAATGGTATTTATACAGCATCGTTTAATATTGCTGATTGAGGAGCTACTCAAACCCAATCTGTTTATCGTCAAGATAATCCGAAATTTTGTAATGCCCTTTCTAACACTGTGACTTAGTTTTAATTGCTTTTTAAGCATATTGATAGGCATGTTTCGGATATCTATGGCCCCATAAAATAATAACTAATGGTGTGGAGACCACTTAAATGTACAAAAAGATCATATTTGTACCCTGTATTAGCATGATGAATGTCGCTATACTTTTCAAAGTTATTGATATTCTTTTTAACATGAAGAAGATTTTCATAAATAAGTTGTCAGGCAACAGTTAGAATATTTATTTCTCTAAATTCTTAAGCGATGCTCTCGGGGCCAAATTGTAAATTGCTCGAACAGCCCTTTTCTGTAGAACGAAAACAGTTCTAGTTCCGCAAAGCATGCCAAAAGCCATGCTTTATCACATAATACTATAAAAATAAACGAAATAAACAAGTCTAGTTGTTTCAACATCAGTTTATCATCTAATTTTCTTGACGGCATATGCCGCTGAGCATAATCTACCAGATAATTGTTCAATATGGGGGCCCCATTGTAATCTGGTATCAATAGTGATACCTAGAAATACAGTCGACTGTACAAGATCTAAATCCACGCCATTTATTTGTACATCGGTTGCTACCTTTCGTACATTTGGTGCTGTGAATTTATTACATTTTGTCTCTTTCTCATTAAGGAGAAGATTATTTATGTTGAACCAATGAAAAACATTTGTCAGGGCGCTGATCACATCGTCATAACTAAGCAGCTGTTTCAGATAATAGAGAAGTATCATCCGCGAACAGCACAATAGGTTTATAATCCCCTACATAGTAGGAAAAGTCTTTTTTTTTTTTTTTTTTTATAAACGTAGCCCCACACTAGGATTTATTCCTGTGTCGTGGGTGCGTTTACAAACATGAAAATTCACATACACAAATACCCAGACCGGAACAAATAATTGTGGATCACAAAGATTTGTCCCATGCGGGACTCGAACCCGCGACTATTAGACGCAGTGGGCAGAGCAAAACGGCAAAGCAAGAGATCAATTGCAGAATCGTTGAACATTCCAGAAGCCACTTTAGGAAAACTATTAAAAGCAGAAGAACCGTGCAGAAGGAAAAAGAAAAGAATTGCCTACGATTTGGCCAAGATAAATAGTCTGAAGCATAGATTTAATAAAGACAAAAAGCAGGCTAGTAAGCAATGGGCGGAAAGCTTTGCATAATATAATAAAGCATAGCCTCAGTCTTCGTCAGCCGGAAAATACCAGCTTGGCTCGTGCTGCTGGCTTTAATCGTGTGCAGGTGCAAAGATTTTATAATAACTTAAAGTGGTAAACTTTTAATTTTGGACAACTAGTCGTCACGTTTGAGTTTAGCTGCAATAGAATTAGCACGAGATAGTGGAGTTGTTCTCTTGAGTTTGCCACCACACACAAACAATCATTGGATACAGGCTTCTTTGGGCCATTACAAAAGGCCTTTGCTGTTGCTTGTGATTACTGGCAAGTATCAAATCCCAGACGTGCTATTACACAATTTCAAGTAGCTGGGTTATTTGGATCAGCATATTCAAAGGTTGCGTCAGTGGCGACGCGAGCTTCGGATTTTTTTAATCCTGCGGTATCTGTCCATTTAATGACCAATTATTTACAGATGAAGATTTTGCACCCGCGGACGTAACTGATCGACCCTATTTACCTACTGAAACAAACGGAAGCCACTCTTTGCCTCTGCACTCCTTAAGCCAATCAGAAAATATAAGTTCAGTAGAAATAACTGCTGTTTCTCGAACACCTGATATTCAAGTTAATAAAAATTCATCAACCACAACAGATTCTAAATAAGTTTCTGGAACACAATCGTCACGTGTGTCGGCAGACGCATCGACAGCAAGCTCCTTCCACTTCGGGATTTATTAAGCTATCCGATATTCGACCGCTACCAAAGGCTACTTATTGAACAAATGAAATTTTGAAACGTAAGAAATCCGTAATATTAACAAGCATACCATACAAAAACCAACTTCAAGAAGAAAAAAAGCCAAAAGAAGAAAGGAAGAAGAGAACTACAAATAAGAAAAATAAAGCTACTAAAAACAGACCACAGTTGACTACAGGGACTAGTCAAGAAATAATTAGATGCCCTCTTTGCTATGAGCTCTTTGTTGAACCGCCACAAGAAGACTGGCTCCAGTACAATAGGTGTGAAGCCTGGTGGCATGATGAATGCACGGACTACATCGGACTTGGGGTTTTCAGTTTTGACTATTGTCGGGGCTGAAGATCAATGAGATCTTTGTCTTTCTTCCGAGATTGTTAGCTTGTGTGCATTTTTTCATGTTCCTAAATAACCAACGTTTAATTATAAAAAGAAGACCGATGGCTAAAGTCAAATTTGACTTTTCTAAAAATAAAACAAAAAAAAAAGTGCGTACTCTTTGGTGGCTTTACCCCATTTCATTATTTTGGAAATAAGTGTCCTGAGTGGATTAATTTCAGAAATCTACTTCGATAGTTATTTAGTACCCAATAATAATAATTTGGATGATATGCAGAAAGTACATCATCATCTAAAGGGACTTTCCTAGTTGAAGAGAAAAAAGTTTAGGGAGCTTGAACCTGTAAGTTCTTTGTTATTTTCAATTCAATAACTGGTGCCGATGGGACGAGCTCTCTGTCAGACGAGCTACTGTACTAGTCGATGACGGTAACTGCTAATTTTTTTATCATACATCGCGATATGCCGTTATCAGAATCATCAGTAAAACTTCAGACAGGAAACGTTCTACACTTTTTGTTTCAATAAAATTGACATATACAGTCAGACAAGCCACGCTTGTATATTTCACATGATCAAAGTCTAATTTAAAAATATTAACTGAAGGCCACTCATTGCAAGTGTGTGAATAAAAGCTGTCGTTGTTTACATACTAGCAATAAATCGGTAATGTCGTGTTCGATTGAAGTAAGGGACTTGTATTTGTGATTCCTTTACAAATTCTCCACCATCGGTACGGAAACAATGTAATTTATGAAACAAAAAGACTCGGCAGGGATGAACGCGCATGGCGTATGCATTCTTTTCAGTGTCTGTACACTGGAGTGTGATCAGGCCCCTAAAATACACGGGGTAGGTTTAATTGTCCTTGAGCGAAAGCCCAGGTGATATATGCAATGCCTACTGTTTACTGGTACTAAATCAAAATGAAAAAAAAAGAACACCTCCATAACAATTCTAATTTATTGCAACAAAAAACACCAATACCAAACGCAAAATGGCATATATGGCCGGTTTCAATATTTAACTCATGGATGATTTTTTTCTTACTGTCAGTTGATTTTTGACACATTTTCCACACAAAATATGTCAAAATTCTATCCCTAGTAGATTAATCCTTAAGTTAAACATTGAAACCGGCCACTATAAATACCCGGGTGTTCTGGATTTTAAGCCCAGCTATAATATTCAGCTAGGCCAGTAGATGTTACTTGTTGCAATGGTTCTTTTTGTTGATTTTTTTATTACCAATGGGCACTAGGCAATGTATAGGTACCTCAACTGGGCTTTCGCTCCAGGACAACCAAAATGACATCGTGTATATGGGGTAGGGAGATAGGGATTCGTGGTTGATTTAACTTGACTTTTCAGTCCTCGAAACGAAAACAATCAATTCAATTAAAGACGTACCAATTACTACCGTCAATAAAAAGATAGGAACTCTTTTTAACCAACTTTTAAAACTTACATTGGGTTCAGTATAGCTCCAAGGTGGTTTCATTTTAATTTCATCGGTATTGGACCTTGGACTTGGAAGATACACCAGGGAACTCCTTAACGACAAACAATACGAATGAGTGGATTAAGACATTTTTTTTTTTTTTTTTTCTTTAAAAAAACGTAGCCCCACACTAGGATTTATTCCTGTGTCGTGGGTGCCTTTACAAACATGAAAATACACAAACACAAATACCCAGACCGGAACAAATAATTGTGGATCACACAAAGATTTGTCCCGTGCGGGACTCGAACCCGCGACTATTAAACGCAGTGGGCTTAAGCTTAAGCTCTTAACCACTGCGCTAAATCGTCATGAGTATTACGTCAATCCTATAGGTACCCTGCCATATAAATAATCAGAATGTTAACCGACTTCAAAAAAGGTGGAGGTCGACTCAAAAATATGGTTAACTATTTAAGTTAGCACCCTAACACCAAAACTATAAAGCTGAATTTCTATTGCTCTAACTTTTAGATGTGTCGCTATTACATTCAGCCAGAAATAATTTGTTCGCCGCGCGAGTGTATGAGGTGTCGCCGTCCAAACGGGCTGAACCATTTTCGAGAGATGTGGAAAGCACAGACTGGTTTGCGTCTTAGACATATAACATCAGGATCAAAAGTTGGCATAACACGTCAACGGGATGTAAACGCGGCGGGCCCCGGCGCCCGCGCGCTTCACTCACTCATGATTAATGTTTGAAATAATAAATAACTGGTTATCCAAGTGCACGACCATACGTCGACAACGTATCACTTAAATAAATATTATTAATAATATATTTCTAAGTTATTGTCAATCTTGAAAAGGGTTGCTTCTATACCTATTGTGGTTACAATGGTAAGCAATAGTTACATACATGTACATGTTGCATTGTTCACGTGCAAGGAATAGACAGCAGCCGAGTATAAAGAGGCGCGCGCGCGGCGGTAAGTCATGTTCAGTGTCAGCTTCCCGAGACCAGCACCAACTACACCAGCGACATGAAAGTCGTAGCGGTAAGACAACTTCTCACAATTTTATGATAATTATTAAAAAGTATATAAAAAGTTCACTCAAGAAGTGAGTGATTGACTCACTAATCAGCGTAGAAATAGTCCTATACTACTTAAAGATATCCGCGAGCCAGTAAGTAGCCATTTACTCCCTCTTATCTCGAGGGAGACTGTCAGCAGTGGGACTGCGCAAACATTGATTTAATATGTGCACACCGCCGGCTTCAGCCACTGCAACTGCTTTGAAGGAATCATGCAAAAAGTCGATAACTGAGTACCAAGTGTCGCTTAGTTTCTAAATTGATATTTGTTCCCGCAGCTCTTCGCCCTCATCCTGCTAGTGGCCGCGTGCCGCGCCGCGCCCGACGGCGACGTCGACACCTACGCCGTCATGTACGACGACGACTGCTGCTGCGGAGACGACTACATAGCGACAGGCGCCGACGCTACAGGCGATAACTACGCTTATGGCGGCTCATACGTGGGCTCCTATCAAGGCAACAAGTACGGCAACTCTTACGGTGGTGCCGGCAAATAGGCCACGAGCCATCGCCTTGACTCTCAAAGCTTATTTAGCAAATAAATGCTTTAAATAACATATGTATTTCATTTCCCTACTCACAACCACAGAGCGGCCTATCTATTGACGTCAGCTCAGCTCAGCAACAAAGAAAAAGTCAAAAATCCTTCATTTGTATAGACCAATACAATAATGCTCACAAACGTGAAAACTATTTTTTTTTATCTACGATCCGATCGGAACGCGGCCTCCACTGAGGAGATCCGGCGAGTAACTCAGTGGGCTAGTCTATTTCTTAACTTAATTTGTTTGGTTTTTCTGATGATTTCTGTATTTTTCAAAATGGTATTTATACAGCATCGTTTAATATTGCTGATTGAGGAGCTACTCAAACCCAATCTGTTTATCGTCAAGATAATCCGAAATTATGTAATGCCCTTTCTAACACTGTGACTTAGTTTTAATTGCTTTTTAAGCATATTGATAGGCATGTTTCGGATATCTATGGCCCCATAAAATAATAACTAATGGTGTGGAGACCAGTTAAATGTACAAAAAGATCATATTTGTACCCTGTATTAGCATGATGAATGTCGCTATACTTTTCAAAGTTATTGATATTCTTTTTAACATGAAGAAGATTTTCATAAATAAGTTGTCAGGCAACAGTTAGAATATTTATTTCTCTAAATTCTTAAGCGATGCTCTCGGGGCCAAAGTGTAAATTGCTCGAACAGCCCTTTTCTGTAGAACGAAAACAGTTCTAGTTCCGCAAAGCATGCCAAAATCCATGCCATATCACATAATACTATAAAAATAAACGAAATAAACAAGTCTAGTTGTTTCAACATCAGTTTATCATCTAATTTTCTTGACGGCATATGCCGCTGAGCATAATCTACCAGATAATTGTTCAATATGGGGGCCCCATTGTAATCTGGTATCAATAGTGATACCTAGAAATACAGTCGACTGTACAAGATCTAAATCCACGACACACACAAAGAGTACGCATGCGTACTCTTAGCTTGTTTGTAGCAAATATAAACTGATTGCTTGTGTTATATGTGCTTTGTCGCTTGCTTATTGACTGGTGTGCTATTACTAGTAACAGCAAATATACAAGAAAATCAGATAGAAACTTGTTTTTACAGAAGAAATCCTGCAAGACGTAAAAGATAAAGTAGCAAAACGGCAAAGCAAGAGATCAATTGCAGAATCGTTGAACATTCCAGAAGCCACTTTAGGAAAACGATTAAAAGCAGAAGAACCGTGCAGAAGGAAAAAGAAAAGAATTGCCTACGATTTGGCGAAGATAAATAGTCTGACGCATCGATTTAATAAAGACAAAAAGCAGGCTAGTAAGCAATGGGCGGAAAGCTTTGCATAATATAATAAAGCATAGCCTCAGTCTTCGTCAGCCGGAAAATACCAGCTTGGCTCGTGCTGCTGGCTTTAATCGTGTGCAGGTGCAAAGATTTTATAATAACTTAAAGTGGTAAACTTTTAATTTTGGACAACTAGTCGTCACGTTTGAGTTTAGCTGCAATAGAATTAGCACGAGATAGTGGAGTTGTTCTCTTGAGTTTGCCACCACACACAAACAATCATTGGATACAGGCTTCTTTGGGCCATTAAAAAAGGCCTTTGCTGTTGCTTGTGATTACTGGCAAGTATCAAATCCCAGACGTGCTATTACACAATTTCAAGTAGCTGGGTTATTTGGATCAGCATATTCAAAGGTTGCGTCAGTGGCGACGCGAGCTTCGGATTTTTTTAATCCTGCGGTATCTGTCCATTTAATGACCAATTATTTACAGATGAAGATTTTGCACCCGCGGACGTAACTGATCGACCCTATTTACCTACTGAAACAAACGGAAGCCACTCTTTGCCTCTGCACTCCTTAAGCCAATCAGAAAATATAAGTTCAGTAGAAATAACTGCTGTTTCTCGAACACCTGATATTCAAGTTAATAAAAATTCATCAACCACAACAGATTCTAAATAAGTTTCTGGAACACAATCGTCACGTGTGTCGGCAGACGCATCGACAGCAAGCTCCTTCCACTTCGGGATTTATTAAGCTATCCGATATTCGACCGCTACCAAAGGCTACTTATTGAACAAATGAAATTTTGAAACGTAAGAAATCCGTAATATTAACAAGCATACCATACAAAAACCAACTTCAAGAAGAAAAAAAGCCAAAAGAAGAAAGGAAGAAGAGAACTACAAATAAGAAAAATAAAGCTACTAAAAACAGACCACAGTTGACTACAGGGACTAGTCAAGAAATAATTAGATGCCCTCTTTGCTATGAGCTCTTTGTTGAACCGCCACAAGAAGACTGGCTCCAGTGCAATAGGTGTGAAGCCTGGTGGCATGATGAATGCACGGACTACATCGGACTTGGGGTTTTCAGTTTTGACTATTGTCGGGGCTGAAGATCAATGAGATCTTTGTCTTTCTTCCGAGATTGTTAGCTTGTGTGCATTTTTTCATGTTCCTAAATAACCAAAGTTTAATTATAAAAAGAAGACCGATGGCTAAAGTCAAATTTGAATTTCTAAAAATAAAACAAAAGAAAGTGCGTACTCTTTGGTGGCTTTACCCTATTTCATTATTTTGGAAATAAGTGTCCTGAGTGGATTTATTTACGAAATCTACTTCGATAGTTATTTAGTACCCAATAATAATAATTTGGATGATGTGCAGAAAGTACATCATCATCTAAAGGGACTTTCCTAGTTGAAGAGAAAAAAGTTTAGGGAGCTTGAACCTGTAAGTTCTTTGTTATTTCAAATTCAATAACTGGTACCGATGGGACGAGCTCTCTGTCAGACGAGCTACTGTACTAGTCGATGATGGTAACTGCTAATTTTTTTATCATACATCGCGATATGCCGTTATCAGAATCATCAGTAAAACTTCAGACAGGAAACGTTCTACACTTTTTGTTTCAATAAAATTGACATATACAGTCAGACAAGCCACGCTTGTATATTTCACATGATCAAAGTCTAATTTAAAAATATTAACTGAAGGCCACTCATTGCAAGTGTGTGAATAAAAGCTGTCGTTGTTTACATACTAGCAATAAATCGGTAATGTCGTGTTCGATTGAAGTAAGGGACTTGTATTTGTGATTCCTTTACAAATTCTCCACCATCGGTACGGAAACAATGTAATTTATGAAACAAAAAGTCTCGGCAGGGATGAACGCGCGTGGCGCATGCATTCTTTTCAGGGTCTGTACACTGGAATGTGATCACGGCCCTAAAATACACGGGGTAGGTTTAATTGTCCTTGAGCGAAAGCCCAGGTGATATATGCAATGCCTACTGTTTACTGGTACTAAAACAAAATGAAAAAAAAGAACACCTCCATAACAATTCTAATTCATTGCAACAAAAAACACCAATACCAAACGCAAAATGACATATATGGCCGGTTGCAATATTTAACTCATGGATGATTTTTTTCTTACTGTCAGTTGATTTTTGACACATTTTCCACACAAAATATGTCAAAATTCTATCCCTAGTAGGTAAATCCTTAAGTTAAACATTGAAACCGGCCACTATAAATACCCGGGTGTTCTGGATTTTAAGCCCAGCTATAATATTCAGCTAGGTCAGTAGATGTTACTTGTTGCAATGGTTCTTTTTGTTGATTTTTTTATTACCAATGGGCACTAGGCATTGTATAGGTACCTCAACTGGGCTTTCGCTCCAGGACGACCAAAATTACATCGTGTATATGGGGTGGGGAGATAGGGAGTCCTGGTTGATTTAACTTGACTTTTCAGTCCTCGAAACGAAAACAATCAATTCAATTAAAGACGTACCAATTACTACCGTCAATAAAAAAATAGGAACTCTTTTTAACCAACTTCTAAAATTTGCATTAGGTTCAGTATAGCTCCAAGGTGGTCCCATTTTAATTTCATTGGCATTGAGCTTTGGACTTGGAAGATACACCAGGGAACTCCTTAACGACAAACAATATGAATGCGTGGATTAAGATATTATGGGTGTTTCGTCAATCCTATAGGTACCCTGCCATAGAACTAATCAGAATATTAACCGACTTCAAAAAAGGTGGAGGTAGACAATTCGTCTGTATTTTAGCAACATCGTAAGCAGTAAGCAAGGAGCTGCTAACTATCAAGTAAGGTCGTTTCATTTTTTTACATAGCAAAGATGGAAGGAGTGCACAGCAATCAAAAGGAGTTATACGAGGCTATGTCCAAGATAGCCATCAACATCAGGAAAGACTCTGTAGACCGCGAGTCTGCAGATTACTTTAAGCGACGTTTGGAAACATTGGAAGCATATTGGTCTGATTTTCAGTATAATCACAGCCGTCTCATGACGGAGGAAAGCAGGACGCATCCGTACTTTATCAACAACGAGTATGAGCAAGCTTATAATACCTATAAAGCAACAAAAGCGGTTATTCATGACCAATATCAAGATTTTATAAATAAGACGAAAACGCAACCATTGGGAATTCCTGTACTGCAGGAGGATAGCTCTCAGCAAGGAGAGACTAGCCAACAACACGAGTCTGAAAGAGCAGATCAAGTCGGACAAATTTCCAGAGATTCAAGCAGTAAGCTCGATGATATGTTTAGGAAACAAGCAAGTAACTTTCGGGCATTTGTCCGAACTGTATCAGGGATTGATTTGAGTGTCATTTCGCATCATTCAAAGATTTATTCACTGAAGCCATCCACAACACTATTTCTCTTTCCAACGCACAGAAAATGCAATTCTTGAAAGGTAAACTAAAGGGAGAAGCTGAACGTTTAATTCAACATTTACCGATCAGCACCGATAACTATTCTATTGCATGGGAAATATTAAACAATCGTTATAACAATATGAGGTTGATATTTTGCACACATGTAAATACTTTGCTGAACTTGCCAATAAGTCAACAGGCGTCAGTAAATCACATCAAGAAGATCCATGATACTACTCAGGAATGTTTAAATGCCATTAGAAATCTAGGGGTAGATGTAAGTGGTTGGGATCCATTGATCGTACATATTATGTTACAAAAACTTGATATGGAATCTCACAATAATTACTTAGAATCTCTAAAGAACCCGAGGGATCTGCCAACCCTACAAGATTTTCTGAATTTTTTAGAAAACAAGTTTACGACATTGGAGTCATCAAGAAAGAAGCAATAAATTTCGAAACCGTCAAATAACATTTCCAACTTTAAAACATTTAAATCAAATAATAATCATGCAAGACAAGCGTTCTCAGCATACAAAGCAGGTCGGTCAATGCTCTACAACAAGTCAACAATAAAATGCCCACTTTGCAATGAAGCGCATGGACTTTACTTTTGCAATAAGTTTTTAAACTTGACACCACATGAAAAACGGAAAACAATTTTAAGACTTCATTTGTGCGAAAATTGTTTGTATGACCATGGAGATAAAACATGCATCTCAGTAAAGAGATGTCGTGAATGCCAAGGTAATCATAATACATTATACACGAAGCATATAAGAAACCATCGGTAAATATCACCATTGCTGACACCAATGAACTTGAAGCTAACGAAAGCTCAGTGCAACATGGCAACAATACGAGCGAGATACTATTAGCAACGGCAATGATTGAAGTTCAAGCAAGAGACGGATCATTTCACAAGATGCGGGCGCTAATAGACCAAGGCTCTCAAGTCTCTCTTATCTCCGAAAATGCAGCACAAATTTTATCCTTATCAAGAAAAAGGTGCAAGGGACTTATATCAGGTGTAGGAGCCAAGGAAAGTAGCTGTAAAGGTGTCACTCGTATATCATGCAAATCGTTGTACAACAATCTCTTATTTACAACTGAAGCATTTATCATGAACACGCTGATCAAGAACTTGCCCAGCTGCACGTTTAGCAAACCAACATGGGTTCACCTCGACGGAATACAGCTATCAGACCCAGACTTTAACGTCAGCCGACCCGTTGATATATTATTAGGAGCAGACGTATATTCCCATATTATATTGGACGGGATTAGGAGATCCGATCACGCTGTCGTACCTATTGCACAACAAACACGTTTGGGTTGGATTTTGTGTGGCACGAGTAACGTGCAAACTTTACATTGTAATGTCGTGCTAAATCATGTAGACGACATACAAAAGTTTTGGGAGATAGAAGACATTGCGGAATCATCTACTCTATCAGAAGAAGATGCCCGTTGTGTTGAATATTACAAATTAACCACAACAAGGCGAGATGACGGCTCATATGAGGTCAGGATTCCATTTGAAGAAAATTTTGTAGAGCAGTTAGGCAAATCAAAACATGCAGCCATTGCCCAATTTCATCAATTAGAACGAAAATTCCAAAATAATAAAAACATTGAACTGCAATATAAATTGTTTATCGATGAATATCGGACATTAGGACATATGAAACCATCCGTTGACAATTGGAAACATGAATACTACTTACCGCATCATTGTGTATTGCGTAAGGAGTCAACGACCACTGCACTTCGTGTTGTTTTCAATGCTTCCAGAAATACAACATCGGGATGTAGTTTAAATGATCTAATGCGAAAAGGCCCAAATCTCCAACAGGATCTTCAATCTTTATTACTGAAGTGGAGACAATTTCGATACGCTTTTACAGCGGATATAGAAAAAATGTTTCGATTTATATGGGTACACGAAGAAGATCAGAGGTTTCAAAAAATAATATGGCGTGATTCTTCCGACTCATCTCTCCGAGAATATCAACTCTGCACAGTTACATATGGCACCAAGGCCGCGCCATTCTTGGCAATGATGACGCTGAAGCAGTTAGCCGAAGATGAGAGGTCAAACTATCGAGACAGTCAGGCTATTCATGTCTTGGAAGAATCATTTTATATGGATGACGCACTTCATGGAGCGGATTCCGTTGAGTCAGCAGTTCAGTTACAGCAAGACCTAATTAGGTTATTAAAGTCTGGCGGTTTCAATTTAAGGAAGTGGAAATCTAATTGTCCAGCACTGTTACATAGTATATTAGCAGGAGATTTAGGGCAGGATAATTTTGATTTCAAGCAAGCAGAGTCGACAAAAACGTTGGGTTTACGATGGAATCCTAAGAAAGACACGTTTACGTTCCAGCCACAAATTGAAGAGACGAGAAAGGAACCAACTAAACGTTCCATGCTGTCTGACATATCGAGGTTATATGACCCACTTGACTGGCTATCACCCGTATCAACGAGACTAAAATTATTGTTTCAAAAGGTGTGGGTGTCAAAAATCCAATGGAATAACAAGTTACCAGAAGATATCGCAAAGGAGTGGACTACCATCAGGGAAGATATGTCTCAAATAGATGAATTCGAGTTAGCACGTTGGTTGGGAACCTCAGCGGAAGCAAGTGAAGTGGAACTACACGGATTTTGTGACTCTTCTAACAAGGCTTACGCTTGCGTTATTTACTCCAAAATTAAGATTGGCGGTGATGTCAAAATCTCGCTTATAGCAGGTAAAGCGAGACTCGTCCCATCTAGCAAAGCCATCACTTTACCAAGATTGGAGCTATGTGGTGCTCTTCTGTTAGCAAAATTAATAGCAAAAGTTCTGATTTGTCTCAGTAAGTACAACATCAAGACGTACGGCTGGGTAGATTCGATGGTGGTACTTGCATGGCTACAAGGAAATCCAGGACGACGGAAGCCCTTTGTTGCGAACAGGGTGAAACAAATCACCGCTATAATGCCTCCAGATAACTGGCGATATATTAAATCAGGAGAAAACCCAGCTGACTGTGCCACCCGAGGAATGAGCGTAGTTCAGTTGAAAGAACATGGTGGAATGGACCATTGTGGCTCCCTAAATACAACTCTGACCAGGAAAGTTACCAATCAGAATTTTTTACCACTAATGAAGACTCTAAAGCAAAACAAGAGATTAAGCAAGTAAATTATATATCAAAAGAAAATAACACCATTATCCCAGAATTATTATCAAGATATAGTTCCCTCCATAAGATGTGTAGAGTATTAGCATGGGTTTTTAAATTTATTAATACGCTCAAACAAAAACAAACAGGTAGATCAAGTTACCTTACACTACAAGAAATCAATAAGGCAAATGTATCATAATAAAATATGTCCAGCAAACATAATTTAAAAACGAAATAACTAACTTACAACACAAGAAACCTATATCTACTAAAAGCAAATTATTACAATTAAACCCATTTCTAGATAAGGATGGGCTTCTGAGAGTTGGGGGGAGATTGCGAAATGCTAATGTTCATTCTGACATGATAAATCCAATCATATTACCGCATGCTGGACCCCTAACCGACTTGGTAATAAGTCACACACATAGGCTAACTTTACACGGTGGAACTCGAGTTACATTAGCCACTATTCGCCAAAAGTATTGGATCATTGGTGTTAACAGGGCTGTGAAGAAGCGCTTACATACCTGTGTGACGTGCCGTAAACATAATCCAACAAGAACAACAGAGTTGATGGAAGACTTGCCTATAGCAAGATGCAATACTGCCAAACCGTTTAACCATACCGGTGTAGATTTTACCGGACATGTGTTTATCAAAGCCAACAAGGGCCGTGGTATCAAGACCACGAAAGGTTATATCGCAGTTTTTATATGTATGGCGACGAAATTTGTTCATTTAGAACTAGTCTCAGACCTTACGTCAGCATCCTTTATGGCCGCATTACGTTCATTCGTTGAATACGATGTGTGCTGGTCAGATCACTATCCAGTTATATGTGAGCGTAATTTAGATTGTTTGACCCTTGTAAGAACTATGCCAAATGTCGCTAGTAATATCGTGTGGGGTGAGAGATCAGTCGATGGTATTAAACAATATCGAACTGAATGTCATATACGTCTCAGACTTATTGATTTTCCTGATGAGTTTCGAAACTGTTGTGATCGGTATTGTAATGATCCTACACACAGCTTACTTATTGATAAACTTTATTCCGATATTGTGCTTGCATTATCCCAGGCGGCGCGAAAGGGTCAGGTAGGCGAGCGTGGACAGAATGAACAGAGTAAGTTGCGGCGCAAAACAATTGTTGGATGGAATAAACATGTTAGTGACAGCTACAGGGCGGCCAGGGCGATCTTTCAGGAATGGTTGTCGTGCGGTAGTCCCACCACTGGTATTATCTATTCAAAGATGTGCGAGAGTAAAAAAATATTTAAATCACGTTTAAAATGGTGTCATCATGATCAATTGAAAATGGATATACTTGCAACTAAGCACAGTAAAAAAGATTTTAGTGGTTTCTGGAAAAATACCAATCGTTTGAAGGGACGGCCTTGTATTCCTGTGAATGTAGATGGCACCAATGATTTAAAATGCATCGCTGATAAATTTAAAAATAAGTTCCTTGTCAGGTCTCCGTTAGGACCGTCATTGTCACAGAGTAGTCATGGGGTTAGTGGCGAACACGTTAATACCAGAATTACGGCCGGAGATGTATTAAACGCGGTTAAGTCTATTTCAAAAGGCAAATCGCCTGGACATGACGGATTAATTGTTGAACATGTCCAAAACGCTGGCCCTCACATGTGCAGAGTATTAGCTATGTTGTATAGTTTTTGCATATCTCACTCTTACCTACCTCCTGACATGATGAGAACTATTGTTGTGCCGGTAGTAAAAAACAAAGCGGGAGATTTGTCAGATGTATCTAATTATAGACCTATTTCCTTGGCAACGATAGTTGCAAAAGTGTTTGACAGCATTCTGAATACACAATTAAACAAACACCTTAAGTTGCACGATAACCAGTTCGGCTTTAGGCCGGGACTGTCTACAGAAACTGCAATATTGTGTCTCAAGAGTGCTGTCAAATATTATACTGTAAGGGAAACATCTGTCTATGCTTGCTTTCTTGACCTTTCCAAAGCTTTTGACCTGGTATCATATGACATATTGTGGAATAAAATGAGATCATCCCATATACCGAATGAACTTATAAACATATTTAAGTATTGGTACAAAAACCAGGTTAACAACGTAAAGTAGGCAGGCACCTTGTCGGATTCGTATAGGTTGGAATGTGGGGTGCGGCAGGGGGGATTGAGCTCTCCCTCCATTTTTAACCTGTACATTAATGGACTGGTCGAGGCGCTCAGCGAGCAACATATTGGTTGTCACATAGACGGCGTCTGTTTCAATAACATAAGCTACGCGGACGATATGGTTCTGCTGAGCGCCTCGGTCTGTGGACTTAGAAAGCTGCTCAGTATCTGTGAGGGCTATGCAACGGATCACGGGCTCCTTTATAATGTAAATAAGAGCCAGTGTGTGGTCTTTCAGGGTGGATTAAGAAAAGTAACAGAAATGCCACCTATTCGACTGAATGGCTCACCTCTAGAAAGGGTAGATACTTTTAAGTATCTTGGCCATTTAGTAACACCTACCCTGAAAGACGATGCAGACATTGAACGAGAGCGAAGAGCGCTGTCGGTTAGAGCGAACATGGTAATCCGGAGGTTTGCACGGTGCTCGATTGACGTAAAAATAACTCTTTTTCGAGCCTATTGCACTACTTTTTACACATGCAGCTTGTGGACAGACTACACGCAAAAATCGTACAGCGCTCTTCGAGTACAATTTAACAACGCGTTCAGGATGATGCTGGGGCTCCCTCGCTTTTGCAGTGTATCGACAATGTTCGCGGAAGCGCGCGTAGATTGCTTCAACACAACTATGCGCAAGTGAGGCACTTCGCTCGTACGGCGGGTGCGGGGGAGCTCCAACAGCATGCTGGCCACGCTCGCGGACAGGCTCGATTGTCCCTACATTACCCACTGTTGTAAGCTTCACGTTGCACACAGGGAGTGACGACATTGGGACCAATTCATCTTATGTGACATTATTTCAATTTTATGGCAATGATTTTAATTTTTTATAATTTTTTGAATGTTTAATGTGACTGCTGGTTTGACTTTATTTTATTTTATTGATTTTGTGAGTCTTTGATACTTTTTAAATAAATTATTATTATTATTACGCAGAATGGCAGCAAGAAAGGGGGCCCCGAGACATATATATTGCGATAATGGCACAAACTTCGTAGGTGCTAGCAATATCATGACACAGGAGTTTCAGCGCATGATGCAGACCTTTGATCAAGACTTTATCAAGGAAATTACTAATATGGAGATAGAATGGTATTTTAACGCACCCTCGTGGCCTTCAGCAGGTGGCCTATGGGAAGCGGCAGTAAAGAGTGTCAAATATCATCTTCGCAGAGTTATTGGAGAGCAACGCCTGACCTTCGAAGAATTTTCAACAATTTTGGCTCAAATAGAAGCAGTGCTAAACTCGAGACCACTTTGCCCACTGACTGAAGATATCGACGACTTAGAATTGATCACACCGTCAAGTTTTATCAATTTGAATCAGGACCTGACTATCATGGAAACAGAAACGGACATGCGTACTAGATGGTACCTCATTCAAAAAATTGTTCAGGATGTTTGGAAACGGTGGCGGGCTGAGTATCTCAGCCAATTATCTGCAAGAAACAAGTGGAGAAGTCAGCAACCTAATATTCAAATTAATGATGTAGTAACGATTTATGACGCGGATCTACCACCTGGCAAGTGGGCAGTAGGACGGGTCATCGAGATACATCCGGGCGCTGATGGGCACATAAGGGTGGTCACATTAAAAACTAAAAACGGTTTTATAAAGCGTCCAGTTACAAAACTATGCGTGCTTCCGGTTAATAAAGGGCAACTCCAACAAGAGACAAAACCGACCAACACATTACAAGCTAAGCCTGCCAAAGATCAATCAGGAAGATCAGGTCATAGCTTCGTCTCCCTTGTAACGTTGCTGCTCTTTTTAACCGACTTCAAAAAGGAGGAGGTTCTATGTTCGGTTGTATGTATGCTTTTTTTTTTTTTATGTATGTTCAGCGATATTTCCGTCAATTGTGGACCGATTTTGATAATTTTTTTTGCATTGGGTTCAGTATATCTCCAAGGTGGTCCCATATTAATTTTATTGACATTGGACCTTGGACTTAGAAGATACACCAGGGAACTCCTTAACGACAAACAATAGGCATGTGTAAATTGCGATATTATCGGTATTACGTCAATCCTATAGGTACCCTACTATAGAATTCACTGGTCACTTAAAATTGTAAAATAAAAATCTTTTATAAAAAAAGGTAAACCGACTTCAAAAAGCAAAAAAATAAATATTTGAAGTCGGTGCCAAGTAACCGACTGCACCAACCAGCACCGACTTCAAATATTTATTTTTTTGCTTTTTGAAGTCGGTTTACCTTTTTTTATAAAAGATTTTTTTCATGGGTATTTTCGGCACATCGCACTGTACCTATAATGTAACACATTTTAAAGACGATCAAGGTCTCTATTTTGACAAAATTTCCGATATGCGGTTAATAAGAGACGAATGGAAAATAGTATCCTATTACGATATGGATCCATATTGGAAAGGAACAGCAGCATGTAACAGATACATAAAATACTTGGGGCTGATATGTAACCAACTCAAGAACATCTCTCATTGTGATGTAATATCAATGCAATTGCAGCACGAGTACTCGGAATTAAACTACTATAATCACCTGTTGCTGAACCAGCACTCCAACACGCGTCGGGACGTACGTCGACGTCGGGGACTCATCAATGGTGTCGGATATCTGGCCAACAGCCTGTTCGGCGTACTCGACGAGCGATTCTCAGAACAGTATAAACAAGACATACAACTAATTCAAGACAATGAGAATCATTTGGCATCGCTTATAAAAAATCAAACTTCTATCATAGAAGTAGAATATAATGTGTTAAAGAGGACTGAAGATTCAATTCGTAAACAACACAAAATATTAAACTATCTATCACTACAATTGGAGAATTATAAGAATCTTTTTTAAAAACTGAACATGAAGCAATTCTCATGAACAATGATTTTACTTTGGGAGCTATAGCAGCGAGCAACATGATGAGGCAGTTAGAAACTATACAAACAACACTATTGGATACAGTGACAGACATATATCATGGCAGATTTAATTTTCACCTAATATCTCCGGAACAACTAAAGGAAACGTTAAGCGCTATATCAAGCCATCTTACGAAAGACCTCTCACTACCCATTAATAATTTACAAACCAATTTTAGAACCATATACAGTTTGTTAAAAGTCAAGGCAAGAATGACGGAAAAGTATTTGTTGTTTGAGTAACGGCTACCGTTAGTAACCCGAGACTCATCTGAAATAGTAAAAATTATCTCGATTCCGCACGCCATCAGTAATTCCATCATGGCTCGAATTACACCCATAGCAGAGTACGTAGCTATAAGTTTAAGAAAGGAATCTTATTTATCGTTGTCTGAGCAGGATATAAAGTCATGCCTCCAAGACGGATCTAATGTATACCTTTGCTACCTACAACGACCTATTTATCATCTCAGGAGTGATGATAACTTATGCCAAATAGATCAAGGTACGGGAAAATGTAAAGTTATTTATAATACATGCAACAACGAATGGAAAGAAATTAGCAAGATCAATCAATACTTGTATTCTTGTTGCGGAGTGTGTCATATACGTGTCTTGTGTGAATATCACGCGTTAGCAGGACAAATAGAAAAGGCAGGTATTATATGGATTGAACAAGGATGTTTACTTAGAACAGATAACATTACAATTTACGCGCACTATGAGGGTACAAGCGAATTAAATATCAAAAATCAGTTCTAATCGCCGGAAGTAGAACCTATCCATCACATGATTAACACTAGCTTTACAACTCCTTTGCTGCTCAATTACTCGTTTGTTTCCAATAATAAACAACTAAAGGTGATCAAAATACAGATCGACAATCTCAAAGCAAATGAAAACGTATCAAAGCAAATCTCCTACCATGATGTACACCATTACACTGTGATTTACGCAATCATGGGACTAGCATTGGTGTTTGGAATAGTCATCGTGGTGCGGAGAATCCGTACTAAGCAATCAACGCGTCAACAGCCGGCGGCGGGGAGGGTAGAGCAAGGAAACCCTCAGCCCACCGCAACTCATCTGTCACCTGCTGGTCCCTCCAAACGTAATACTTCCAGTGTCAGTGAAAGTGTTCAGTGTGAGAGTGGTAGTGAAATGCAATGTGAAGGTGTATATAGCGAAATTCCCCAAGCGCGTAAAGTGGACAAGGGCACCATGCCCATGCCTATAAAATCAAAATTTACTTAAGGACTCTAGTACATAATATCATAAGCAAGAATGGCATCACCTTGTCAGTAGCATAAGGACCCAATGAATTCATCTTGTATCATTATCACGCCCATCTTTCACGCTGCATCCTTTGCCCTTAGGAGCATGTACGGTACAACCGTACATTTTTCTATGGTCAGCAATTACACGCGGCGCGTGCGACACCATTTACTTCAATATCACGAAAGTGCATATCAGTTCGCATTCAACCAACAAGGGTCGCGCGTGCTCGCGTATCATTAGCATTTATCAAGCAATTAATTACAGTTCATTAATTTTTCGGACAAGATAATTTTCTATCAAGCTTTGGTGTATTATTTAACAACTATCACTTTATTAGTGTTCGATTCAACAAGGAACCGTACAGTATGATTTGCTTTTTTAACTTAGAATCACCTGATGACCAACCTACATTGTTTTCCCACACCCCACAACAAAATATAGATGAAAAAGTTTGTAAAAATTTTATTTTCAAAGAGTAACCGTGGAGTTTCTTGCCCTTCTTCTCCACAGGAATGACATTCCGAAGAGGCGGTAGAGTCTTTGTTACTTTTCTGACGATTCATAAATACTTTAATGGTTTACATGATTAAAAAATATTCTGATTCTGTTCCTACTAAAAATTATCAGTTCGACCTTTTCTTCTTAAGCCTATCCAAAAACCCTATCGGTTCTTCCGACAAAACTAGATAATAGCGATTACGTGTCCATCTTATGAGTCCATTCACTCAATAAGTTATTACTAACTACCTACGACTAGAACGGACACTTTGTTCATGTTAGCTATTTTCGGAGATTGAAATTGTAGCATATCTCAAAAATATGGTTAACTATTTAAGTTAGCACTCTAACTCCAAAACTATAAATCTTAATTTCTATTGCTCTAACTTTTTGGATGTGTCGCTATTACATTCAACCAGCAATTATTTGTTCGCCGCGCGAGTGTATGAGGTGTCGCCGTCCAAACGGGCTGAACCATTTTCGAGAGATGTGGAAAGCACAGACTGGTTTGCGTCTTAGACATATAACATCAGGATCAAAAGTTGGCATAACACGTCAACAGGATGCAAACGCGGCGGGCCCCGGCGCCCGCGCGCTTCACTCACTCATGATTAATGTTTGAAATAATAAATAACTGGTTATCCAAGTGCACGACCATACGTCGACAACGTATCACTTAAATAAATATTATTAATAATATATTTCTATGTTATTGTCAATCTTGAAAAGGGTTGCTTCTATACCTATTGTGGTTACAATGGTAAGCAATAGTTACATACATGTACATGTTTCATTGTTCACGTGCAAGGAATAGACAGCAGCCGAGTATAAAGAGGCGCGCGCGCGGCGGTAAGTCATGTTCAGTGTCAGCTTCCCGAGACCAGCACCAACTACACCAGCGACATGAAAGTCGTAGCGGTAAGACAACTGCTCACAATTTTATGATAATTATTAAAAAGTATATAAAAAGTTCACTCAAGAAGTGAGTGATTTACTCACTAATCAGCGTAGAAATAGTCCTATACTACTTAGAGAGATCCGCGAGCCAGTAAGTAGCCATTGATTCCCTCTTATCTCAAAGGAGACTGTCAGCAGTGGGACAGCGCAAACATTGATTTAATATGTGCACATCGCCGGCTTCAGCCACTGCAACTGCTTTGCAGGAATCATGCAAAAAGTCGATAACTGAGTACCAAGTGTCGCTTAGTTTCTAAATTGATATTTGTTCCCGCAGCTCTTCGCCCTCATCCTGCTAGTGGCCGCGTGCTGCGCCGCGCCCGACGGCGACGTCGACACCTACGCCGTCATGTACGACGACGACTGCTGCTGCGGAGACGACTACATAGCGACAGGCGCCGACGCTACAGGCGATAACTACGCTTATGGCGGCTCATACGTGGGCTCCTATCAAGGCAACAAGTACGGCAACTCTTACGGTGGTGCCGGCAAATAGGCCACGAGCCATCGCCTTGACTCTCAAAGCTTATTTAGCAAATAAATGCTTTAAATAACATATGTATTTCATTTCCCTACTCACAACCACAGAGCGGCCTATCTATTGACGTCAGCTCAGCTCAGCAACAAAGAAAACGTCAAAAATCCTTCATTTGTATAGACCAATACAATAATGCTCACAAACGTGAAAACTATTTTTTTTTATCTACGATCCGATCGGAACGCGGCCTCCACTGAGGAGATCCGGCGAGTAACTCAGTGGGCTAGTCTATTTCTTAACTTAATTTGTTTGGTTTTTCTGATGATTTCTGTATTTTTCAAAATGGTATTTATACAGCATCGTTTAATATTGCTGATTGAGGAGCTACTCAAACCCAATCTGTTTATCGTCAAGATAATCCGAAATTTTGTAATGCCCTTTCTAACACTGTGACTTAGTTTTAATTGCTTTTTAAGCATATTGATAGGCATGTTTCGGATATCTATGGCCCCATAAAATAATAACTAATGGTGTGGAGACCACTTAAATGTACAAAAAGATCATATTTGTACCCTGTATTAGCATGATGAACGTCGCTATACTTTTCAAAGTTATTGATATTCTTTTTAACATGAAGAAGATTTTCATAAATAAGTTGTCAGGCAACAGTTAGAATATTTATTTCTCTAAATTCTTAAGCGATGCTCTCGGGGCCAAATTGTAAATTGCTCGAACAGCCCTTTTCTGTAGAACGAAAACAGTTCTAGTTCCGCAAAGCATGCCAAAAGCCATGCTATATCACATAATACTATAAAAATAAGCGAAATAAACAAGTCTAGTTGTTTCAACATCAGTTTATCATCTAATTTTCTTGACGGCATATGCCGCTGAGCATAATCTACCAGATAATTGTTCAATATGGGGGCCCCATTGTAATCTGGTATCAATAGTGATACCTAGAAATACAGTCGACTGTACAAGATCTAAATCCACGCCATTTATTTGTACATTGGTTGCTACCTTTCTTACATTTGGTGCTGTGAATTTATTACATTTTGTCTCTTTCGCATTAAGGAGAAGATTATTTATGTTGAACCAATGAAAAACCTTTGTCAGGGCGCTGATCACATCGTCATAACTAAGCAGCTGTTTTAGATAATAGAGACGTATCATCCGCGAACAGCACAATAGGTTGATAATCCCCTACATAGTAGGAAAAGTCATTATATAATATGTGGAATAGAAATAGACTGAGAATCGACCCATAACCCACTATCATTGTCACTTTTGAACCGGGAGGTCGTTTCCTATTAAAACCGACCTTTTGAATTCTATCACACAGATAAGAAGTCAAGAGGTTGAGAGCCCTGTTCCGAATTCCGTAATGGTGTAATTTCATGATGCTCACTTATATCATCACGCCCAATCCCTTGCGGGGTAGGCAGAGAGTACAGATTTCCAGCAGGTTCTTTCCTTACAGACCTCTGGCTTCCTTCACTCTCATAGTTCGTCACATACACGCTCACCGGTTACGAAAACTGTGGGCTTGTCCATCCGATAAGACACGGCCTACTTAGTCATGGTAAGATAGTCTAGGTCTTAGCCCTTCCACTTTCGCATTTTATATCTGTTTTGACATTCTTTCACGCGCGGTAAAAGAAATTAATAAATCTATGAGAAGCTGTCTCACCGCTACGGCTTTTACGTCGTTGGTGCAGTTGGTGCTGGACTAGGGTAGCTGACGGCGAACATCCTTGACTTCCACACTTCTTGAGTCCCGCACACACGAACAATGCATGCGCAAACAACTCTTCGAATGCCTTGAATAAAGTACCGGTGAACTCTTAAAGCGGCACCAGATACGCTGACTCATAAAGACGCCAGTAACAAAAAGGCAAGTGCCAACTGTCCACATCAAAATTACAGTTTTAAATTACCTAAATCTTTAGGGTAAAGTCACTAAAGATTACGCACTACCAAAGAGTACGCAGTGATTGAAATTGGTAGCATTTTTTGTTGTATTGGCAAAATTATCTCATCCGTCAGTAGTGTTAAGTCAGGTGAGGTGTTGGATGGTATTTTTTTTCGTTCTATCTATCTATCTATAACCTCACGCCAGATCCCTTGCGGGGTAGGCAGAGAGTACAGAGTTCCAACAGGTTCTTTCGGCACTCTGCACCCCACGACTCGCCAGTTCGGGCCCGGCGTGATGGGTGGCGGCCCCCATCGCCGCTTCCACCTATATTCGTACCGACGGGGGCGGGCCGGTACGCGTCGCCTCGGGGGGACGCCCTAGCCCGCACTGCGGTACGTCTTCGGTCCAAGATTGCAGCCATAATGACTGGCAGGGGTCGCGACGAGCACGCTCTTGGACAGACCCCCAATTTTTAATAGATTTTTTTTCGTTGCGATATGTATTTACAAGTTTATAACTAATAATCGATTTTTCCTGCATCTGATCTTATTTTTAAACACGTTTTGTAAGGTTTGAGATTAATTTGCACCCAAGGAATGTTATTTTACTCGAAATACATGTTTCAAATTTAATTTTTATTAGCAGGTTATGTCGCCATTTTACTTGTTTTAAAAGATTGTATTGAATTTAGCTACATGTCCGTATTTGGTAAGAATACGCACCCAAAGAGTACGCATGCGTACTCTTAGCTTGTTTGTAGCAAATATAAACTGATTGCTTGTGTTATATGTGCTTTTTTGCTTGCTTATTGACTGGTGTGCTATGACTAGTAACATGGGCAAATATACAAGAAAATCAGGTAGAAACTTGTTTTTACGGAAGAAATCCTGAAAGACGTAAAAGATAAAGTAGCAAAACGGTAAAGCAAGAGATTAATTGCAGAATCGTTGAACATTCCAGAAGCCACTTTAGGAAAACGATTAAAAGCAGAAGAACCGTGCAGAAGAAAAAAAAAAGAATTGCCTACGATTTGGCGAAGATAAATAGTCTGAAGCATAGATTTAATAAAGACAAAAAGCAGGCTAGTAAGCAATGGGCGGAAAGCTTTGTAATAAAGCATAGCCTCAGTCTTCGTCAGCCGGAAAATACCAGCTTGGCTCGTGCTGCTGGCTTTAATCGTGTGCAGGTGCAAAGATTTTATAATAACTTAAAGTGGTAAACTTTTAATTTTGGACAACTAGTCGTCACGTTTGAGTTTAGCTGCAATAGAATTAGCATGAGATAGTGGAGTTGTTCTCTTGAGTTTGCCACCACACACAAGCAATCATTGGATACAGGCTTCTTTGGGCCATTAAAAAAGGCCTATGCTGTTGCTTGTGATTACTGGCAAGTATCAAATCCAAGACGTGCTATTAAACAATTTCAAGTAGCTCGGTTATTTGGATCAGCATATTTAAAGATTGCGTCAGTGGAACGAGTTTCGGAATCTTTTGAATCCTGCGATATCTGTCCATTTAATGGTCAATTATTTACAGATGAAGATTTTGCACCCGCGGACGTAACTGATCGACCCTATTTACCTACTGAAACAAACGGAAGCCACTTTTTGCCTCTGCACTCCTTAAGCCAATCAGAAAATGTAAGTTCAGTAGAAATAACTGCTGTTTCTGGAACACCTGATATTCAAGTTAATATAAATTCATCAACCACAACAGATTCTAAATAAGTTTCTGGAACACAATCGTCACGTGTGTCGGCAGACGCATCGACAGCAAGCTCCTTCCACTTCGGGATTTATTAAGCTATCCGATATTCGACCGCTACCAAAGGCTACTTATTGAACAAATGAAATTTTGAAACGTAAGAAATCCGAAATATTAACAAGCATACCATACAAAAACCAACTTCAAGGAGAAAAAAAGCCAAAAGAAGAAAGGAAGAAGAGAACTACAAATAAGAAAAATAAAGCTACTAAAAACAGACCACATTTGACTACAGGGACTAGTCAAGAAATAATTAGATGCCCTCTTTGCTATGAGCTCTTTGTTGAACCGCCACAAGAAGACTGGCTCCAGTGCAATAGGTGTGAAGCCTGGTGGCATGATGAATGCACGGACTACATCGGACTTGGGGTTTTCAGTTTTGACTATTGTCGGGGCTGAAGATCAATGAGATCTTTGTCTTTCTTCCGAGATTGTTAGCTTGTGTGCATTTTTTCATGTTCCTAAATAACCAAAGTTTAATTATAAAAAGAAGACCGATGGCTAAAGTCAAATTTGACGTTTCTAAAAATAAAACAAAAAAAAAGTGCGTACTCTTTGGTGGCTTTACCCTATTTCATTATTTTGGAAATAAGTGTCCTGAGTGGATTTATTTACGAAATCTACTTCGATACTTATTTAGTACCCAATAATAATAATTTGGATGATGTGCAGAAAGTACATCATCATCTAAAGGGACTTTCCTAGTTGAAGAGAAAAAAGTTTAGGGAGCTTGAACCTGTAAGTTCTTTGTTATTTTCAATTCAATAACTGGTACCGATGGGACGAGCTCTCTGTCAGACGAGCTTCTGTACTAGTCGATGACGGTAACTGTTAATTTTTTTATCATACATCGCGATATGCCGTTATCAGAATCATCAGTAAAACTTCAGACAGGAAACGTTCTACACTTTTTATTTCAATAAAATTGACATATACAGTCAAACAAACCACGCTTGTATATTTCACATGATCAAAGTCTAATTTAAAAATATTAACTGAAGACCACTCATTGCAAGTGTGTGAATAAAAGCTGTCGTTGTTTACATACTAGCAATAAATCGGTAATGTCGTGTTCGATTGAAGTAAGGGACTTGTTTTGTGATTCCTTTACAAATTCTCCACCATCGGTACGGAAACAATGTAATTTATGCAACAAAAAGACTCGGCAGGGATGAACGCGCATGGCGTATGCATTCTTTTCAGTGTCTGTACACTGGAGTGTGATCAGGCCCCTAAAATACACGGGGTAGGTTTAATTGTCCTTGAGCGAAAGCCCAGGTGATATATGCAATGCCTACTGTTTACTGGTACTAAATCAAAATGAAAAAAAAAGAACACCTCCATAACAATTCTAATTTATTGCAACAAAAAACACCAATACCAAACGCAAAATGACATATATGGCCGGTTTCAATATTTAACTCATGGATGATTTTTTTCTTACTGTCAGTTGATTTTTGACACATTTTCCACACAAAATATGTCAAAATTCTATCCCTAGTAGATTAATCCTTAAGTTAAACATTGAAACCGGCCACTATAAAAACCCGGGTGTTCTGGATTTTAAGCCCAGCTATAATATTCAGCTAGGTCAGTAGATGTTACTTGTTGCAATGGTTCTTTTTGTTGTTTTTTTTATTACCAATGGGCACTAGGCATTGTATAGGTACCTCAACTGGGCTTTCGCTCCAGGACAACCAAAATTACATCGTGTATATGGGGTAGGGAGATAGGGATTCGTGGTTGATTTAACTTGACTTTTCAGTCCTCGAAACGAAAACAATCAATTCAATTAAAGACGTACCAATTACTACCGTCAATAAAAAAATAGGAACTCTTTTTAACCAACTTCTAAAACTTACATTGGGTTCAGTATAGCTCCAAGGTGGTTTCATTTTAATTTCATCGGTATTGGACCTTGGACTTGGAAGATACACCAGGGAACTCCTTAACGACAAACAATACGAATGAGTGGATTAAGATATTTTTTTTTTTTTTTTTTTCTTTAAAAAAACGTAGCCCCACACTAGGATTTATTCCTGTGTCGTGGGTGCCTTTACAAACATGAAAATTCACAAACACAAATACCCAGACCGGAACAAATAATTGTGGATCACACAAAGATTTGTCCCGTGCGGGACTCGAACCCGCGACTATTAAACGCAGTGGGCTTAAGCTTAAGCTCTTAACCACTGCGCTAAATCGTCATGAGTATTACGTCAATCCTATAGGTACCCTGCCATATAAATAATCAGAATGTTAACCGACTTCAAAAAAGGTGGAGGTCGACTCAAAAATATGGTTAACTATTTAAGTTAGCACCCTAACACCAAAACTATAAAGCTGAATTTCTATTGCTCTAACTTTTAGATGTGTCGCTATTACATTCAGCCAGAAATTATTTGTTCGCCGCGCGAGTGTATGAGGTGTCGCCGTCCAAACGGGCTGAACCATTTTCGAGAGATGTGGAAAGCACAGACTGGTTTGCGTCTTAGACATATAACATCAGGATCAAAAGTTGGCATAACACGTCAACGGGATGTAAACGCGGCGGGCCCCGGCGCCCGCGCGCTTCACTCACTCATGATTAATGTTTGAAATAATAAATAACTGGTTATCCAAGTGCACGACCATACGTCGACAACGTATCACTTAAATAAATATTATTAATAATATATTTCTATGTTATTGTCAATCTTAAAAAGGGTTGCTTCTATACCTATTGTGGTTACAATGGTAAGCAATAGTTACATACATGTACATGTTTCATTGTTCACGTGCAAGGAATAGACAGCAGCCGAGTATAAAGAGGCGCGCGCGCGGCGGTAAGTCATGTTCAGTGTCAGCTTCCCGAGACCAGCACCAACTACACCAGCGACATGAAAGTCGTAGCGGTAAGACAACTTCTCACAATTTTATGATAATTATTAAAAAGTATATAAAAAGTTCACTCAAGAAGATAGTGATTGACTCACTAATCAGCGTAGAAATAGTCCTATACTACTTAGAGATATCCGCGAGCCAGTAAGTAGTCATTTACTCCCTCTTATCTCGAGGGAGACTGTCAGCAGTGGGACTGCGCAAACATTGATTTAATATGTGCACACCGCCGGCTTCAGCCACTGCAACTGCTTTGAAGGAATCATGCAAAAAGTCGATAACTGAGTACCAAGTGTCGCTTAGTTTCTAAATTGATATTTGTTCCCGCAGCTCTTCGCCCTCATCCTGCTAGTGGCCGCGTGCCGCGCCGCGCCCGACGGCGACGTCGACACCTACGCCGTCATGTACGACGACGACTGCTGCTGCGGAGACGACTACATAGCGACAGGCGCCGACGCTACAGGCGATAACTACGCTTATGGCGGCTCATACGTGGGCTCCTATCAAGGCAACAAGTACGGCAACTCTTACGGTGGTGCCGGCAAATAGGCCACGAGCCATCGCCTTGACTCTCAAAGCTTATTTAGCAAATAAATGCTTTAAATAACATATGTATTTCATTTCCCTACTCACAACCACAGAGCGGCCTATCTATTGACGTCAGCTCAGCTCAGCAACAAAGAAAAAGTCAAAAATCCTTCATTTGTATAGACCAATACAATAATGCTCACAAACGTGAAAACTATTTTTTTTTATCTACGATCCGATCGGAACGCGGCCTCCACTGAGGAGATCCGGCGAGTAACTCAGTGGGCTAGTCTTTTTCTTAACTTAATTTGTTTGGTTTTTCTGATGATTTCTGTATTTTTCAAAATGGTATTTATACAGCATCGTTTAATATTGCTGATTGAGGAGCTACTCAAACCCAATCTGTTTATCGTCAAGATAATCCGAAATTATGTAATGCCCTTTCTAACACTGTGACTTAGTTTTAATTGCTTTTTAAGCATATTGATAGGCATGTTTCGGATATCTATGGCCCCATAAAATAATAACTAATGGTGTGGAGACCAGTTAAATGTACAAAAAGATCATATTTGTACCCTGTATTAGCATGATGAATGTCGCTATACTTTTCAAAGTTATTGATATTCTTTTTAACATGAAGAAGATTTTCATAAATAAGTTGTCAGGCAACAGTTAGAATATTTATTTCTCTAAATTCTTAAGCGATGCTCTCGGGGCCAAAGTGTAAATTGCTCGAACAGCCCTTTTCTGTAGAACGAAAACAGTTCTAGTTCCGCAAAGCATGCCAAAATCCATGCCATATCACATAATACTATAAAAATAAACGAAATAAACAAGTCTAGTTGTTTCAACATCAGTTTATCATCTAATTTTCTTGACGGCATATGCCGCTGAGCATAATCTACCAGATAATTGTTCAATATGGGGGCCCCATTGTAATCTGGTATCAATAGTGATACCTAGAAATACAGTCGACTGTACAAGATCTAAATCCACGACACACACAAAGAGTACGCATGCGTACTCTTAGCTTGTTTGTAGCAAATATAAACTGATTGCTTGTGTTATATGTGATTTGTCGCTTGCTTATTGACTGGTGTGCTATTACTAGTAACAGCAAATATACAAGAAAATCAGATAGAAACTTGTTTTTACAGAAGAAATCCTGCAAGACGTAAAAGATAAAGTAGCAAAACGGCAAAGCAAGAGATCAATTGCAGAATCGTTGAACATTCCAGAAGCCACTTTAGGAAAACGATTAAAAGCAGAAGAACCGTGCAGAAGGAAAAAGAAAAGAATTGCCTACGATTTGGCGAAGATAAATAGTCTGACGCATCGATTTAATAAAGACAAAAAGCAGGCTAGTAAGCAATGGGCGGAAAGCTTTGCATAATATAATAAAGCATAGCCTCAGTCTTCGTCAGCCGGAAAATACCAGCTTGGCTCGTGCTGCTGGCTTTAATCGTGTGCAGGTGCAAAGATTTTATAATAACTTAAAGTGGTAAACTTTTAATTTTGGACAACTAGTCATCACGTTTGAGTTTAGCTGCAATAGAATTAGCACGAGATAGTGGAGTTGTTCTCTTGAGTTTGCCACCACACACAAACAATCATTGGATACAGGCTTCTTTGGGCCATTAAAAAAGGCCTTTGCTGTTGCTTGTGATTACTGGCAAGTATCAAATCCCAGACGTGCTATTACACAATTTCAAGTAGCTGGGTTATTTGGATCAGCATATTCAAAGGTTGCGTCAGTGGCGACGCGAGCTTCGGATTTTTTTAATCCTGCGGTATCTGTCCATTTAATGACCAATTATTTACAGATGAAGATTTTGCACCCGCGGACGTAACTGATCGACCCTATTTACCTACTGAAACAAACGGAAGCCACTCTTTGCCTCTGCACTCCTTAAGCCAATCAGAAAATATAAGTTCAGTAGAAATAACTGCTGTTTCTCGAACACCTGATATTCAAGTTAATAAAAATTCATCAACCACAACAGATTCTAAATAAGTTTCTGGAACACAATCGTCACGTGTGTCGGCAGACGCATCGACAGCAAGCTCCTTCCACTTCGGGATTTATTAAGCTATCCGATATTCGACCGCTACCAAAGGCTACTTATTGAACAAATGAAATTTTGAAACGTAAGAAATCCGTAATATTAACAAGCATACCATACAAAAACCAACTTCAAGAAGAAAAAAAGCCAAAAGAAGAAAGGAAGAAGAGAACTACAAATAAGAAAAATAAAGCTACTAGAAACAGACCACAGTTGACTACAGGGACTAGTCAAGAAATAATTAGATGCCCTCTTTGCTATGAGCTCTTTGTTGAACCGCCACAAGAAGACTGGCTCCAGTGCAATAGGTGTGAAGCCTGGTGGCATGATGAATGCACGGACTACATCGGACTTGGGGTTTTCAGTTTTGACTATTGTCGGGGCTGAAGATCAATGAGATCTTTGTCTTTCTTCCGAGATTGTTAGCTTGTGTGCATTTTTTCATGTTCCTAAATAACCAAAGTTTAATTATAAAAAGAAGACCGATGGCTAAAGTCAAATTTGAATTTCTAAAAATAAAACAAAAGAAAGTGCGTACTCTTTGGTGGCTTTACCCTATTTCATTATTTTGGAAATAAGTGTCCTGAGTGGATTTATTTACGAAATCTACTTCGATACTTATTTAGTACCCAATAATAATAATTTGGATGATGTGCAGAAAGTACATCATCATCTAAAGGGACTTTCCTAGTTGAAGAGAAAAAAGTTTAGGGAGCTTGAACCTGTAAGTTCTTTGTTATTTTCAATTCAATAACTGGTACCGATGGGACGAGCTCTCTGTCAGACGAGCTTCTGTACTAGTCGATGACGGTAACTGTTAATTTTTTTATCATACATCGCGATATGCCGTTATCAGAATCATCAGTAAAACTTCAGACAGGAAACGTTCTACACTTTTTGTTTCAATAAAATTGACATATACAGTCAGACAAGCCACGCTTGTATATTTCACATGATCAAAGTCTAATTTAAAAATATTAACTGAAGGCCACTCATTGCAAGTGTGTGAATAAAAGCTGTCGTTGTTTACATACTAGCAATAAATCGGTAATGTCGTGTTCGATTGAAGTAAGGGACTTGTATTTGTGATTCCTTTACAAATTCTCCACCATCGGTACGGAAACAATGTAATTTATGAAACAAAAAGTCTCGGCAGGGATGAACGCGCGTGGCGCATGCATTCTTTTCAGGGTCTGTACACTGGAATGTGATCACGGCCCTAAAATACACGGGGTAGGTTTAATTGTCCTTGAGCGAAAGCCCAGGTGATATATGCAATGCCTACTGTTTACTGGTACTAAAACAAAATGAAAAAAAAGAACACCTCCATAACAATTCTAATTTATTGCAACAAAAAACACCAATACCAAACGCAAAATGACATATATGGCCGGTTGCAATAATTAACTCATGGATATTTTTTTTTACTGTCATGTTTGACACATTTTCCACACAAAATATGTCAAAATTCTATCCGTAGTAGGCAAATCCTTAAGTTAAACATTGAAACCGGCCCTTATAAATACCCGGGTGTTCCGGATTTTAAGCCCAGCTATAATATTCAGATAGGTCAGTGGATGGTTGGTTGGTAATGGTTTTTTTTATGTTGATTTTTTTATTACCAATGGGCAGTAGGCATTGTATAGCTACATCGACTGGGCTTTCGCTCCAGGACGACCAAACTTAGTACATCGTGTATATGGGGTGGGGGGATAGGGATTCGTGAATGATTTAACTTGACTTTTCAGTCCTCAAAACGAAAATAATCAGTTCCATTAAAGACGTACCAATTACTACCGTCAATAAAAAAATAGGAACTCTTTTTAACCGACTTCTAAAATTCAAAATTGGGTTCAGTATAGCTCCAAGGTGGTTTCATTTTAATTTCATCAGTATTTTACCTTGGACTTGAAGATACACCAGGGAACTCCTTAACGACAAACAATACGAATGAGTGGATTAAGATATCATGGGTATTACGCCAATCCTATAGGTACCTTGCCATATGAATAATCAGAATGTTAACCGACTTCAAAAAAGGTGGAGGTCGACTCAAAAATATGGTTAACTATTTAAGTTAGCACTCTAACACCAAAACTATAAAGCTTAATTTCTATTGCTCTAACTTTTAGATGTGTCGCTATTACATTCAGCCAGCAATTATTTGTTCGCCGCGCGAGTGTATGAGGTGTCGCCGTCCAAACGGGCTGAACCATTTTCGAGAGATGTGGAAAGCACAGACTGGTTTGCGTCTTAGACATATAACATCAGGATCAAAAGTTGGCATAACACGTCAACGGGATGTAAACGCGGCGGGCCCCGGCGCCCGCGCGCTTCACTCACTCATGATTAATGTTTGAAATAATAAATAACTGCTTATCCAAGTGCACGACCATACGTCGACAACGTAGTCAAATATAAAGGCCGGCGTGACTTTATAAAAATATATTTATTTCACAATACAAATTAATAATAGATACTCAAAATATTAATGCAGTCAATTAATATTACTTAACGTTAGTGCGAACGGTAAGAGAGCTGAGTCGATATTAAATGTACTTTGCTTGGCGATGGCTTTTATAGGCATCGTCAAGTAAACAACTCCTTCTAGAATGAACCCACGCGTTATACGTCTTATTAATTGATATCTGCTTATTTAGCAAAACAGTTATGAGAATTGGACTGAGACTAAACAAGTAACCTGATATCTGTTTACATGATTAATACGCAGCTGAGGCAAGTTAAGCTGATTAAGCAAAACAGTACTTGGAATTATATTCTATGAGCAACAGTCTGTTTATATTGCATCATCTTTTAAAGTACTTGCACTGAGCTGTGTACTGGTCTAGTATACATAACTCCTCCCTCCATAAGTTCAAAATCAGCGTTCGATTTTTGAGAATGTTGATTTTGCTTATGTTTACATAAGGACAATATTTTAGACTTATAAATATATAAAACAATCAAAAGCACAATTAATAATATTACATAAATGATTATAGAACCTAAACTTATGCTATGCACATTCACTGAATATACGTGGTTTTCACTGAGATTTTCACTTTTACTGTTTAACACATGTGACAGGAACTGAAGATCTTCTAAGTTGACCTCATCTAGGCTGATTGGCTGCTTGTAGATTTTCTCTGCTGCTGTGATGCTTGGTAAATTTATAACTGGAACTTGATGGAAGACTTGATTAGTTAATTGAATGAGACGTTTCCTTAATGTGATGTTCTCTAATTTAGCTTCACATTCATTATCTAAGGTTAATATATAGGTGCCAAAAATGTTGAACTGGTTGAAATCATTTTCACAGTGCTCTGTGAGAAATGTCTGTTTTCCTGAATATAGTAACCATGTGTCAGGCCGAATAGATTTGACCTTGACTTTTGAGGATTTCACTGTAAGTGGAGAACATGATGTAATTTGTGAAGAAAATTTCATCAAATCTGTAATGCATAAGTCTTCATTAGTGACAGATAAATTATCTTCATAACACAGGAATTCTCCTTCGTCTATTTCTTTGCATGATTGTGATAGTGGAAGTATATCTGACCCTCCGACCAGGATTTGGGAATATTGAGGCGTTATTAGGAATGTTAGGTTTAAATGAGGATTATACATGGGAAAAGGATGAAGGTTGTAATAGTTATAGAAATCTAATTGGACAATTGGTATTGACATAATAAACGTTATTCGTTTGTCCTTAATATATGCTTTTATGTCTATACAATGTTCAATTTTTATCAAATTATCGGAATTTACTGGATACATTAATTTATCTATTTTCTCTATATCTTTAAGAGTTGATAACAATTCATCTATGTCTAAAATGGATTGATGTAAAATATTTAATCTACTGAAAGCAATAGCTGTTTCAACCTCATCTAACCTAGTTAACAAAATTTGAAAATTATGGATAATTAAATCGAAAGTATTCAAGACAATTTCCTTACTATGTTGGAATTGGGTTTTATTCAGAATGGATTCTATTTCGTTAATTGTTTTGTCTATTTCAATAAAATTATTTCTCGTAGAGTTTGTCAGATTTACTAATACTCCAATTGTTTCGGAAACTAATGATATTTTGTTGTCAATAGCGTTTTGTTTAGATTGAATATGACTTATTAAGGAATCGTATCTAATTGCATCTTCATTATCTAAATTGCCTGTAATGGCTTTAACTATTGAACCTAGGGGATTTAAAATACCTCTTTTAATTCTAATTGTTGGGACTAATTGATTATAACGCTCTAATGTTAAACTCATAATATACTCAGTTTGCATTTGTGCATCTATGATATTTCCGTCTAAGAAATATACATTTAATTTTTCTTTTAAATAATCGTTAACTTCATAATACTTGTTAACGTTATATTCAATACTGTTACTAACAAATTTTAAATCTAATATTTTAATTATATTCCAATTATAAGTGCTAATGAATGCTTGTCCTTCCTTAACTGGGAAGATTCCAGGATTATCTTCAATTTTCTGAAGTTGAAGGGCCAGATTTTGGGCTGCCTGTACGAGGATCAGGAGCGCGAACCTGCGGAGGACGTTTTATATCTTTTATTGGGACTTTTGTGTGTCTCTGATGAGACTCTACCGGTACTGTGTTTCTATTAATTGTTCCAATAATTTTTGCTTTTTTATAACGCGGTTGGTCTTTACTACGCCTAATATTGACACCTTTTATAAAGACGGTGTCTCCTTGTTTAAATTTTATTCCTTCTTCACCGCTACGTTTTTCTCTGATTTTAATTTTATTATTTATCATTTTATCGGTTAAGAAATCATATAAGTGTTTAGTTCGTTTACGGTGCTCTAAAACAAGTTGCTGTGTATAATTTTTCTCAAAATCAACTTCAAATGCATTGGATGAATCTGTATGACCAAAAACTACTTCAAATGGCGTAAGACCAGTTGTTGAATGTATGGACTGGTTATACGACATTATCGCATATGTCATTACTGAGGCAGTATCTGTTATTTTCCTTTCATATTTTGCAAGTCTATAAATTTCTATTATTGTGGAATGAAAACGTTCAACAATGCCCATTGAGTTGGGGTTATGGGGTGTTCCAATATGTAAATCTATTTTATAAAATATTAACATTTCTTTAAGTAAATTATTATTGAATTCTGAACCTGGATCTGAACTTATTTTTCTTGGTACTCCGTAAATGGAAAAATATTTGATTAATGCTCTAATTATTTCTGGTGTTGTTCTATTTGAAACTTCTATGGCTTGACCTAATTTACTAAAGGAGTCTACTATCGTTAGGAAATATTTGCCTTCTATGGAAAATAAGTCTATGAAAATTTCCTGAAAGGGTCTAGTTTGAGTTTGGGTTAATTGTAATTTAGGATTTAATGGTTTTCTATCGTATTTCATGGTTTTGCATGTTTTACAAGAATTAATTATACTTGATACGGTTTGTTCTAAATTTTGCCAGAAAAATGTTCGTTTAAGATGAGCAATGGTTTCTTTTATGCCACGGTGACAAGTTTTGCCTATATGGTATTTTAACACTATATCACGCTGCTCATTTTCATCTTCAACGTACACTACACGTTTTGTGCATTCTAAGAATTTTACTGAATCTTTTTTAAATAAAGTTATAATGATTTCTGAAAATTGTTTACGATGACGTTCATCGTCAAAGTATATGAAATATTTTATTTTAGGCCTAATATATTCTTTAAGGAATGATTTTATTAACTGGGTATTATTTAATGGTAAATGAACTTCTAATACTTTTTGTTTATCTCTGGATAAGTTTTTAACAGTAAATTCATTTCTGTTCCAGGTGTACACAAGTATTTGATTAGGTTTAGTATCAATTGCTTCTTGTAAAATAGGAATATTAGCAGAATCCATGTTTTCTTCTGAATGGACAGTTATAAAAGATGATTCTGATTTTTCAGATGCGGTTAAGGTGCTACTATTTAAAGATGGAACTGGGTTAGTTAATTCTGATTTGCTAGAATTTTCGGAAGATATTGTTATGGGACTAGAGGCATTAACTTTCATTGATAGATTATCTTTTAGTATATTAATTTTTGCACGTGAAAGCGCATCAGCGTTTCCATTTTGTTTACCGGGTTTGTATTTAATTTCGTAATCAAATGCTGTTAATTGTAATTTCCAATTGGTAAGTCTACTTCCGGGTTCTTTAACTGAATTTAACCACATTAGGGGTTTATGGTCACTTAATATGGTGAATTTATTTCCATATAAGTATGGCCTAAATTTTCTACACGCCCATACTATGGCTAATAATTATTTTTCTATTGTACTATAACGGGTTTCTGCGTCGTTTAAAGTCCTACTAAGATAAGCTACAGGCTTGTCACTACCTATCGGTCCTTGTGATAGTATAGCGCCAAGGGCATAATTGGATGCGTCGGTTGTTAACAAAAATGGTTTAGTAAAATCGGGATATTGTAAGATTGGGGCGTTTGTTAAAATTTCTTTACATTTCTCAAATGCATCAATATATTCTTTGTTAATTATAATTTTGTGTCTTTTCTTTAAACATTTAGTGAGAGGTTGTGTTAATTTGGAAAAATCTTTAATGAATTTTCGGTAGTAACCTACTAATCCAACAAAACTACGTATTTCCGAAGGTGTTTTAGGTAACGGAAATTGTAATATGGCTTTAATTTTATCATCATTTGGTTGAAGACCATTTTCTGTAAAAGTGTGACCTAGGTAAAGAACTTCTTTTCTAAGAAATTCACACTTATCTAATGTTACTTTTAAATTTGTTTGCCTAAGTCTTTCAAATACTTTTTCTAATTTTTCTAAATGTTCTTCTAAACTACTTGAGAATATAATGATATCATCTAAGTAAACTAAACAATGGATACCCTGTAAACCTCTAAGTATGTTATCCATTGCACGTTGAAATGTTGCGGGGGCTGTTTTTAAACCAAATGGCATTCTGGTAAATTCATAATGTCCATTTTGTGCTGTAAATGCTGTTTTAGATTGATCCTGTTTCTCTACTTCAATCTGATGGTAACCACTAGCTAAATCTAATGTAGAAAAATAACACGCTTTTCCTAATTTATCGAAAAGGTCTGAAATGTTTGGTAATGGGTATTTGTCGTCTACGGTTATTTCATTCAATCGTCTATAATCTATGACCATGCGAAATTTTCGTTCGCCCGAAGCGTCCATTTTTTTCGGAACTAAGTGAACTGGGGCGCTCCATGGAGAGTGCGATTCCCTAATGACATTGTTTCTTAATAATTTATCTATTTGTTTTCCAATTTCTTTATTTTCTGTAGGGGCATGTCTATATGGTTTTATATATATGGGATCTTCATTAGTGGTTCGAATTTTATGTTTAACTTGATTCGTAAAAGTTAAAGGAATATCATCACAATAGAATATGTCTCTATATCTGTAACATAATTGTTGTATGGCTTGTTTTTCTTCTTTCTTTAAATGATCTAATCTTAATTTAGAAAGATTTTGTTGTAACAATTTATTTTTATTTGTATTTAAATTTAAAGTATTGAGGTTATTGAAAAATTTTTCCTCAAATTTGACTACTTTTAATGGATTATCAAATTTTAATATAACATTCTGATCTGTAGAATTTTGTATAATTGTTTGGGCTATTGAATTTTTACAATTTACTATGGCATCGGGCATTCTAACTCCTGGTTGAAATTCTAAAAAATGTAATATTGCTTCACCATTTTTAAGATTTGTCGGAATTTTAACACGAGTTTCTGAACGCGGTGATAATTTAATTTCGTAGGGTTTTCTATACAATATCGGAATTTTAGTATTTCTGGTTTTTAAAACTTGATTTTTCATATCTATTGTGGCTTCTAGTTCTTTTAACAAGTCTGAACCTAATAAACCTTCGTATCTACTATCCACATCATAAATGTAAAATTTGTGACAATGTTTGGTTTTAAAAGTTTTGGTTAAGGGCATATAAGCTACTTTACTGTGCCTACTATGTCCATGTGTACTAATTATTTCAAAAGGTTCTAAAGTTATAAAATTATAAAAGAATTTGTTTGCTATTTCGGGGCTAATGAAGGATCTAGTGCTTCCTGTATCTATCATAAATTTTGAATTAATTTCTGGTATTATAATATGTGGTAATTTTAAGGTTTCACTATAATTGAGTTTAACTATTTCGGGGGATCTTGGACCGGATCCATGGGAAAATTTTCAGGTGGAGAAACATTATTATCGGGGTTTTCGTCGTCGATTTCATCGATTGTTACTGGCTCATATTCATTAAAATATTCGTCAGTCTCAAAGTCAATGTCATCTACGTCATTCTCATATAAATTTTCAATCATGTTGTTACGAACTGCTGTCCTCATTGTGACATCATTATCTGTTTGATTTTTATTTATGAATCTATTAGGAATCCCGAAACGGAATTGTTGATTTGGATTGGGTTTGAAGAACCCAGATTGCTTGTAATTATTTATATTGTAGGGTAATCTTTGATCATTTTTAAATACTTTTTGTTGATTTTGTTGAATTAAATTAGGATTAAAGTTAGGTCGGAAGTTTTGATTTATTAATTGTCTTTGTGGAAAATTACTTTGAAGGAATCTGTTTTGAGGTATGCCAAATTTAAATTGGGTTGGAATTTGTTTAGTTGTTTGTAAACTATTATTTGATTTAACTTTACTTTTTGCATTGTAATGGTTATGGAAATTTACTTCTTCAGTAACTACTCCTAAGGCTGATTCTAAATTAGCGCATTTATTTAACCTAACGATCCTTAATAGGTCTTCTGGTAAGTTAAACAAAAAGCTATTTAACGCGGAATTATTGTAAATAATCATTTTAGCGGCTTTAACGCCTTCATCGGTTAACAAATTTACTTTGGCTATAACTGAACTTTTTACGTCTTGGATTCTATGAGCTAAATCTATATATGATTCTCCTGATTTTAATTTAATGTTTTCTAATTCTACGGCAATGCAATCTTCTGTTCTAGGATCTCCAAAATGTTCTATGAGGAGTTCCTTTAAGCTATCCCAAGAATTGATAATATTTCTTTCACTCACTAGTTTCGCGGCTTTATCTATTAATTTACTCGTCAGACTATGGTAAATATACATTTGTTGTGCGGCATTATTTTCGCGATTAAAACTTCTAATTACGTATTCGCACTTTTGAATATAAAAATTTAATAATTGATTGTTACCGTCGTAACGCGGAATTAAGTCGAGAATTTCTTTCGGAATAATTTGAATTTGATTCATTTTGAATATTTTGAACAATTATTATTCACTTTTACAAACACAATAAGATAAATATTACACACACAAAAAATACAATTTAAAATAACACACACAAAAAAAAAATACAATTTAAAAATAACACATAAAAAAAAAAAGTTTAAAATAAATTTATATAATAAAAGCAAAAGTTTATAGATTCGGCGATTTTTGTCCGAAAATATAACTCCTATCAATTATTATTTAACTTAGCCTTTATAGGCAGAACAACGTTTATTATTTTTTTTTTTTTATAATATTTAATTTCTTTTCATTAAGATTTATTTTCTTTTCAATATTTTACATTCTCAAGTGGACCTTGTGATCACCCCACTGGAAGTAATTTTCTTTTTTAATAAAATACGACAATGTTTTACGTAAGTTCAGCGATGCTTGTCTGATTCTTACGGCCCTACGTGGTGATCTACGGCTTAGCGATGCGTGTCTAAATCCCGTGAGATCCTAAATTCTAATCACAAATTAGCGATGCTTGTCTAATAATGCGATATCCTTTTATCCAAATAATTCCCGCGATTTTTGACCGGAATTACAGGCTCGGGGTCTGAATGAAATTAGCGATGCTTGTCCAATTAAATTCAGAATAGACAGAAAAATAGGAACATGTGGGAAAGGTCAGAACTCACACAATGCTGCAAGTTTTCATGCCGAATATCCGCTCTTTGAGTATCTGCAGGCACTTCTTGACAAAATTTCTTTGTTCGAAGGTAGGGTAGGTCCTTTTCTAGGATTCAGCCAGGCGATTGTGGTCCGGAATCGATGCTTGTACTTCTACACGGCGTTGAGCTTGTCTGGTATGACTACTGCAACACTTATCGCGACTGAAATCCTACCGTTCGGCTGCGCCAGTCAAATATAAAGGCCGGCGTGACTTTATAAAAATATATTTATTTCACAATACAAATTAATAATAGATACTCAAAATATTAATGCAGTCAATTAATATTACTTAACGTTAGTGCGAACGGTAAGAGAGCTGAGTCGATATTAAATGTACTTTGCTTGGCGATGGCTTTTATAGGCATCGTCAAGTAAACAACTCCTTCTAGAATGAACCCACGCGTTATACGTCTTATTAATTGATATCTGCTTATTTAGCAAAACAGTTATGAGAATTGGACTGAGACTAAACAAGTAACCTGATATCTGTTTACATGATTAATACGCAGCTGAGGCAAGTTAAGCTGATTAAGCAAAACAGTACTTGGAATTATATTCTATGAGCAACAGTCTGTTTATATTGCATCATCTTTTAAAGTACTTGCACTGAGCTGTGTACTGGTCTAGTATACATAACTACGTATCACTTAAATAAATATTATTAATAATATATTTCTATGTTATTGTCAATCTTGAAAAGGGTTGCTTCTATACCTATTGTGGTTACAATGGTAAGCAATAGTTACATACATGTACATGTTTCATTGTTCACGTGCAAGGAATAGACAGCAGCCGAGTATAAAGAGGCGCGCGCGCGGCGGTAAGTCATGTTCAGTGTCAGCTTCCCGAGACCAGCACCAACTACACCAGCGACATGAAAGTCGTAGCGGTAAGAAAACTTCTCACAATTTCATGATAATTATTAAAAAGAAAATAATAAGTTCACTCAAGAAGAGAGTGAATGGGTCTGGCTCGCGCATCTCTCTAATCAGCATAAGAGTAGTCCTATATTACTTAGAGAGATCCGGGAGCCAGGAGGTAGCCGTTGACTCCCTCTCACCTCGAGGGAGGCTGTCAGCAGTAGGACAGAAACATTGATTTAATATGTGCACACCGCCGGCTTCAGCCACTGCAATTGCTTTGCAGGAATCATGCAAAAAGTCGATAACTGAGTACCAAGTGTCGCTTAGTTTCTAAATTGATATTTGTTCCCGCAGCTCTTCGCCCTCATCCTGCTAGTGGCCGCGTGCCGCGCCGCGCCCGACGGCGACGTCGACACCTACGCCGTCATGTACGACGACGACTGCTGCTGCGGAGACGACTACATAGCGACAGGCGCCGACGCTACAGGCGATAACTACGCTTATGGCGGCTCATACGTGGGCTCCTATCAAGGCAACAAGTACGGCAACTCTTACGGTGGTGCCGGCAAATAGGCCACGAGCCATCGCCTTGACTCTCAAAGCTTATTTAGCAAATAAATGCTTTAAATAACATATGTATTTCATTTCCCTACTCACAACCACAGAGCGGCCTATCTATTGACGTCAGCTCAGCTCAGCAATAAAGAAAAAGGCAAAAATCCTTCATTTGTATAGACCAATACAATAATGCTCACAAACGTGAAAACTATTTTTTTTTTATCTACGATCCGATCGGAACGCGGCCTCCACTGAGGAGATCCGGCGAGTAACTCAGTGGGCTAGTCTTTTTCTTAACTTAATTTGTTTGGTATTTCTGATGATTTCTGTACTTTTCAAAATGGTATTTATAAAGCATCGTTTAATATTCCTGATTGAGGTGCTACTCAAACCCAATCTGTTTATCGTCAAGATAATCCGAAATTTTGTAATGCCCTTTCTAACACTGTGACTTAGTTTTAATTGCTTTTTAAGAATATTGATAGGCATGTTTCGGATATCTATGGCCCCATAAAATAATAACTAATGGTGTGGAGACCAGTTAAATGTACAAAAAGATCATATTTGTACCCTGTATTAGCATGATGAATGTCGCTATACTTTTCAAAGTTATTGATATTCTTTTTAACATGAAGAAGATTTTCATAAATAAGTTGTCAGGCAACAGTTAGAATATTTATTTCTCTAAATTCTTAAGCGATGCTCTCGGGGCCAAATTGTAAATTGCTCGAACAGCCCTTTTCTGTAGAACGAAAACAGTTCCAGTTCCGCAAAGCATGCCAAAAGCCACGCTATATCACATAATACTATAAAAATAAGCGAAATAAACAAGTCTAGTTGTTTCAACATCAGTTTATCATCTAATTTTCTTGACGGCATATGCCTCTGAGCATAATCTACCAGATAATTGTTCAATATGGGGGCCCCATTGTAATCTGGTATCAATAGTGATACCTAGAAATACAGTCGACTTTACAAGATCTAAATCCACGCCATTTATTTGTACATCGGTTGCTACCTTTCGTACATTTGGTGCTGTGAATTTATTACATCTTGTCTCTTTCTCATTAAGGAGAAGATTATTTATGTTGAACCAATGAAAAACCTTTGTCAGGGCGCTCATCACATCATCATAACTAAGCAGCTGTTTTAGATAATAGAGAAGTATCATCCGCGAACAGCACAATAGGTTGATAATCCCCTACATAGTAGGAAAAGTCATTTATATATATGAGGAATAGAAATTGACTGAGAATTGACCCATGGGCCACTCTCATTGTCACTTTAGAACCGGAAGATCGTTACCTATTAAAACCGACCTTTTGAATTCTATCACACAGATAAGAAGTCAAGAGGTTGAGAGCCCTGTTCCAAATTCCGTAATGGTGTAATTTCATGATGCTCACTTATATCATCACGCCCAATCCCTTGCAGGGTAGGCAGAGAGTACAGATTTCCAGCAGGTTCTTTCCTTACAGACCTCTGGCTTCCTCCACCCTCATAGTTCGTCACATACACGCTCACCGGTTACGAAGACTGTGGGCTTGTCCATTCGATAATACACGGTCTACTTGGTCATGGTAAGATAGTCTAGGTCTTAGCCCTTCCTGGGCGGGCGAAAGGCTATCCCACCACACGCGTCCTTCGAGGTGCAGTGGCATAGCTTCTCGCCTATTTTGCTCGTCTGTCCCGGCAAGCAATTTGGCGTGGTCTTGGGAGTAGCGCACGGTCACGACGATCCCCAAGGCAAGTGTGACTGTATCCTGCTCGCGGTTGCTGCCTGCTATTGGTCTGGTCCTTCTGAACAGACATAACAGAAACAGTCATGCGCTTACCCTTCCCCGCTCGGTCCCGTCCCCCCCTTTCCTTTTTCCCCCGGCTTTAGCCGGAAGGTTGTGGCGCCTGGTTGCGCCCCTCCATGGGGTGCAGCAGATGGCGCCTGTCGTTTTGGGTGGTCGGTCGAGCTCAGCGCGGCGCTGTTGTGCGCCGTGCATTTTTTAGAGAGGGAAGGACCTCCCGACCACCCGCTGGGCGGTGGGCCCTTTTGGGTCCCTAGCCCGGCCGTGCTGGGCCGACCGGCTGCTGCTGCTTGCTGCCAGAGGGGCGGCGTGGCGGCGGCTGGAAGGCTCACGCGCCTTTGAGGCGCGATGGGTGTGGGTCGGGCGCCTGGTTGCCCCCTCACTCTCCATCTGGAGAGAGAGTTGGGTGCAGCAAGTGGCGCCGCCCCTGGTAGGGAGCCGTTCGGGCGCCCGCCCTTAGGGGTGTGGCGCAGATCGGCTTGGTGGTACGGTGGTCGGTGTAGGTTTGCGTAATCTCCCGACCACCTGCTGGGCGGTGTGGCCCCTTCGGGTCCCTAGCCCGGCCGAACCGGGCCGACCGGCTGCTGCTGCATGCCGCCAGAGGGGCGGCGCGGCGGCGGCGGCTGGGCGGTTCGCGCGCGTGTGGCGCGAGGTGGCGTGGAGATGCCCATGGCCTCGGATGTCAAAGTCCGGGTACATGGGTGTCTCTACCGAATTACCTGGGTGGCAGACTCGGGGGAGTCTGCCTCCCAGCTCGAGAGGGAGACGCCGCGTTGGGTGACATCAACGCGGCGTCTACGTAGAGGGAGGGCGTATTTTACGCCAGGGAGGTGACTCCCAAGGTGGGCCCTCAACAGGGCAGGTCGCGTCGGGGCCGCGGTGCGTGCCTAACAGCGATCCCGTGGTCCCCGACACTCGCGACGAAGACGGTGTCACCGCAGGGTTTTTAGTCGGTACACTTGGTCCATCAACAGCCGGGGCTACGGCCCCGAGTGTTGATGGATCAAGGACTCCGACATAACCCCTCCGCGTCCCCCGAACGCGGACGGGTACCCATAAAGGGTTTTCCCTGCGATAAAAAAAAAAAAAAAAAAAAAAAGGTCTTAGCCCTTCCACTTTCGCATTTTATATCTGTTTTGGCATTCTTTCACGCGCGGTAAAAGAAATTAATAAATGTATGAGAAGCTGTCTCACCGCTACTCGGCAGGAATGAACGCGCGTGGCGTATGCATTCTTTTCAGGGTCTGTACACTGGAGTGTGATCAGGGCCCTAAAATACACGGGGTAGGTTTAATTGTCCTTGAGCGAAAGCCCAGGTGATATATGCAATGCCTACTGTTTACTGGTACTAAAACAAAATGAAAAAAAAGAACACCTCCATAACAATTCTAATTTAGTGCAACAAAAACGACCAATACCAAACGCAAAATTACATATATGGCCGGTTTCAATAATTAACTCATGGATGATTTTTTTTTACCCTCAGTAGATTTTTGACACATTTTCCACACAAAATATGTCAAAATTCTATCCCTAGTAGGTAAATCCTTAAGTTAAACATTGAAACCGGCCACTATAAATACCCGGATTTTCCGGATTTTAAGCCCAGCTATAATATTCAGCTAGGTCAGTAGATGTTACTTGTTGCAATGGTTCTTTTTGTTGATTTTTTTATTACCAATGGGCACTAGGCATTGTATAGGTACCTCAACTGGGCTTTCGCTCCAGGACAACCAAAATTACATCGTGTATATGGGGTAGGGAGATAGGGATTCGTGGTTGATTTAACTTGACTTTTCAGTCCTCGAAACGAAAACAATCAATTCAATTAAAGACGTACCAATTACTACCGTCAATAAAAAAATAGGAACTCTTTTTAACCAACTTCTAAAATTTGCATTAGTTTCAGTATAGCTCCAAGGTGGTTTCATTTTAATTTCATTGGCATTGAGCTTTGGACTTGGAAGATACACCAGGGAACTCCTTAACGACAAACAATATGAATGCGTGGATTAAGATATTATGGGTATTTCGTCAATCCTATAGGTACCCTGCCATAGAACTAATCAGAATATTAACCGACTTCAAAAAAGGTGGAGGTAGACAATTCGTCTGTATTTTTTTTTAACATCTTTATTTATGAACTGATTTTGATGATTCTTGTTGCGTTGAGTTTTGTATAGTTTCGAGGTGATCCCATTTTAATAATAATAATAATAACAGTACATTTTTCTATGGTCAGCAATTACACGCGGCGCGTGCGACACCATTTACTTCAATATCACGAAAGTGCATATCAGTTCGCATTCAACCAACAAGGGTCGCGCGTGCTCGCGTATCATTAGCATTTATCAAGCAATTAATTACAGTTCATTAATTTTTCGGACAATATAATTTTCTATCAAGCTTTGGTGTATTATTTAACAACTATCACTTTATTAGTGTTCGATTCAACAAGGAACTGTACATTAATAAATGGTCCTTCGAAAAAGGACTTGCGTGAACTATTACCGCGTGGGTCGTACCAGTGACTACCAGTGACTAGATATCTAGACTACCAGGGATTGTGTGTGTGTGTTATCAAGAGCTGATCAGCGGTCAACAGGAGCGGTCTTTATCAGCAGCTATTTGAGGATAGCAACATAGTAAGCAGTAAGCAAGGAGCTGCTAACTATCAAGTAAGGTCGTTTCATTTTTTTACATAGCAAAGATGGAAGGCGTGCACAGCAATCAAAAGGAGTTATACGAGGCTATGTCCAAGATGGCCATCAACATCAGGAAAGACTCTGTAGACCGCAAGTCTGCAGATTACTTTAAGCGACGTTCGGAAACATTGGAAGCATATTGGTCTGATTATCAGTATAATCACAACCGTCTCATGACGGAGGAAAGCAGGACGCATCCGTACTTTATCAACAACGAGTATAAGCAAGCTTATAATACCTATAAAGCAACAAAAGCGGTTATTCATGACCAATATCAAGATTTTATAAATAAGACGAAAACGCAACCATTGGGAATTCCTGTACTGCAGGAGGATAGCTCTCAGCAAGGAGAGACTAGCCAACAACACGAGTCTGAAAGAGCAGATCAAGCCGGACAAATTTCCAGAGGTTCAAGCAGTAAGCTCGATGATATGTTTAGGAAACAAGCAAGTAACTTTCGGGCATTTGTCCGAACTGTATCAGGGATTGATTTGAGTGTCATTTCGCAAAAATGGGAACTGGAAGACGTCTTACGTACTCTACAATCGCGATGGTCAGTTATAGATTCCCTTCATTGGGAAATAGACAGCGAGTTGGAAGGTATGGACGAAGAGTAGGAGAGGTCTTACACTAAACACGAAAGGAAGTACAGCGACATGAAGAAATCAATTAATAGCAAGATGTGGTCTGTTTCTCATCGGGAAAGCTGGACACCAAAAATGGAAATCCCTTTTTTCAGTGGTAGTTATGAGACCTGGACATTATTTAAAGATTTATTCACTGAAGCCATCCACAACAATATTTCTCTTTCCAACGCACAGAAAATGCAATTCTTGAAAGGTAAACTAAAGGGAGAAGCTGAACGTTTAATTCAACATTTACCGATCAGCACCGATAACTATTCTATTGCATGGGAAATATTAAACAATCGTTATAACCAAATAAGGTTGATATTTTGCACACATGTAAATACTTTGCTGAACTTTCCAATAAGTCAACAGGCGTCAGTAAATCACATCAAGAAGATCCATGATACTACTCAGGAATGTTTGAATGCCATTAGAAATCTAGGGGTAGATGTAAGTGGTTGGGATCCATTGATCGTACATATTATGTTACAAAAACTTGATACGGAATCTCACAATAATTACTTAGAATCTTTAAAGAACCCGAGGGATCTGCCAACCCTACAAGATTTTCTGAATTTTTTAGAAAACAAGTTTACGACGTTGGAGTCATCAAGAAAGAAGCAAGAAATTTCGAAACCGTCAAATAACATTTCCAACTTTAAAACATTTAAATCAAATAATAATCATGCAAGACAAGCGTTCTCAGCATACAAAGCAGGTCGGTCAATGCTCTACAAGAAGTCAACAATAAAATGCCCACTTTGCAATGAAGCGCATGGACTTTACTTTTGCAATAAGTTTTTAAACTTGACACCACATGAAAAACGGAAAACAATTTTAAGACTTCATTTGTGCAAAAATTGTTTGTATGACCATGGAGATAAAACATGCATCTCAGTAAAGAGATGTCGTAAATGCCAAGGTAATCATAATACACTTATACACGAAGCATATAAGAAACCATCGGTAAATGACCAAATAGACCGTGTCTTAGCTGAAGGGCAAGTCAAGAGTCTCCGTAACCGGCGAGTGTGTATGAGACGAACTATGAGAGTGGAGGAAGCCAGAGAGGTATGTAAGGAAAGAACCTGTTGGAACTCTGTACTCTCTGCCTACCCCACGAGGGAGCTGGCGTGATGATATAGATAGATAGAGATAGATCGGTAAATATCACCATTGCTGACACCAACGAACTTGAAGCTAACGAAAGCTCAGTGCAACATGGCAACAATACGAGCGAGATACTATTAGCAACGGCAATGATTGAAGTTCAAGCAAGAGACGGATCATTTCACAAGATGCGGGCGCTAATAGACCAAGGCTCTCAAGTCTCTCTTATCTCCGAAAATGCAGCACAAATTTTATCCTTATCAAGAAAAAGGTGCAAGGGACTTATATCAGGTGTAGGAGCCAAGGAAAGTAGCTGTAAAGGTGTCACTCGTATATCATGCAAATCGTTGTACAACAATTTCTTATTTACAACTGAAGCATTTATCATGAACACGCTGATCAAGAACTTGCCCAGCTGCACGTTTAGCAAACCAACATGGGTTCACCTCGACGGAATACAACTATCAGACCCAGACTTTAACGTCAGCCGACCCGTTGATATATTATTAGGAGCAGACGTATATTCCCATATTATATTGGACGGGATTAGCAGATCCGATCACGCTGTCGTACCTATTGCACAACAAACACGTTTGGGTTGGATTTTGTGTGGCACGAGCAACGTGCAAACTTTACATTGTAATGTCGTGCTAAATCATGTAGACGACATACAGAAGTTTTGGTAGATAGAAGACATTGCGGAATCATCTACTCTATCAGAAGAAGATGCCCGTTGTGTTGAATATTACAAATTAACCACAACAAGGCGAGATGACGGCTCATATGAGGTCAGGATTCCATTTGAAGAAAATTTTGTAGAGCAGTTAGGCAAATCAAAACATGTAGCCATTGCCCAATTTCATCAATTAGAACGAAAATTCCAAAATAATAAAAACCTTGAACTGCAATATAAATTGTTTATCGATGAATATCGGACATTAGGACATATGAAACCATCCGTTGACAATTGGAAACATGAATACTACTTACCGCATCATTGTGTATTGCGTAAGGAGTCAACGACCACTGCACTTCGTGTTGTTTTCAATGCTTCCAGAAATACAACATCGGGATGTAGTTTAAATGATCTAATGCGAAAAGGCCCAAATCTCTAACAGGGTCTTCAATCTTTATTACTCAAGTGGAGACAATTTCGATACGCTTTTACAGCGGATATAGAAAAAATGTTTCGATTTATATGGGTACACGAAGAAGATCAGAGGTTTCAAAAAATAATATGGCGTGATTCTTCCGACTCATCTCTCCGAGAATATCAACTCTGCACAGTTACATATGGCACCTAGGCCGCGCCATTCTTGGCAATGATGACGCTGAAGCAGTTAGCCGAAGATGAGAGGTCAAACTATCGAGACAGTCAGGCTATTCATGTCTTGGAAGAATCATTTTATATGGATGACGCACTTCATGGAGCGGATTCCGTTGAGTCAGCAGTTCAGTTACAGCAAGACCTAATTAGGTTATTAAAGTCTGGCGGTTTCAATTTAAGGAAGTGGAAATCTAATTGTCCAGCACTGTTACATAGTATATTAGCAGGAGATTTAGGGCAGGATAATTTTGATTTCAAGCAAGCAGAGTCGACAAAAACGTTGGGTTTACGATGGAATCCTAAGAAAGACACGTTTACGTTCCAGCCACAAATTGAAGAGACGAGAAAGGAACCAACTAAACGTTCCATGCTGTCTGACATATCGAGGTTATATGACCCACTTGACTGGCTATCACCCGTATCAACGAGACTAAAATTATTGTTTCAAAAGGTGTGGGTGTCAAAAATCCAATGGGATAACAAGTTACCAGAAGATATCGCAAAGGAGTGGACTACCATTAGGGAAGACATGTCTCAAATAGATGAATTCGAGTTAGCACGTTGGTTGGGAACCTCAGCGGAAGCAAGTGAAGTGGAACTACACGGATTTTGTGACTCTTCTAACAAGGCTTACGCTTGCGTTATTTACTCCAAAATTAAGATTGGCGATGATGTCAAAATCTCGCTTATAGCAGGTAAAGCGAGACTCGTCCCATCTAGCAAAGCCATCACTTTATCAAGATTGGAGCTATGTGGTGCTCTTCTGTTAGCAAAATTAATAGCAAAAGTTCTGATTTGTCTCAGTAAGTACAACATCAAGACGTACGGCTGGGTAGATTCGATGGTGGTACTTGCATGGCTACAAGGAAATCCAGGACGATGGGAGCCCTTTGTTGCGAACAGGGTGAAACAAATCACCGCTATAATGCCTCCAGATAACTGGCGATATATTAAATCAGGAGAAAACCCAGCTGACTGTGCCACCCGAGGAATGAGCGTAGTTCAGTTAAAAGAACATCGCCTATGGTGGAATGGACCATTGTGGCTCCCTAAATACAACTCTGACCAAGAAAGTTACCAATCAGAATTTTTTACCACTAATGAAGACTCTAAAGCAAAACAAGAGATTAAGCAAGTAAATTATATATCAAAAGAAAATAACACCATTATCCCAGAATTATTATCAAGATATAGTTCCCTCCATAAGATGTGTAGAGTATTAGCATGGGTTTTTAAATTTATTAATACGCTCAAACAAAAACAAACAGGTAGATCAAGTTACCTTACACTACAAGAAATCAATAAGGCAAAATGTATCATAATAAAATATGTCCAGCAAACAGAATTTAAAAACGAAATAACTTACTTACAACACAAGAAACCTATATCTACTAAAAGCAAATTATTACAATTAAACCCATTTCTAGATAAGGATGGGCTTCTGAGAGTTGGGGGGAGATTGCGAAATGCTAATGTTCATTCTGACATGATAAATCCAATCATATTACCGCATGCTGGACCCCTAACCGACTTGGTAATAAGTCACACACATAGGCTAACTTTACACGGTGGAACTCGAGTTACATTAGCCACTATTCGCCAAAAGTATTGGATCATTGGTGGTAACAGGGCTGTGAAGAAGCGCTTACATACCTGTGTGACGCGCCGTAAACATAATCCAACAAGAACAACAGAGTTGATGGGAGACTTGCCTATAGCAAGATGCAATGCTGCCAAACCGTTTTACCATACCGGTGTAGATTTTACCGGACATGTGTTTATCAAAGCCAACAAGGGCCGTGGTATCAAGACCACGAAAGGTTATATCGCAGTTTTTATATGTATGGCGACGAAACTTGTTAATTTAGAACTCGTCTCAGACCTTACGTCAGCATCCTTTATGGCCGCATTACGCAGAATGGCAGCAAGAAAGGGGTCCCCGAGACATATATATTGCGATAATGGCACAAACTTCGTAGGTGCTAGCAATATCATGACACAGAAGTGTCAGCGCATGATGCAGACCTTTGATCAAGACTTTATCTAAGAAATTACTAATATGGAGATAGAATGGCATTTTAACGCACCCTCGTGGCCTTCAGCAGGTGGCCTATGGGAAGCGGCAGTAAAGAGTGTCAAATATCATCTTCGCAGAGTTATTGGAGAGCAACGCCTGACCTTTGAAGAATTTTCAACTATTTTGGCTCAAATAGAAGCAGTGCTAAACTCGAGACCACTTTGCCCACTGACTGAAGATATCTACGACTTAGAATTGATCACACCGTCAAGTTTTATCAATTTGAATCAGGACCTGACTATCATGGAAACAGAAACGGACATGCGTACTAGATGGTACCTACCTATTCAAAAAATTGTTCAGGATGTTTGGAAACGGTGGCGGGCTGAGTATCTCAGCCAATTATCTGCAAGAAGCAAGTGGAGAAGTCAGCAACCTAATATTCAAATTAATGATGTAGTAACGATTTATGACGCGGATCTACCACCTGGCAAGTGGGCAGTAGGACGGGTCATCGAGATACATCCGGGCGCTGATGGTCACGTAAGGGTGGTCACATTAAAAACTAAAAACGGTATTATAAAGCGTCCAGTTACAAAACTATGCGTGCTTCCGGTTAATAAAGGGCAACTCCAACAAGAGACAAAACCGACCAACACATTACAAGCTAAGCCTGCCAAAGATCAATCAGGAAGATCAGGTCATAGCTTCGTCTCCCTTGTAACGTTGCTGCTCTTTTTCATGGGTATTTTCGGCACATCGCACTGTACCTATAATGTAACACATTTTAAAGACGATCAAGGTCTCTATTTTGACAAAATTTCCGATATGCGGTTAATAAGAGACGAATGGAAAATAGTATCCTATTACGATATGGATCCATATTGGAAAGGAACAGCAGCATGTAACAGATACATAAAATACTTGGGGCTGATATGTAACCAACTCAAGAACATCTCTCATTGTGATGTAATATCAATGCAATTGCAGCACGAGTACTCGGAATTAAACTACTATAATCACCTGTTGCTGAACCAGCACTCCAACACGCGTCGGGACGTACGTCGACGTCGGGGACTCATCAATGGTGTCGGATATCTGGCCAACAGCCTGTTCGGCGTACTCGACGAGCGATTCTCAGAACAGTATAAACAAGACATACAACTAATTCAAGACAATGAGAATCATTTGGCATCGCCTATAAAAAATCAAACTTCTATCATAGAAGTAGAATATAATGTGTTAAAGAGGACTGAAGATTCAATTCGTACACAACACAAAATATTAAACTATCTATCACTACAATTGGATAATTATAAGAATGTTTTGAAAACTGAACATGAAGCAATTCTCATGAACAATGATTTTACTTTGGGAGCTATAGCAGCGAGCAACATGATGAGGCAGTTAGAAACTATACAAACAACACTATTGGATACAGTGACAGACATATATCATGGCAGATTTAATTTTCACCTAATATCTCCGGAACAACTAAAGGAAACGTTAAGCGCTATATCAAGCCATCTTATGAAAGACCTCTCACTACCCATTAATAACTTACAAACCAATTTTAGAACCATATACAGTTTGTTAAAAGTCAAGGCAAGAATGACGGAAAAGTATTTGTTGTTTGAGTTACGGCTACCGCTAGTAACCCGAGACTTATTTGAAATAGTAAAAATTATCTCGATTCCGCACGCCATCAGTAATTCCATCATGGCTCGAATTACACCCATAGCAGAGTACGTAGCTATAAGTTTAAGAAAGGAATCTTATTTATCGTTGTCTGAGCAGGATATAAAGTCATGCCCCCAAGACGGATCTAATGTATACCTTTGCTACCTACAACGACCTATTTATCATCTCAGGAGTGATGATAACTTATGCCAAATAGATCAAGGTACGGGAAAATGTAAAGTTATTTATAATACATGCAACAACGAATGGAAAGAAATTAGCAAGATCAATCAATACTTGTATTCTTGTTGCGGAGTGTGTCATATACGTGTCTTGTGTGAATATCACGCGTTAGCAGGACAAATAGAAAAGGCAGGTATTATATGGATTGAACAAGGATGTTTAATTAGAACAGATAACATTAGAATTTACGCGCACTATGAGGGTACAAGCGAATTAAAAATCAAAAATTAGTTCTACTCGCCGGAAGTAGAACCTATCCATCACATGATTAACACTAGCTTTACAACTCCTTTGCTGCTCAATTACTCGTTTGTTTCCAATGATAAACAACTAGAGGTGATCAAAATACAGATCGACAATCTCAAAGCAAATGAAAACGTATCAAAGCAAATCTCCTACCATGATGTACACCATTACACTGTGATTTACGCAATCATGGGACTAGCATTGGTGTTTGGAATAGTCATCGTGGTGCAATCCGTACCAAGCAATCAACGCGTCAACAGCCGGCGGCGGGGAGGGTAGAGCAAGGAAACCCTCAGCCCACCGCAACTCATCTGTCACCTGCTGGTCCCTCCAAACGTAATACTTCCAGTGTCAGTGAAAGTGTTCAGTGTGAGAGTGGTAGTGAAGTGCAATGTGAAGGTGTATATAGCGAAATTCCCCAAGCGCGTAAAGTGGACAAGGGCACCATGCCCATGCCTATAAAATCAAAATTTACTTAAGGACTCTAGTACATAATATCATAAGCAAGAATGGCATCACCTTGTCAGTAGCATAAGGACCCAATGAATTCATCTTGTATCATTATCACGCCCATCTTTCACGCTGCATCCTTTGCCCTTAGAAGCATGTACGGTACAACCGTACATTTTTCTATGGTCAGCAATTACACGCGGCGCGTGCGACACCATTTACTTCAATATCACGAAAGTGCATATCAGTTCGCATTCAACCAACAAGGGTCGCGCGTGCTCGCGTATCATTAGCATTTATCAAGCAATTAATTACAGTTCATTAATTTTTCGGACAAGATAATTTTCTATCAAGCTTTGGTGTATTATTTAACAACTGTCACTTTATTAGTGTTCGATTCAACAAGAATCACCTGATGACCAACCTACATTGTTCTTCCACACCCCACAACAAAATATAGATGAAAAAGTTTGTAAAAATGTTATTTTCAAAGAGTAACCGTGGAGTTTCTTGCCCTTCTTCTCCACAGGAATGACATTCCGAAGAGGCGGTAGAGTCTTTGTTACTTTTCTGACGATTCATAAATACTGTAATGGTTTACATGATTAAAAAATATTCTGATTCTGTTCCTACTAAAAATTATCAGTTCGACCTTTTCTTCTTAAGCCTATCCAAAAACCCTATCGGTTCTTCCGACAAAACTAGATAATAGCGATTACGTGTCCATCTTATGAGTCCATTCACTCAATAACTTATTACTAACTACCTACGACTAGAACGGACACTTTGTTTATGTTAGCTATTTTCGGAGATTGAAATTGTAACATATCTCAAAAATATGGTTTACTATTTAAGTTAGCACTCTAACTCCAAAACTATAAATCTTAATTTCTATTGCTCTAACTTTTTGGATGTGTCGCTATTACATTCAACCAGCAATTATTTGTTCGCCGCGCGAGTGTATGAGGTGTCGCCGTCCAAACGGGCTGAACCATTTTCGAGAGATGTGGAAAGCACAGACTGGTTTGCGTCTTAGATTTTTACAAAAACATCAGGATCAAAAGTTGGCATAACACGTCAACGGGATGTAAACGCGGCGGGCCCCGGCGCACGCGCGCTTCACTCACTCATGATTAATGTTTGAAATAATAAATAACTGGTTATCCAAGTGCACGACCATACGTCGACAACGTATCACTTAAATAAATATTATTAATAATATATTTCTATGTTATTGTCAATCTTGAAAAGGGTTGCTTCTATACCTATTGTGGTTACAATGGTAAGCAATAGTTACATACATGTACATGTTTCATTGTTCACGTGCAAGGAATAGACAGCAGCCGAGTATAAAGAGGCGCGCGCGCGGCGGTAAGTCATGTTCAGTGTCAGCTTCCCGAGACCAGCACCAACTACACCAGCGACATGAAAGTCGTAGCGGTAAGACAACTCCTCACAATATCATGATAATTATTAAAAAGTAAATAAAAGGGTGAACCTTTTCAAGAAGAGAGTGATTGACTCACTAATCAGCGTAGAAATAGTCCTATACTACTTAGAGAGATCCGCGAGCCAGTAAGTAGCCATTGACTCCTTGTTATCTCAAGGGAGGCTGTCAGCAGTGGGACAGCGCAAACATTGATTTAATATGTGCACACCGCCGGCTTCAGCCACTGCAACTGCGTTGCAGGAATCATGCAAAAAGTCGATAACTGAGTACCAAGTGCCGCTTAGTTTCTAAATTGATATTTGTTCCCGCAGCTCTTCGCCCTCATCCTGCTAGTGGCCGCGTGCCGCGCCGCGCCCGACGGCGACGTCGACACCTACGCCGTCATGTACGACGACGACTGCTGCTGCGGAGACGACTACATAGCGACAGGCGCCGACGCTACAGGCGATAACTACGCTTATGGCGGCTCATACGTGGGCTCCTATCAAGGCAACAAGTACGGCAACTCTTACGGTGGTGCCGGCAAATAGGCCACGAGCCATCGCCTTGACTCTCAAAGCTTATTTAGCAAATAAATGCTTTAAATAACATATGTATTTCATTTCCCTACTCACAACCACAGAGCGGCCTATCTATTGACGTCAGCTCAGCTCAGCAATAAAGAAAAAGTCAAAAATCCTTTATTTGTATAGACCAATACAATTAGCCGCGTGGTTCCCGGCTAGCCGCGTGGTTCCCGGCTTAGAATAGGACCAACCCATCTCATCCCATCGGGTGTCGTACAAGGCGACTAAGGGAAAACTAGGGAATGGGCAGCAGCGTTCCCTTAACACCTCGACGACCAATAACTGCGCTCGCCAACCCGCCTGCCAAGCGTGGCGAGTATGGCAAACACCCCCAATTATGGAAGAAAGTAGAAAAACCAGGCCCCTAGTCCCCGGCGGTCCTGTTCGTCCTGGCCACGGTAGCAGCCATGGTAACGACAGGACAAGGGGTGCTAAGAATCTCCGGCAGAGATTCGGCTACCACCAAAACCGAAAATTGGCCCTGGTGACATACAACGCACGCACATTGAGGACAGATGAGAAGCTAGTTGAGCTGGAAGAAGAGATAAACAAGTTGCGGTGGAGTATTGTTGGTTTATCGGAGGTCCGAAGAGAGGGCGAGGACACGATAACCTTAAAATCCGGCAACTTGTTTTACTACCGGGAGGGCGAACAGCAGTCCCAAGGTGGTGTCGGATTTATCGTCCACAAGTCACTCATAAACAACGTTGTGTCCATCACTAGTGTGTCGAGCAGGGTAGCGTACCTTATACTCAGAATATCCAAAAGATATTCGCTGAAGGTCATACAGGTCTACGCACCGACCTCGGCATACTCAGATGATGACGTCGAAGTTATGTATGAGGACATTAGTAGAGCCATACATACTTCCAAAACACACTTTACAGTGGTTATGGGTGACTTCAATGCGCGGCTGGGCAAACGGGGCGATGATGAGTTGAGAGTGGGGCAATTTGGAGTTGGGCAGCGCAACCCCAGGGGTCAGAGGCTGGCCGAATTTCTGGAGAAAGAGGGGCTCTTTATGATGAACTCTTTCTTCCAGAAGCCGCCTCATAGGAAATGGACCTGGATGAGCCCTGATGGTTCCACAAAAAATGAGATAGACTTCATCATGAGCACCAAGCGACAAGTATTTAATGATGTCTCCGTGATTCATAGGGTAAAAACCGGCAGTGATCACCGAATGGTCAGAGGCACATTAAATATTAATGTCAAAATGGAAAGATCGCGTCTGATGAAGTCTACGCTCCGACCTACTCATGCATATATCCAAAACCCCGAGAACTTTCAACTCGAACTGTCAAACCGCTTCGAATTGCTAGACAGCAGCGCATCAGTGGACGAAATCAACAACAGGCTGGTAGAGACTGTTCATACAGTCGGGTCCAAGTATTTTAAGACCCACCGTAAAAATAGGCCTCAAAAACTATCTGACTACACCCGAAACCTCATGGCTGAGCGACGTTCCATGACGCTCCAAACCTCCGATGATGCTAAGTCCTATAGGCAGCTTAATGGACAGATATTGAAGTCCTTGCGACACGACTTACGGTCCTTCAATGCAAGGCGTATTGAGGAGACCATAGAGCAGAACAAGGGCTCTAAAGTGTTCGCAAGAGACGCGTCTATTGGGCAGAGCCAGTTGACGAAGCTGAAGACGGAGGACGGAAACGTAACGTCAAATAGGTCAGAGGTGCTCAGGGAGATAGAGAGGTTCTATGGACAGTTATATACCTCAGTAGCTAAACCTGTTGTTGACTTGGTAAAAGACCCAAGAGCCAAGCTAACCCGACACTGCACTGAAGATATCCCGGACATCAGCCTGTGCGAAATTAGGATGGCTCTCAAACAACTAAAAAACAACAAAGCGCCGGGTGAAGACGGAATTACTGCAGAACTTCTGAAGGCGGGCGGATCGCCGGTACTTAAAGTCCTTCAGAGGCTATTTAATTCCGTCTTGCTTGAAGGGAAAACGCCGGAAGCATGGAACAGGGGTGTGGTGGTGCTGTTTTTCAAGAAAGGTGATAACACCTTATTGAAGAACTATAGGCCCATCACACTGCTGAGCCATGTTTATAAGTTGTTTTCGAGAGTCATTACGAATCGTCTCGACCGCAGGTTTGATGACTTCCAGCCTCCCGAACAAGCCGGTTTCCGAAAAGGCTTTAGTACCATAGACCACATACATACGCTGCGGCAGGTTATACAGAAGACTGAGGAGTATAATCGGCCACTATGCTTGGCGTTTGTGGACTATGAGAAAGCCTTTGATTCGATCGAGACTTGGGCGGTTCTTAGATCTCTCCAGCGATGCCGCATTGACTATAGGTACATCGAAGTGTTGAAGTGCTTGTATAATAACGCCACCATGTCAGTCCGAGTACAGGGGCAGTGCACGAAGGCGATCCCCATAAAAAGAGGAGTAAGACAGGGAGACGTCATTTCTCCGAAACTGTTTACGGCCACCTTAGAGGACGCCTTCAAGCTCTTGGAATGGCAAGGACTTGGCATCAACATCAATGGCGAATACATCACTCACCTTCGATTTGCCGACGACATTGTGGTCATGGCGGAGTCGCTGGAAGATCTAGGACGAATGCTCGGTGACCTCAATAGAGTATCCCAACAAGTGGGTCTTAAAATGAATATGGACAAAACAAAAATAATGTTTAATGTCCATGTCGTACCCACCGCACTCACCGTTGGGAACTCTACTCTTGAAGTTGTCGAAGAATACATTTACCTGGGACAGGCAGTCCGGTTAGGTAGGTCCAACTTTGAGAGAGAGGTCAATCGACGAATCCAACTCGGCTGGGCAGCGTTCGGGAAACTGTGCAACATCTTCTCATCCAAAATACCTCAGTGCCTAAAGACTAAAGTTTTTAGTCAATGTGTGTTACCAGTGATGACATATGGATCAGAGACGTGGTCTCTTACAATAGGTCTCATAAAAAAGCTCAAAGTTGCTCAGCGAGCTATGGAGAGAGCTATGCTCGGCGTTTCTCTACGTGATCGAATCAGGAATGAGGAGATTCGTAGAAGAACCAAGGTCACCGACATAGCCCTCAGGATTAGCATGCTGAAGTGGCAATGGGCTGTCCACATAGCGCGAAGATCGGACGGGCGTTGGGGCAGAAAGATTCTAGAGTGGAGACCACGTATTGGCAAGCGCAGCGTAGGACGACCGCCTGCCAGATGGACCGACGATCTTGTGAAAATCGCAGGAAATCGTTGGATGCAGGTGGCATCGGACCGGTTACGCTGGAAAGCGATTGGGGAGGCCTATGTTCAGCAGTGGACAAGTATAGGCTGAAATGATGATGATGATGAATACAATAATGCTCACAAACGTCAAAACTGTTTTTTTTTTGTCTACGACCCGATCGGATCGCTGCCTCCACTGAAGAGATCCGGCGAGTAACTCAGTGGGCTAGTCTTTTTCTTAACTTAATTTTTTTGGTCTTTCTGATGATTTCTGTATTTTTCAACATGCAACATGCAACATGGAACATAATCAATAGCTACAAACCAAATCGGATAAAAAGACATATACGAAATATAAATTATAATGACAATATATATACTAAACCAATTGACATTGCTAATATACTTAATAACTTTTTTGTAGACCAAGTAAAGCTAGATTCACAGCTGAGTAACAGAATTAAACTGACTGATACACAATTACAAACATTTTTTCTGTATCCAGTAACATCTGAAGACATTATTAAAATAACAAAAAACCTAAAAAATACAAATAGTGTAGGACTAAATGGTATATCGACTAAAGCTATTAAACATGTAATTGAAACTATTTCATCACGTTTAAGTCATATTTTCAATATGTGTATAAGTTCAGGTGTATATCCGACGGGAATGAAGTCCATCATAGTAAAACCTTTGCATAAAAAAGGAGATAAAGCCTGCGTTGAAAACTACAGACCCGTTGCTGTTTCAACAGTGATATCAAAAATATTTGAAAAGGCGCTTTACGAAAGGCTTTATATAGGCTCATATCTTGAGAAGTATAATATACTTTGTGACGAACAAAAGGGATTCAGAAAAAATAAGACAATAAATTTAGCTATTTAGGATTTCTTGTCCAAGATAATAAAAAATATAGACGCAAAAAAATTAGTATGTGCAATATTTGCAGACATGACTAAGGCTTTGACTATGTAGAACACGACCTGTTACTGGACAAACTATATGCAATGGGTGTAAGAGGTAATGGACTTAAATTGTTAAAATCATATCTTTCTAATAGGAAACAAGTTACCGAAGTAACAAGGGTATGTCACAACACCGGGAGAGAAATAAAATTTCAATCAAATGAGCGACTAATTAAATATGGAGTCCCACAAGGGAGTGTGTTGGGTCCGTTATTGTTTCTGATTTATATAAATGATCTCCCCCAAAAAGTGACCAGTCCCATGGTTTTGTTCGCAGATGATTGTACCATTTTAGTAAGTTGTGATAGCGTAAATGAATATGAAAAAAGTATTAAGGAGTCGATATCTGAATTAATAAATTGGCTGGATAGAAATAATTTAAGGATTAACCTAACAAAGACAAATTTAATGCATTTCTCGAAAGAAGTACATACATCATCTATGACGATAAAATATAAAGAAGCTGAAATTAAGCAAATAGATACGACAATGTTCTTAGGCCTACACATCGACAGCAAGTTGACATGGAAACCACAAATAGAGCATGTTTGCAAAAGACTAAATAAATGTGTATACGCACTGTACAATCTAACAAAAATTGTAAATAGAGAAGCAGTACTTGTTGCTTATCATGGTTTGGTTGGATCTATATTAAGATATGGCATTATATTTTGTGGAAATGCAACCAATAGAGAAGCTGTGTTTAAAGCACAGAAGCGGTGTGTGAGGGCAATTTGTGGTTTGAAAATGACAGAAAGTTGTGTACCTTTTTTTAAACAACTAAAAATTTTAACAATGCCTTTACTATATATATTAGAAATGGCAATTTTTGTAATACATAAACCAAAATTATTTAACAATATAGCAGATGTGAGAAAGTTACCAATTAGAAAGCAATATAAATACCAAATCACAAATAAAGCCGCTTGTAAAAGTGCAGCTGCCAGAAAAAGTGTTTTAGGTATGGCCATCCAAATATTTAATAAAGTTCCGAATGAATTGAAAAGTTTGCAACCAAAGGAATTTAAATCTAAATTGTCAATATTTTTAATAGAAAAATGTTATTATAGTATAAGCGACTTTCTAAATGACCATGACATCTAAATTGTGTTTGACTTACATATTAATTTGACTTGCAGTATGACTTGTTATAGTACGACATATAGTATGATTTGTTGTTGTTGACATATTTTTTCAATTGAGGTTATTGTTACGCATTATTTTGATTGTATGTTGGTTATCGTCTGATTATTGTTATATTCTTTTTATTTGATTAATGTTCCTTTTAATTATTAGCATGAAATTTGTATACCCTAAGGGTAAAACATAGTGAGACTATTCCTGTACCAATATCTGATTTTATACCTATGTTTTAACAAATAAATAATTCATTAATTCATTTCAAAATGGTATTGATACAGCATTGTTTAATATTGCTGATTGAGGAGCTACTCAAACCCTATCTGTTTTATCGTCATGATAATCCGAAATTTTGTAATAGCCTTTCTTACACAGTGAGTTAGGTTTAATTGTTTTTTAAACGTATTGATAGGCATGTTTCGGATATCTATGGCCCCATAAAATAATAACTAATTGTGTGGAGACCAGTTAAATGTACAAAAAGATCATATTTGTACCCTGTATTAACATGATGAATGTCGCTATACTTTTCAAAGTTATTGATATTCTTTTAAACATGAAGATGATTTTCATAAATAAGTTGTCAGGCAACAGTTAGAATATTTATTTCTCTAAATTCTTGAGCGATGCTCTCGGGGCCAAATTGTAAATTGCTCGAACAGCCCTTTTCTGTAGAACGAAAACAGTTCCAGTTCCGCAAAGCATCCCAAAAGCCATGCTATATCACATAATACTATAAAAATAAGCGAAATAAACAAGTCTAGTTGTTTCAACATCAGTTTATCATCTATTTTTCTTGACGGCATATGCCGCTGAGCATAATCTATAGATAATTGTTCAATATGGGGGCCCCATTGTAATCTGGTATCAATAGTGATACCTAGAAATACAGCCAAGATCTAAATCCACGGCATTTATTTATACAATGGTTGCTACCTTTCTTACATTTGGTGCTGTGAATTTATTACATTGTGTCTCTTTCTCATTAAGGAGAAGATTATTTATGTTGAACCAATGAAAAACCTTTGTCAGGGCGCTAATCACATCGTCATAACTATGCAGCTGTTTTAGATAATAGAGAAGTATCCTCCGCGAACAACACAATAGGCTGATAATCCCCTAAATAGTAGGAAAAGTCATTTATATATATGTGGAATAGAAAGACTGAGAATTGACCCATGGGCCACTCTCATTGTCACTTTTGAACCGGGAGGTCATTTCCTATTAAAACCGACCTTTTGAATTTTATCACACAGATAAGAAGTCAAGAGGTTGAGAGCCCTGTTCCAAATTCCGTAATGGTGTAATTTCATGATGCTTACTTATATCATCACGCCTAATCCCTTGCGGGGAGGCAGAGAGTACAGATTTCCAGCAGGTTCTTTCCTTACAGACCTCTGGCTTCCTACACTCTCATAGTTCGTCACATATACGCTCACCGGTTACGAAGACTGTGGACTTGTCCATCCGATAAGACACGGTCTACTTGGTCATGGTAAGATAATCTAGGTCTTAGCCCTTCCACTTTCGCATTTTATATCTGTTTTGGCATTCTTTTACGCGCGGTAAAAGAAATTAATAAATCTATGAGAAGCTGTCTCACCGCTACGGCTTTCACGTCGTTGGTGCAGTTGGTGCTGGACTAGGGTAGCTGGTGGCGAACATCCTTGACTTCCACACTTCTTGAGTCCCGCACACACGAACAATGCATGCGCAAACAACTCTTCGAATGCCTTGAATAAAGTACTGGTGAACTCTTAAAGCGGCACCAGATACGCTGACTTATAAACGCCAGTAACAAAAAGGCAAGGGCTAACTGTCCACATCAAAATTACAGTTTTAAATTACCTAAATCTTTAGGGTAAAGCCACCGAAGATTACGCACTACCAAAGAGTACGCAGTGATTGAAATTGGTAGCACTTTTTGTTGTATTGGCAAAATTATCTCATCCTTCAGTAGTGTTAAGTCAGGTCAAAGTGTTGGATGGTATTTTTTTCGTTGCGATATGTAGTTACAAGTTTATAACTAATAATCGATTTTTCCTGCATCTGATCTTATTTTTCTAAAATTTTAACACGTTTTGTAAAGTTTGAGATTAATTTGCACCCAAGGAATGTTATTTTACTCGAAATGCATGTTTCAAATTTAATTTTTATTAGCAGATTATGTCGCCATTTTACTTGTTTTTAAAGATTGTATTGAATTTAGCTACATATCCGTATTTGGTAAGAGTACGCACACAAAGAGTACGCATGCGTACTCTTAGCTTGTTTGTAGCAAATATAAACTGATTGCTTGTGTTATATGTGCTTTTTTGCTTGCTTATTGACTGGTGTGCTATGACTAGTAACATGGGCAAATATACAAGAAAATCAGGTAGAAACTTGTTTTTACGGAAGAAATCCTGAAAGACGTAAAAGATAAAGTAGCAAAACGGTAAAGCAAGAGATTAATTGCAGAATCGTTGAACATTCCAGAAGCCACTTTAGGAAAACGATTAAAAGCAGAAGAACCGTGCAGAAGGAAAAAGAAAAGAATTGCCAACGATTTGGCGAAGATAAATAGTCTGAAGCATCGATTTAATAAAGACAAAAAGCAGGCTAGTAAGCAATGGGCGGAAAGCTTTGCATAATATAATAAAGCATAGCCTCAGTCTTCGTCAGCCGGAAAATACCAGCTTGGCTCGTGCTGCTGGCTTTAATCGTGTGCAGGTGCAAAGATTTTATAATAACTTAAAGTGGTAAACTTTTAATTTTGGACAACTAGTCGTCACGTTTGAGTTTAGCTGCAATACAATTAGCACGAGATAGTGGAGTTGTTCTCTTGAGTTTGCCACCACACACAAACAATCATTGGATACAGGCTTCTTTGGGCCATTAAAAAAGGCCTATGCTGTTGCTTGTGATTACTGGCAAGTATCAAATCCCAGACGTGCTATTACACAATTTCAAGTAGCTGGGTTATTTGGATCAGCATATTCAAAGGTTGCGTCAGTGGAACGAGCTTCGGATTTTTTTAATCCTGCGGTATCTGTCCATTTAATGACCAATTATTTACAGATAAAGATTTTGCACCCGCGGACGTAACTGATCGACCCTATTTACCTACTGAAACAAACGGAAGCCACTCTTTGCCTCTGCACTCCTTAAGCCAATCAGAAAATATAAGTTCAGTAGAAATAACTGCTGTTTCTCGAACACCTGATATTCAAGTTAATATAAATTCATCAACCACAACAGATTCTAAATAAGTTTCTGGAACACAATCGTCACGTGTGTCGGCAGACGCATCGACAGCACCTTCGACCTTCCACTTCGGGATTTATTAAGCTATCCGATATTCGACCGCTACCAAAGGCTACTTATTGAACAAATGAAACTTTGAAACGTAAGAAATCCGAAATATTAACAAGCATACCATACAAAAACCAACTTCAAGAAGAAAAAAAGCCAAAAGAAGAAAGGAAGAAGAGAACTACAAATAAGAAAAATAAAGCTACTAAAAACGGACCACAGTTGACTACAGGGACTAGTCAAGAAATAATTAGATGCCCTCTTTGCTATGAGCTCTTTGTTGAACCGCCACAAGAAGACTGGCTCCAGTGCAATAGGTGTGAAGCCTGGTGGCATGATGAATGCACGGACTACATCGGACTTGGGGTTTTCAGTTTTGACTATTGTCGGGGCTGAAGATCAATGAGATCTTTGTCTTTCTTCCGAGATTGTTAGCTTGTGTGCATTTTTTCATGTTCCTAAATAACCAAAGTTTAATTATAAAAAGAAGACCGATGGCTAAAGTCAAATTTGACTTTTCTAAAAATAAAACAAAAAAAAAGTGCGTACTCTTTGGTGGCTTTACCCTATTTCATTATTTTGGAAATAAGTGTCCTGAGTGGATTAATTTCAGAAATCTACTTCGATAGTTATTTAGTACCCAATAATAATAATTTGGATGATATGCAGAAAGTACATCATCATCTAAAGGGACTTTCCTAGTTGAAGAGAAAAAAGTTTAGGGAGCTTGAACCTGTAAGTTCTTTGTTATTTTCAATTCAATAACTGGTACCGATGGGACGAGCTCTCTGTCAGACGAGCTTCTGTACTAGTCGATGACGGTAACTGTTAATTTTTTTATCATACATCGCGATATGCCGTTATCAGAATCATCAGTAAAACTTCAGACAGGAAACGTTCTACACTTTTTGTTTCAATAAAATTGACATATACAGTCAGACAAGCCACGCTTGTATATTTCACATGATCAAAGTCTAATTTAAAAATATTAACTGAAGGCCACTCATTGCAAGTGTGTGAATAAAAGCTGTCGTTGTTTACATACTAGCAATAAATCGGTAATGTCGTGTTCGATTGAAGTAAGGGACTTGTATTTGTGATTCCTTTACAAATTCTCCACCATCGGTACGGAAACAATGTAATTTATGAAACAAAAAGACTCGGCAGGGATGAACGCGCATGGCGTATGCATTCTTTTCAGTGTCTGTACACTGGAGTGTGATCAGGCCCCTAAAATACACGGGGTAGGTTTAATTGTCCTTGAGCGAAAGCCCAGGTGATATATGCAATGCCTACTGTTTACTGGTACTAAAACAAAATGAAAAAAAAGAACACCTCCATAACAATTCTAATTTATTGCAACAAAAAACACCAATACCAAACGCAAAATGACATATATGGCCGGTTGCAATATTTAACTCATGGATGATTTTTTTCTTACTGTCAGTTGATTTTTGACACATTTTCCACACAAAATATGTCAAAATTCTATCCCTATTAGGTAAATCCTTAAGTTAAACATTGAAACCGGCCACTATAAATACCCGGGTGTTCTGGATTTTAAGCCCAGCTATAATATTCAGCTAGGTCAGTAGATGTTACTTGTTGCAATGGTTCTTTTTGTTGATTTTTTTATTACCAATGGGCACTAGGCATTGTATAGGTACCTCAACTGGGCTTTCGCTCCAGGACAACCAAAATTACATCGTGTATATAGGGTAGGGAGATAGGGATTCGTGGTTGACTTAACTTGACTTTTCAGTCCTCGAAACGAAAACAATCAATTCAATTAAAGACGTACCAATTACTACCGTCAATAAAAAAATAGGAACTCTTTTTAACCAACTTCTAAAATTTGCATTAGGTTCAGTATAGCTCCAAGGTGGTTTCATTTTAATTTGGACTTGGAAGATACACCAGGGAACTCCTTAACGACAAACAATGTGAATGCGTGGATTAAGATATTATGGGTATTTCGTCAATCCTATAGGTACCCTGCCATAGAACTAATCAGAATATTAACCGACTTCAAAAAAGGTGGAGGTAGACAATTCGTCTGTATTTTTTTATAACATCTTTATTTATGAACTGATTTTGATGATTCTTGTTGCGTTGAGTTTTGTATAGTTTCGAGGTGATCCCATTTTAATGAAATCGGTATTGAACTTTGGACTTTGAAGATACATCATGGGACTCCTTAACTTTGTTTTTTTTAAATGAGGGAACCATGTACCCATTCTTATAAATAGTATGTGTACGGTACAACCGTACATTTTTCTATGGTCAGCAATTACACGCGGCGCGTGCGACACCATTTACTTCAATATCACGAAAGTGCATATCAGTTCGCATTCAACCAATAAGGGTCGCGCGTGCTCGCGTATCATTAGCATTTATCAAGCAATTAATTACAGTTCATTAATTTTTCGGACAATATAATTTTCTATCAAGCTTTGGTGTATTATTTAACAACTATCACTTTATTAGTGTTCGATTCAAGCATTTCCAGAGATTCAAGCAGTAAGCTCGATGATATGTTTAGGAAACAAGCAAGTAACTTTCGGGCATTTGTCCGAACTGTATCAGGGATTGATTTGAGTGTCATTTCGCAAAAATGGGAACTGGAAGACGTCTTACGTACTCTACAATCGCGATGGTCAGTTATAGATTCCCTTCATTGGGAAATAGACAGCGAGTTGGAAGGTATGGACGAAGAGTATGAGAGGTCTTACACTAAACACGAAAGGAAGTACAGCGACATGAAGAAATCAATTAATAGCAAGATGTGGTCTGTTTCTCATCGGGAAAGCTGGACACCAAAAATGGAAATCCCTTTTTTCAGTGGTAGTTATGAGAACTGGACATTATTTAAAGATTTATTCACTGAAGCCATCCACAACAATATTTCCCTTTCCAACGCACAGAAAATGCAATTCTTGAAAGGTAAACTAAAGGGAGAAGCTGAACGTTTAATTCAACATTTACATTGCCGATTACATTTACCGATCAGCACCGATAACTATTCTATTGCATGGGAAATATTAAACAATCGTTATAACAATATGAGGTTGATATTTTGCACACATGTAAATACTTTGCTGAACTTGCCAATAAGTCAACAGGCGTCAGTAAATCACATCAAGAAGATCCATGATACTACTCAGGAATGTTTGAATGCCATTAGAAATCTAGGGGTACCGTCAAATAACATTTCCAACTTTAAAACATTTAAATCAAATAATAATCATGCAAGACAAGCGTTCTCAGCATACAAAGCAGGTCGGTCAATGCTCTACAACAAGTCAACAATAAAATGCCCACTTTGCAATGAAGCGCATGGACTTTACTTTTGCAATAAGTTTTTAAACTTGACACCACATGAAAAACGGAAAACAATTTTAAGACTTCATTTGTGCGAAAATTGTTTGTATGACCATGGAGATAAAACATGCATCTCAGTAAAGAGATGTCGTGAATGCCAAGGTAATCATAATACATTATACACGAAGAATATAAGAAACCATCGGTAAATATCACCATTGCTGACACCAACGAACTTGAAGCTAACGAAAGCTCAGTGCAACATGGCAACAATACGAGCGAGATACTATTAGCAACGGCAATGATTGAAGTTCAAGCAAGAGACGGATCATTTCACAAGATGCGGGCGCTAATAGACCAAGGCTCTCAAGTCTCTCTTATCTCCGAAAATGCAGCACAAATTTTATCCTTATCAAGAAAAAGGTGCAAGGGACTTATATCAGGTGTAGGAGCCAAGGAAAGTAGCTGTAAAGGTGTCACTCGTATATCATGCAAATCGTTGTACAACAATCTCTTATTTACAACTGAAGCATTTATCATGAACACGCTGATCAAGAACTTGCCCAGCTGCACGTTTAGCAAACCAACATGGGTTCACCTCGACGGAATACAGCTATCAGACCCAGACTTTAACGTCAGCCGACCCGTTGATATATTATTAGGAGCAGACGTATATTCCCATATTATATTGGACGGGATTAGGAGATCCGATCACGCTGTCGTACCTATTGCACAACAAACACGTTTGGGTTGGATTTTGTGTGGCACGAGCAACGTGCAAACTTTACATTGTAATGTCGTGCTAAATCATGTAGACGACATACAAAAGTTTTGGGAGATAGAAGACATTGCGGAATCATCTACTCTATCAGAAGAAGATGCCCGTTGTGTTGAATATTACAAATTAACCACAACAAGGCGAGATGACGGCTCATATGAGGTCAGGATTCCATTTGAAGAAAATTTTGTAGAGCAGTTAGGCAAATCAAAACATGCAGCCATTGCCCAATTTCATCAATTAGAACGAAAATTCCAAAATAATGAAAACCTTGAACTGCAATATAAATTGTTTATCGATGAATATCGGACATTAGGACATATGAAACCATCCGTTGACAATTGGAAACATGAATACTACTTACCGCATCATTGTGTATTGCGTAAGGAGTCAACGACCACTGCACTTCGTGTTGTTTTCAATGCTTCCAGAAATACAACATCGGGATGTAGTTTAAATGATCTAATACGAAAAGGCCCAAATCTCCAACAGGATCTTCAATCTTTATTACTGAAGTGGAGACAATTTCGATACGCTTTTACAGCGGATATAGAAAAAATGTTTCGATTTATATGGGTACACGAAGAAGATCAGAAGTTTCAAAAAATAATATGGCGTGATTCTTCCGACTCATCTCTCCGAGAATATCAACTCTGCACAGTTACATATGGCACCAAGGCCGCGCCATTCTTGGCAATGATGACGCTGAAGCAGTTAGCCGAAGATGAGAGGTCAAACTATCGAGACAGTCAGGCTATTCATGTCTTGGAAGAATCATTTTATATGGATGACGCACTTCATGGAGCGGATTCCGTTGAGTCAGCAGTTCAGTTACAGCAAGACCTAATTAGGTTATTAAAGTCTGGCGGTTTCAATTTAAGGAAGTGGAAATCTAATTGTCCAGCACTGTTACATAGTATATTAGCAGGAGATTTAGGGCAGGATAATTTTGATTTCAAGCAAGCAGAGTCGACAAAAACGTTGGGTTTACGATGGAATCCTAAGAAAGACACGTTTACGTTCCAGCCACAAATTGAAGAGACGAGAAAGGAACCAACTAAACGTTCCATGCTGTCTGACATATCGAGGTTATATGACCCACTTGACTGGCTATCACCCGTATCAACGAGACTAAAATTATTGTTTCAAAAGGTGTGGGTGTCAAAAATCCAATGGGATAACAAGTTACCAGAAGATATCGCAAAGGAGTGGACTACCATTAGGGAAGACATGTCTCAAATAGATGAATTCGAGTTAGCACGTTGGTTGGGAACCTTAGCGGAAGCAAGTGAAGTGGAACTACACGGATTTTGTGACTCTTCTAACAAGGCTTACGCTTGCGTTATTTACTCCAAAATTAAGATTGGCGATGATGTCAAAATCTCGCTTATAGCAGGTAAAGCGAGACTCGTCCCATCTAGCAAAGCCATCACTTTATCAAGATTGGAGCTATGTGGTGCTCTTCTGTTAGCAAAATTAATAGCAAAAGTTCTGATTTGTCTCAGTAAGTACAACATCAAGACGTACGGCTGGGTAGATTCGATGGTGGTACTTGCATGGCTACAAGGAAATCCAGGACGATGGAAGCCCTTTGTTGCGAACAGGGTGAAACAAATCACCGCTATAATGCCTCCAGATAACTGGCGATATATTAAATCAGGAGAAAACCCAGCTGACTGTGCCACCCGAGGAATGAGCGTAGTTCAGTTAAAAGAACATCGCCTATGGTGGAATGGACCATTGTGGCTCCCTAAATACAACTCTGACCAGGAAAGTTACCAATCAGAATTTTTTACCACTAATGAAGACTCTAAAGCAAAACAAGAGATTAAGCAAGTAAATTATATATCAAAACAAAATAACACCATTATCCCAGAATTATTATCAAGATATAGTTCCCTCCATAAGATGTGTAGAGTATTAGCATGGGTTTTTAAATTTATTAATACGCTCAAACAAAAACAAACAGGTAGATCAAGTTACCTTACACTACAAGAAATCAATAAGGCAAATGTATCATAATAAAATATGTCCAGCAAACATAATTTAAAAACGAAATAACTTACTTACAACACAAGAAACCTATATCTACTAAAAGCAAATTATTACAATTAAACCCATTTCTAGATAAGGATGGGCTTCTGAGAGTTGGGGGGAGATTGCGAAATGCTAATGTTCATTCTGACATGATAAATCCAATCATATTACCGCATGCTGGACCCCTAACCGACTTGGTAATAAGTCACACACATAGGCTAACTTTACACGGTGGAACTCGAGTTACATTAGCCACTATTCGCCAAAAGTATTGGATCATTGGCGTTAACAGGGCTGTGAAGAAGCGCTTACATACCTGTGTGACGTGCCGTAAACATAATCCAACAAGAACAACAAAGTTGATGGAAGACTTGCCTATAGCAAGATGCAATGCTGCCAAACCGTTTAACCATACCGGTGTAGATTTTACCGGACATGTGTTTATCAAAGCCAACAAGGGCCGTGGTATCAAGACCAAGAAAGGTTATATCGCAGTTTTTATATATATGGCGACGAAACTTGTTAATTTAGAACTAGTCTCAGACCTTACGTCAGCATCCTTTATGGCCGCATTACGCAGAATGGCAGCAAGAAAGGGGTCCCCGAGACATATATATTGCGATAATGGCACAAACTTCGTAGGTGCTAGCAATATCATGACACAGGAGTTTCAGCGCATGATGCAGACCTTTGATCAAGACTTTATCAAGGAAATTACTAATATGGAGATAGAATGGCATTTTAACGCACCCTCGTGGCCTTCAGCAGGTGGCCTATGGGAAGCGGAAGTAAAGAGTGTCAAATATCATCTTCGCAGAGTTATTGGAGAGCAACGCCTGACCTTCGAAGAATTTTCAACAATTTTGGCTCAAATAGAAGCAGTGCTAAACTCGAGACCACTTTGCCCACTGACTGAAGATATCGACGACTTAGAATTGATCACACCGTCAAGTTTTATCAATTTGAATCAGGACCTGACTATCATGGAAACAGAAACGGACATGCGTACTAGATGGTACCTCATTCAAAAAATTGTTCAGGATGTTTGGAAACGGTGGCGGGCTGAGTATCTCAGCCAATTATCTGCAAGAAGCAAGTGGAGAAGTCAGCAACCTAATATTCAAATTAATGATGTAGTAACGATTTATGACGCGGATCTACCACCTGGCAAGTGGGCAGTAGGACGGGTCATCGAGATACATCCGGGCGCTGATGGTCACGTAAGGGTGGTCACATTAAAAACTAAAAACGGTATTATAAAGCGTCCAGTTACAAAACTATGCGTGCTTCCGGTTAATAAAGGGCAACTCCAACAAGAGACAAAACCGACCAACACATTACAAGCTAAGCCTGCCAAAGATCAATCAGGAAGATCAGGTCATAGCTTCGTCTCCCTTGTAACGTTGCTGCTCTTTTTCATGGGTATTTTCGGCACATCGCACTGTACCTATAATGTAACACATTTTAAAGACGATCAAGGTCTCTATTTTGACAAAATTTCCGATATGCGGTTAATAAGAGACGAATGGAAAATAGTATCCTATTACGATATGGATCCATATTGGAAAGGAACAGCAGCATGTAACAGATACATAAAATACTTGGGGCTGATATGTAACCAACTCAAGAACATCTCTCATTGTGATGTAATATCAATGTAATTGCAGCACGAGTACTCGGAATTAAAGTACTATAATCACCTGTTGCTGAACCAGCACTCCAACACGCGTCGGGACGTACGTCGACGTCGGGGACTCATCAATGGTGTCGGATATCTGGCCAACAGCCTGTTCGGCGTACTCGACGAGCGATTCTCAGAACAGTATAAACAAGACATACAACTAATTCAAGACAATGAGAATCATTTGGCATCGCTTATAAAAAATCAAACTTCTATCATAGAAGTAGAATATAATGTGTTAAAGAGGACTGAAGATTCAATTCGTAAACAACACAAAATATTAAACTATCTATCACTACAATTGGATAATTATAAGAATGTTTTGAAAACTGAACATGAAGCAATTCTCATGAACAATGATTTTACTTTGGGAGCTATAGCAGCGAGCAACATGATGAGGCAATTAGAAACTATACAAACAACACTATTGGATACAGTGACAGACATATATCATGGCAGATTTAATTTTCACCTAATATCTCCGGAACAACTAAAGGAAACGTTAAGCGCTATATCAAGCCATCTTACGAAAGACCTCTCACTACCCATTAATAACTTACAAACCAATTTTAGAACCATATACAGTTTGTTAAAAGTCAAGGCAAGAATGACGGAAAAGTATTTGTTCTTTGAGTTACGGCTACCGCTAGTAACCCGAGACTCATTTGAAATAGTAAAAATTATCTCGATTCCGCACGCCATCAGTAATTCCATCATGGGTCGAATTACACCCATAGCAGAGTACGTAGCTATAAGTTTAAGAAAGGAATCTTATTTATCGTTGCCTGAGCAGGATATAAAGTCATGCCTCCAAGACGGATCTAATGTATACCTTTGCTACCTACAACGACCTATTTATCATCTCAGGAGTGATGATAACTTATGCCAAATAGATCAAGGTACGGGAAAATGTAAAGTTATTTATAATACATGCAACAACGAATGGAAAGAAATTAGCAAGATCAATCAATACTTGTATTCTTGTTGCGGAGTGTGTCATATACGTGTCTTGTGTGAATATCACGCGTTAGCAGGACAAATAGAAAAGGCAGGTATTATATGGATTGAACAAGGATGTTTAATTAGAACAGATAACATTAGAATTTACGCGCACTATGAGGGTACAAGCGAATTAAATATCAAAAATCAGTTCTACTCGCCGGAAGTAGAACCTATCCATCACATGATTAACACTAGCTTTACAACTCCTTTGCTGCTCAATTACTCGTTTGTTTCCAATAATAAACAACTAAAGGTGATCAAAATACAGATCGACAATCTCAAAGCAAATGAAAACGTATCAAAGCAAATCTCCTACCATGATGTACACCATTACACTGTGATTTACGCAATCATGGGACTAGCATTGGTGTTTGGAATAGTCATCAGTTTGTAAAAATTTTATTTTCAAAGAGTAACCGTGGAGTTTCTTGCCCTTCTTCTCCACAGGAATGACATTCCGAAGAGGCGGTAGAGTCTTTGTTACTTTTCTGACGATCCATAAATACTGTAATGGTTTACATGATTAAAAAATATTCTGATTCTGTTCCTACTAAAAATTATCAGTTCGACCTTTTCTTCTTAAGCCTATCCAAAAACCCTATCGGTTCTTCCGACAAAACTAGATAATAGCGATTACGTGTCCATCTTATGAGTCCATTCACTCAATTAGTTATTACTAACTACCCACGACTAGAACGGACACTTTGTTTATGTTAGCTATTTTCGGAGATTGAAATTGTAGCATATCTCAAAAATATGGTTAACTATTTAAGTTAGCACTCTAACTCCAAAACTATAAATCTTAATTTCTATTGCTCTAACTTTTTGGATGTGTCGCTATTACATTCAACCAGCAATTATTTGTTCGCCGCGCGAGTGTATGAGGTGTCGCCGTCCAAACGGGCTGAACCATTTTCGAGAGATGTGGAAAGCACGGACTGGTTTGCGTCTTAGACATATAACATCAGAATCAAAAGTTGGCATAACACGTCAACGGGATGTAAACGCGGCGGGCCCCGGCGCCCGCGCGCTTCACTCACTCATGATTAATGTTTGAAATAATAAATAACTGGTTATCCAAGTGCACGACCATACGTCGACAACGTATCACTTAAATAAATATTATTAATAATATATTTCTATGTTATTGTCAATCTTGAAAAGGGTTGCTTCTATACCTATTGTGGTTACAATGGTAAGCAATAGTTACATACATGTACATGTTTCATTGTTCACGTGCAAGGAATAGACAGCAGCCGAGTATAAAGAGGCGCGCGCGCGGCGGTAAGTCATGTTCAGTGTCAGCTTCCCGAGACCAGCACCAACTACACCAGCGACATGAAAGTCGTAGCGGTAAGACAACTTCTCACAATTTTATGATAATTATTAAAAAGTATATAAAAAGTTCACTCAAGAAGAGAGTGATTGACTCACTAATCAGCGTAGAAATAGTCCTATACTACTTAGAGAGATCCGCGAGCCAATAAGTAGCCATTGACTCCCTCTTATCTCGAAGGAGACTGTCAGCAGTGGGACAGCGCAAACATTGATTTAATATGTGCACACCGCCGGCTTCAGCCACTGCAACTGCTTTGCAGGAATCATGCAAAAAGTCGATAACTGAGTACCAAGTGTCGCTTAGTTTCTAAATTGATATTTGTTCCCGCAGCTCTTCGCCCTCATCCTGCTAGTGGCCGCGTGCCGCGCCGCGCCCGACGGCGACGTCGACACATACGCCGTCATGTACGACGACGACTGCTGCTGCGGAGACGACTACATAGCGACAGGCGCCGACGCTACAGGCGATAACTACGCTTATGGCGGCTCATACGTGGGCTCCTATCAAGGCAACAAGTACGGCAACTCTTACGGTGGTGCCGGCAAATAGGCCACGAGCCATCGCCTTGACTCTCAAAGCTTATTTAGCAAATAAATGCTTTAAATAACATATGTATTTCATTTCCCTACTCACAACCACAGAGCGGCCTATCTATTGACGTCAGCTCAGCTCAGCAACAAAGAAAAAGTCAAATATCCTTCATTTGTATAGACCAATACAATAATGCTCACAAACGTGAAAACTATTTTTTTTTTATCTACGATCCGATCGGAACGCGGCCTCCACTGAGGAGATCCGGCGAGTAACTCAGTGAGTGGGCTAGTCTATTTCTTAACTTAATTTGTTTGGTTTTTCTGATGATTTCTGTATTTTTCAAAATGGTATTTATACAGCATCGTTTAATATTGCTGATTGAGGAGCTACTCAAACCCAATCTGTTTATCGTCAAGATAATCCGAAATTTTGTAATGCCCTTTCTAACACTGTGACTTAGTTTTAATTGCTTTTTAAGCATATTGATAGGCATGTTTCGGATATCTATGGCCCCATAAAATAATAACTAATTGTGTGGAGACCAGTTAAATGTACAAAAAGATCATATTTGTACCCTGTATTAGCATGATGAATGTCGCTATACTTTTCAAAGTTATTGATATTCTTTTTAACATGAAGAAGATTTTCATAAATAAGTTGTCAGGCAACAGTTAGAATATTTATTTCTCTAAATTCTTAAGCGATGCTCTCGGGGCCAAATTGTAAATTGCTCGAACAGCCCTTTTCTGTAGAACGAAAACAGTTCTAGTTCCGCAAAGCATGCCAAAAGCCATGCTTTATCACATAATACTATAAAAATAAACGAAATAAACAAGTCTAGTTGTTTCAACATCAGTTTATCATCTAATTTTCTTGACGGCATATGCCGCTGAGCATAATCTACCAGATAATTGTTCAATATGGGGGCCCCATTGTAATCTGGTATCAATAGTGATACCTAGAAATACAGTCGACTGTACAAGATCTAAATCCACGCCATTTATTTGTATATTGGTTGCTACCTTTCTTACATTTGGTGCTGTGAATTTATTACATTTTGTCTCTTTCTCATTAAGGAGAAGATTATTTATGTTGAACCAATGTAAAACCTTTGTCAGGGCGCTCATCACATCGTCATAACTAAGCAGCTGTTTTAGATAATAGAGACGTATCATCCGCGAACAGCACAATAGGTTGATAATCCCCTACATAGTAGGAAAAGTCATTATATAATATGTGGAATAGAAATAGACTGAGAATCGACCCATAGCCCACTATCATTGTCACTTTTGAACCGGGAGGTCGTTTCCTATTAAAACCGACCTTTTGAATTCTATCACACAGATAAGAAGTCAAGAGGTTGAGAGCCCTGTTCCAAATTCCGTAATGGTGTAATTTCATGATGCTCACTTATATCATCACGCCCAATCCCTTGCGGGGTAGGCAGAGAGTACAGATTTCCAGCAGGTTCTTTCCTTACAGACCTCTGGCTTCCTTCACTCTCATAGTTCGTCACATACACGCTCACCGGTTACGAAAACTGTGGGCTTGTCCATCCGATAAGACACGGCCTACTTAGTCATGGTAAGATAGTCTAGGTCTTAGCCCTTCCACTTTCGCATTTTATATCTGTTTTGACATTCTTTCACGCGCGGTAAAAGAAATTAATAAATCTATGAGAAGCTGTCTCACCGCTACGGCTTTTACGTCGTTGGTGCAGTTGGTGCTGGACTAGGGTAGCTGACGGCGAACATCCTTGACTTCCACACTTCTTGAGTCCCGCACACACGAACAATGCATGCGCAAACAACTCTTCGAATGCCTTGAATAAAGTACCGGTGAACTCTTAAAGCGGCACCAGATACGCTGACTCATAAAGACGCCAGTAACAAAAAGGCAAGTGCCAACTGTCCACATCAAAATTACAGTTTTAAATTACCTAAATCTTTAGGGTAAAGCCACTAAAGATTACGCACTACCAAAGAGTACGCAGTGATTGAAATTGGTAGCATTTTTTGTTGTATTGGCAAAATTATCTCATCCGTCAGTAGTGTTAAGTCAGGTGAGGTGTTGGATGGTATTTTTTTTCGTTCTATCTATCTATCTATAACCTCACGCCAGATCCCTTGCGGGGTAGGCAGAGAGTACAGAGTTCCAACAGGTTCTTTCGGCACTCTGCACCCCACGACTCGCCAGTTCGGGCCCGGCGTGATGGGTGGCGGCCCCCATCGCCGCTTCCACCTATATTCGTACCGACGGGGGCGGGCCGGTACGCGTCGCCTCGGGGGGACGCCCTAGCCCGCACTGCGGTACGTCTTTGGTCCAAGATTGCAGCCATAATGACTGGCAGGGGTCGCGACGAGCACGCTCTTGGACAGACCCCCAATTTTTAATAGATTTTTTTTCGTTGCGATATGTATTTACAAGTTTATAACTAATAATCGATTTTTCCTGCATCTGATCTTATTTTTAAACACGTTTTGTAAGGTTTGAGATTAATTTGCACCCAAGGAATGTTATTTTACTCGAAATACATGTTTCAAATTTAATTTTTATTAGCAGGTTATGTCGCCATTTTACTTGTTTTAAAAGATTGTATTGAATTTAGCTACATATCCGTATTTGGTAAGAATACGCACCCAAAGAGTACGCATGCGTACTCTTAGCTTGTTTGTAGCAAATATAAACTGATTGCTTGTGTTATATGTGCTTTTTTGCTTGCTTATTGACTGGTGTGCTATGACTAGTCTATCTATCTATCTATCTATCTATAACCTCACGCCAGATCCCTTGCGGGGTAGGCAGAGAGTACAGAGTTCCAACAGGTTCTTTCCTTACATACCTCTCTGGCTTCCTCGACTCTCATAGTTCGTCTCATACACGCTCGCCGGTTACGGAGACTCTTGACTTTTCCATCAGATAAGACTCGGTTTATTTGGTCGTGGTAAGATAGTCTAGGTCTTCCCCGGTACCTGCATCCTTCCACTTTCACATTGTATATCTGTTTTGTCATTCTTTCCTCTGGCATTCTTTCTATATGCCCGAACCAACGGAGCATGCCCTTTCTCATCTTTACACCGATACTATCTTTCATACCTACTCGCTGTCTTACTATGCTGTTGCTAATGCGGTCGGTCAGCTTCACTCCGCACATCTTCCGCAGAGCTCGCATTTCTACCGCATTTATCCTACTAGTAACATGGGCAAATATACAAGAAAATCAGGTAGAAACTTGTTTTTACGGAAGAAATCCTGAAAGACGTAAAAGATAAAGTAGCAAAACGGTAAAGCAAGAGATTAATTGCAGAATCGTTGAACATTCCAGAAGCCACTTTAGGAAAACGATTAAAAGCAGAAGAACCGTGCAGAAGAAAAAAAAAAGAATTGCCTACGATTTGGCGAAGATAAATAGTCTGAAGCATAGATTTAATAAAGACAAAAAGCAGGCTAGTAAGCAATGGGCGGAAAGCTTTGTAATAAAGCATAGCCTCAGTCTTCGTCAGCCGGAAAATACCAGCTTGGCTCGTGCTGCTGGCTTTAATCGTGTGCAGGTGCAAAGATTTTATAATAACTTAAAGTGGTAAACTTTTAATTTTGGACAACTAGTCGTCACGTTTGAGTTTAGCTGCAATAGAATTAGCATGAGATAGTGGAGTTGTTCTCTTGAGTTTGCCACCACACACAAGCAATCATTGGATACAGGCTTCTTTGGGCCATTAAAAAAGGCCTATGCTGTTGCTTGTGATTACTGGCAAGTATCAAATCCAAGACGTGCTATTAAACAATTTCAAGTAGCTCGGTTATTTGGATCAGCATATTTAAAGATTGCGTCAGTGGAACGAGTTTCGGAATCTTTTGAATCCTGCGATATCTGTCTATTTAATGGTCAATTATTTACAGATGAAGATTTTGCACCCGCGGACGTAACTGATCGACCCTATTTACCTACTGAAACAAACGGAAGCCACTCTTTGCCTCTGCACTCCTTAAGCCAATCAGAAAATGTAAGTTCAGTAGAAATAACTGCTGTTTCTGGAACACCTGATATTCAAGTTAATAAAAATTCATCAACCACAACAGATTCTAAATAAGTTTCTGGAACACAATCGTCACGTGTGTCGGCAGACGCATCGACAGCAAGCTCCTTCCACTTCGGGATTTATTAAGCTATCCGATATTCGACCGCTACCAAAGGCTACTTATTGAACAAATGAAATTTTGAAACGTAAGAAATCCGTAATATTAACAAGCATACCATACAAAAACCAACTTCAAGAAGAAAAAAAGCCAAAAGAAGAAAGGAAGAAGAGAACTACAAATAAGAAAAATAAAGCTACTAGAAACAGACCACAGTTGACTACAGGGACTAGTCAAGAAATAATTAGATGCCCTCTTTGCTATGAGCTCTTTGTTGAACCGCCACAAGAAGACTGGCTCCAGTGCAATAGGTGTGGAGCCTGGTGGCATGATGAATGCACGGACTACATCGGACTTGGGGTTTTCAGTTTTGACTATTGTCGGGGCTGAAGATCAATGAGATCTTTGTCTTTCTTCCGAGATTGTTAGCTTGTGTGCATTTTTTCATGTTCCTAAATAACCAAAGTTTAATTATAAAAAGAAGACCGATGGCTAAAGTCAAATTTGAATTTCTAAAAATAAAACAAAAGAAAGTGCGTACTCTTTGGTGGCTTTACCCTATTTCATTATTTTGGAAATAAGTGTCCTGAGTGGATTTATTTACGAAATCTACTTCGATAGTTATTTAGTACCCAATAATAATAATTTGGATGATGTGCAGAAAGTACATCATCATCTAAAGGGACTTTCCTAGTTGAAGAGAAAAAAGTTTAGGGAGCTTGAACCTGTAAGTTCTTTGTTATTTTCAATTCAATAACTGGTACCGATGGGACGAGCTCTCTGTCAGACGAGCTTCTGTACTAGTCGATGACGGTAACTGTTAATTTTTTTATCATACATCGCGATATGCCGTTATCAGAATCATCAGTAAAACTTCAGACAGGAAACGTTCTACACTTTTTGTTTCAATAAAATTGACATATACAGTCAGACAAGCCACGCTTGTATATTTCACATGATCAAAGTCTAATTTAAAAATATTAACTGAAGGCCACTCATTGCAAGTGTGTGAATAAAAGCTGTCGTTGTTTACATACTAGCAATAAATCGGTAATGTCGTGTTCGATTGAAGTAAGGGACTTGTATTTGTGATTCCTTTACAAATTCTCTACCATCGGTACGGAAACAATGTAATTTATGAAACAAATAGACTCGGCAGGGATGAACGCGCATGGCGTATGCATTCTTTTCAGTGTCTGTGCACTGGAGTGTGATCAGGCCCCTAAAATACACGGGGTAGGTTTAATTGTCCTTGAGCGAAAGCCCAGGTGATATATGCAATGCCTACTGTTTACTGGTACTAAATCAAAATGAAAAAAAAGAACACCTCCATAACAATTCTAATTTATTGCAACAAAAAACACCAATACCAAACGCAAAATGACATATATGGCCGGTTTCAATATTTAACTCATGGATGATTTTTTTCTTACTGTCAGTTGATTTTTGACACATTTTCCACACAAAATATGTCAAAATTCTATCCCTAGTAGATTAATCCTTAAGTTAAACATTGAAACCGGCCACTATAAAAACCCGGGTGTTCTGGATTTTAAGCCCAGCTATAATATTCAGCTAGGTCAGTAGATGTTACTTGTTGCAATGGTTCTTTTTGTTGATTTTTTTATTACCAATGGGCACTAGGCATTGTATAGGTACCTCAACTGGGCTTTCGCTCCAGGACAACCAAAATTACATCGTGTATATGGGGTAGGGAGATAGGGATTCGTGGTTGATTTAACTTGACTTTTCAGTCCTCGAAACGAAAACAATCAATTCAATTAAAGACGTACCAATTACTACCGTCAATAAAAAGATAGGAACTCTTTTGAACCAACTTCTAAAACTTACATTGGGTTCAGTATAGCTCCAAGGTGGTTTCATTTTAATTTCATCGGTATTGGACCTTGGACTTGGAAGATACACCAGGGAACTCCTTAACGACAAACAATACGAATGAGTGGATTAAGATATCATGAGTATTACGTCAATCCTATAGGTACCCTGCCATATAAATAATCAGAATGTTAACCGACTTCAAAAAAGGTGGAGGTCGACTCAAAAATATGGTTAACTATTTAAGTTAGCACCCTAACACCAAAACTATAAAGCTGAATTTCTATTGCTCTAACTTTTAGATGTGTCGCTATTACATTCAGCCAGAAATAATTTGTTCGCCGCGCGAGTGTATGAGGTGTCGCCGTCCAAACGGGCTGAACCATTTTCGAGAGATGTGGAAAGCACAGACTGGTTTGCGTCTTAGACATATAACATCAGGATCAAAAGTTGGCATAACACGTCAACGGGATGTAAACGCGGCGGGCCCCGGCGCCCGCGCGCTTCACTCACTCATGATTAATGTTTGAAATAATAAATAACTGGTTATCCAAGTGCACGACCATACGTCGACAACGTATCACTTAAATAAATATTATTAATAATATATTTCTAAGTTATTGTCAATCTTGAAAAGGGTTGCTTCTATACCTATTGTGGTTACAATGGTAAGCAATAGTTACATACATGTACATGTTGCATTGTTCACGTGCAAGGAATAGACAGCAGCCGAGTATAAAGAGGCGCGCGCGCGGCGGTAAGTCATGTTCAGTGTCAGCTTCCCGAGACCAGCACCAACTACACCAGCGACATGAAAGTCGTATCGGTAAGACAACTTCTCACAATTTTATGATAATTATTAAAAAGTATATAAAAAGTTCACTCAAGAAGTGAGTGATTGACTCACTAATCAGCGTAGAAATAGTCCTATACTACTTAAAGATATCCGCGAGCCAGTAAGTAGCCATTTACTCCCTCTTATCTCGAGGGAGACTGTCAGCAGTGGGACTGCGCAAACATTGATTTAATATGTGCACACCGCCGGCTTCAGCCACTGCAACTGCTTTGAAGGAATCATGCAAAAAGTCGATAACTGAGTACCAAGTGTCGCTTAGTTTCTAAATTGATATTTGTTCCCGCAGCTCTTCGCCCTCATCCTGCTAGTGGCCGCGTGCCGCGCCGCGCCCGACGGCGACGTCGACACCTACGCCGTCATGTACGACGACGACTGCTGCTGCGGAGACGACTACATAGCGACAGGCGCCGACGCTACAGGCGATAACTACGCTTATGGCGGCTCATACGTGGGCTCCTATCAAGGCAACAAGTACGGCAACTCTTACGGTGGTGCCGGCAAATAGGCCACGAGCCATCGCCTTGACTCTCAAAGCTTATTTAGCAAATAAATGCTTTAAATAACATATGTATTTCATTTCCCTACTCACAACCACAGAGCGGCCTATCTATTGACGTCAGCTCAGCTCAGCAACAAAGAAAAAGTCAAAAATCCTTCATTTGTATAGACCAATACAATAATGCTCACAAACGTGAAAACTATTTTTTTTTATCTACGATCCGATCGGAACGCGGCCTCCACTGAGGAGATCCGGCGAGTAACTCAGTGGGCTAGTCTATTTCTTAACTTAATTTGTTTGGTTTTTCTGATGATTTCTGTATTTTTCAAAATGGTATTTATACAGCATCGTTTAATATTGCTGATTGAGGAGCTACTCAAACCCAATCTGTTTATCGTCAAGATAATCCGAAATTATGTAATGCCCTTTCTAACACTGTGACTTAGTTTTAATTGCTTTTTAAGCATATTGATAGGCATGTTTCGGATATCTATGGCCCCATAAAATAATAACTAATGGTGTGGAGACCAGTTAAATGTACAAAAAGATCATATTTGTACCCTGTATTAGCATGATGAATGTCGCTATACTTTTCAAAGTTATTGATATTCTTTTTAACATGAAGAAGATTTTCATAAATAAGTTGTCAGGCAACAGTTAGAATATTTATTTCTCTAAATTCTTAAGCGATGCTCTCGGGGCCAAAGTGTAAATTGCTCGAACAGCCCTTTTCTGTAGAACGAAAACAGTTCTAGTTCCGCAAAGCATGCCAAAATCCATGCCATATCACATAATACTATAAAAATAAACGAAATAAACAAGTCTAGTTGTTTCAACATCAGTTTATCATCTAATTTTCTTGACGGCATATGCCGCTGAGCATAATCTACCAGATAATTGTTCAATATGGGGGCCCCATTGTAATCTGGTATCAATAGTGATACCTAGAAATACAGTCGACTGTACAAGATCTAAATCCACGACACACACAAAGAGTACGCATGCGTACTCTTAGCTTGTTTGTAGCAAATATAAACTGATTGCTTGTGTTATATGTGCTTTGTCGCTTGCTTATTGACTGGTGTGCTATTACTAGTAACAGCAAATATACAAGAAAATCAGATAGAAACTTGTTTTTACAGAAGAAATCCTGCAAGACGTAAAAGATAAAGTAGCAAAACGGCAAAGCAAGAGATCAATTGCAGAATCGTTGAACATTCCAGAAGCCACTTTAGGAAAACGATTAAAAGCAGAAGAACCGTGCAGAAGGAAAAAGAAAAGAATTGCCTACGATTTGGCGAAGATAAATAGTCTGAAGCATCGATTTAATAAAGACAAAAAGCAGGCTAGTAAGCAATGGGCGGAAAGCTTTGCATAATATAATAAAGCATAGCCTCAGTCTTCGTCAGCCGGAAAATACCAGCTTGGCTCGTGCTGCTGGCTTTAATCGTGTGCAGGTGCAAAGATTTTATAATAACTTAAAGTGGTAAACTTTTAATTTTGGACAACTAGTCGTCACGTTTGAGTTTAGCTGCAATAGAATTAGCACGAGATAGTGGAGTTGTTCTCTTGAGTTTGCCACCACACACAAACAATCATTGGATACAGGCTTCTTTGGGCCATTAAAAAAGGCCTTTGCTGTTGCTTGTGATTACTGGCAAGTATCAAATTCCAGACGTGCTATTACACAATTTCAAGTAGCTGGGTTATTTGGATCAGCATATTCAAAGGTTGCGTCAGTGGCGACGCGAGCTTCGGATTTTTTTAATCCTGCGGTATCTGTCCATTTAATGACCAATTATTTACAGATGAAGATTTTGCACCCGCGGACGTAACTGATCGACCCTATTTACCTACTGAAACAAACGGAAGCCACTCTTTGCCTCTGCACTCCTTAAGCCAATCAGAAAATATAAGTTCAGTAGAAATAACTGCTGTTTCTCGAACACCTGATATTCAAGTTAATAAAAATTCATCAACCACAACAGATTCTAAATAAGTTTCTGGAACACAATCGTCACGTGTGTCGGCAGACGCATCGACAGCAAGCTCCTTCCACTTCGGGATTTATTAAGCTATCCGATATTCGACCGCTACCAAAGGCTACTTATTGAACAAATGAAATTTTGAAACGTAAGAAATCCGTAATATTAACAAGCATACCATACAAAAACCAACTTCAAGAAGAAAAAAAGCCAAAAGAAGAAAGGAAGAAGAGAACTACAAATAAGAAAAATAAAGCTACTAGAAACAGACCACAGTTGACTACAGGGACTAGTCAAGAAATAATTAGATGCCCTCTTTGCTATGAGCTCTTTGTTGAACCGCCACAAGAAGACTGGCTCCAGTGCAATAGGTGTGAAGCCTGGTGGCATGATGAATGCACGGACTACATCGGACTTGGGGTTTTCAGTTTTGGCTATTGTCGGGGCTGAAGATCAATGAGATCTTTGTCTTTCTTGTCTGTCGAGATTGTTAGCTTGTGTGCATTTTTTCATGTTCCTAAATAACCAAAGTTTAATTATAAAAAGAAGACCGATGGCTAAAGTCAAATTTGAATTTATAAAAATAAAACAAAAGAAAGTGCGTACTCTTTGGTGGCTTTACCCTATTTCATTATTTTGGAAATAAGTGTCCTGAGTGGATTTATTTACGAAATCTACTTCGATAGTTATTTAGTACCCAATAATAATAATTTGGATGATGTGCAGAAAGTACATCATCATCTAAAGGGACTTTCCTAGTTGAAGAGAAAAAAGTTTAGGGAGCTTGAACCTGTAAGTTCTTTGTTATTTTCAATTCAATAACTGGTACCGATGGGACGAGCTCTCTGTCAGACGAGCTTCTGTACTAGTCGATGACGGTAACTGTTAATTTTTTTATCATACATCGCGATATGCCGTTATCAGAATCATCAGTAAAACTTCAGACAGGAAACGTTCTACACTTTTTGTTTCAATAAAATTGACATATACAGTCAGACAAGCCACGCTTGTATATTTCACATGATCAAAGTCTAATTTAAAAATATTAACTGAAGGCCACTCATTGCAAGTGTGTGAATAAAAGCTGTCGTTGTTTACATACTAGCAATAAATCGGTAATGTCGTGTTCGATTGAAGTAAGGGACTTGTATTTGTGATTCCTTTACAAATTCTCTACCATCGGTACGGAAACAATGTAATTTATGAAACAAATAGACTCGGCAGGGATGAACGCGCATGGCGTATGCATTCTTTTCAGTGTCTGTACACTGGAGTGTGATCAGGCCCCTAAAATACACGGGGTAGGTTTAATTGTCCTTGAGCGAAAGCCCAGGTGATATATGCAATGCCTACTGTTTACTGGTACTAAATCAAAATGAAAAAAAAGAACACCTCCATAACAATTCTAATTTATTGCAACAAAAAACACCAATACCAAACGCAAAATGACATATATGGCCGGTTTCAATATTTAACTCATGGATGATTTTTTTCTTACTGTCAGTTGATTTTTGACACATTTTCCACACAAAATATGTCAAAATTCTATCCCTAGTAGATTAATCCTTAAGTTAAACATTGAAACCGGCCACTATAAAAACCCGGGTGTTCTGGATTTTAAGCCCAGCTATAATATTCAGCTAGGTCAGTAGATGTTACTTGTTGCAATGGTTCTTTTTGTTGATTTTTTTATTACCAATGGGCACTAGGCATTGTATAGGTACCTCAACTGGGCTTTCGCTCCAGGACAACCAAAATTACATCGTGTATATGGGGTAGGGAGATAGGGATTCGTGGTTGATTTAACTTGACTTTTCAGTCCTCGAAACGAAAACAATCAATTCAATTAAAGACGTACCAATTACTACCGTCAATAAAAAGATAGGAACTCTTTCGAACCAACTTCTAAAACTTACATTGGGTTCAGTATAGCTCCAAGGTGGTTTCATTTTAATTTCATCGGTATTGGACCTTGGACTTGGAAGATACACCAGGGAACTCCTTAACGACAAACAATACGAATGAGTGGATTAAGATATCATGAGTATTACGTCAATCCTATAGGTACCCTGCCATATAAATAATCAGAATGTTAACCGACTTCAAAAAAGGTGGAGGTCGACTCAAAAATATGGTTAACTATTTAAGTTAGCACCCTAACACCAAAACTATAAAGCTGAATTTCTATTGCTCTAACTTTTAGATGTGTCGCTATTACATTCAGCCAGAAATAATTTGTTCGCCGCGCGAGTGTATGAGGTGTCGCCGTCCAAACGGGCTGAACCATTTTCGAGAGATGTGGAAAGCACAGACTGGTTTGCGTCTTAGACATATAACATCAGGATCAAAAGTTGGCATAACACGTCAACGGGATGTAAACGCGGCGGGCCCCGGCGCCCGCGCGCTTCACTCACTCATGATTAATGTTTGAAATAATAAATAACTGGTTATCCAAGTGCACGACCATACGTCGACAACGTATCACTTAAATAAATATTATTAATAATATATTTCTAAGTTATTGTCAATCTTGAAAAGGGTTGCTTCTATACCTATTGTGGTTACAATGGTAAGCAATAGTTACATACATGTACATGTTGCATTGTTCACGTGCAAGGAATAGACAGCAGCCGAGTATAAAGAGGCGCGCGCGCGGCGGTAAGTCATGTTCAGTGTCAGCTTCCCGAGACCAGCACCAACTACACCAGCGACATGAAAGTCGTATCGGTAAGACAACTTCTCACAATTTTATGATAATTATTAAAAAGTATATAAAAAGTTCACTCAAGAAGTGAGTGATTGACTCACTAATCAGCGTAGAAATAGTCCTATACTACTTAAAGATATCCGCGAGCCAGTAAGTAGCCATTTACTCCCTCTTATCTCGAGGGAGACTGTCAGCAGTGGGACTGCGCAAACATTGATTTAATATGTGCACACCGCCGGCTTCAGCCACTGCAACTGCTTTGAAGGAATCATGCAAAAAGTCGATAACTGAGTACCAAGTGTCGCTTAGTTTCTAAATTGATATTTGTTCCCGCAGCTCTTCGCCCTCATCCTGCTAGTGGCCGCGTGCCGCGCCGCGCCCGACGGCGACGTCGACACCTACGCCGTCATGTACGACGACGACTGCTGCTGCGGAGACGACTACATAGCGACAGGCGCCGACGCTACAGGCGATAACTACGCTTATGGCGGCTCATACGTGGGCTCCTATCAAGGCAACAAGTACGGCAACTCTTACGGTGGTGCCGGCAAATAGGCCACGAGCCATCGCCTTGACTCTCAAAGCTTATTTAGCAAATAAATGCTTTAAATAACATATGTATTTCATTTCCCTACTCACAACCACAGAGCGGCCTATCTATTGACGTCAGCTCAGCTCAGCAACAAAGAAAAAGTCAAAAATCCTTCATTTGTATAGACCAATACAATAATGCTCACAAACGTGAAAACTATTTTTTTTTATCTACGATCCGATCGGAACGCGGCCTCCACTGAGGAGATCCGGCGAGTAACTCAGTGGGCTAGTCTATTTCTTAACTTAATTTGTTTGGTTTTTCTGATGATTTCTGTATTTTTCAAAATGGTATTTATACAGCATCGTTTAATATTGCTGATTGAGGAGCTACTCAAACCCAATCTGTTTATCGTCAAGATAATCCGAAATTATGTAATGCCCTTTCTAACACTGTGACTTAGTTTTAATTGCTTTTTAAGCATATTGATAGGCATGTTTCGGATATCTATGGCCCCATAAAATAATAACTAATGGTGTGGAGACCAGTTAAATGTACAAAAAGATCATATTTGTACCCTGTATTAGCATGATGAATGTCGCTATACTTTTCAAAGTTATTGATATTCTTTTTAACATGAAGAAGATTTTCATAAATAAGTTGTCAGGCAACAGTTAGAATATTTATTTCTCTAAATTCTTAAGCGATGCTCTCGGGGCCAAAGTGTAAATTGCTCGAACAGCCCTTTTCTGTAGAACGAAAACAGTTCTAGTTCCGCAAAGCATGCCAAAATCCATGCCATATCACATAATACTATAAAAATAAACGAAATAAACAAGTCTAGTTGTTTCAACATCAGTTTATCATCTAATTTTCTTGACGGCATATGCCGCTGAGCATAATCTACCAGATAATTGTTCAATATGGGGGCCCCATTGTAATCTGGTATCAATAGTGATACCTAGAAATACAGTCGACTGTACAAGATCTAAATCCACGACACACACAAAGAGTACGCATGCGTACTCTTAGCTTGTTTGTAGCAAATATAAACTGATTGCTTGTGTTATATGTGCTTTGTCGCTTGCTTATTGACTGGTGTGCTATTACTAGTAACAGCAAATATACAAGAAAATCAGATAGAAAATTGTTTTTACAGAAGAAATCCTGCAAGACGTAAAAGATAAAGTAGCAAAACGGCAAAGCAAGAGATCAATTGCAGAATCGTTGAACATTCCAGAAGCCACTTTAGGAAAACGATTAAAAGCAGAAGAACCGTGCAGAAGGAAAAAGAAAAGAATTGCCTACGATTTGGCGAAGATAAATAGTCTGAAGCATCGATTTAATAAAGACAAAAAGCAGGCTAGTAAGCAATGGGCGGAAAGCTTTGCATAATATAATAAAGCATAGCCTCAGTCTTCGTCAGCCGGAAAATACCAGCTTGGCTCGTGCTGCTGGCTTTAATCGTGTGCAGGTGCAAAGATTTTATAATAACTTAAAGTGGTAAACTTTTAATTTTGGACAACTAGTCGTCACGTTTGAGTTTAGCTGCAATAGAATTAGCACGAGATAGTGGAGTTGTTCTCTTGAGTTTGCCACCACACACAAACAATCATTGGATACAGGCTTCTTTGGGCCATTAAAAAAGGCCTTTGCTGTTGCTTGTGATTACTGGCAAGTATCAAATCCCAGACGTGCTATTACACAATTTCAAGTAGCTGGGTTATTTGGATCAGCATATTCAAAGGTTGCGTCAGTGGCGACGCGAGCTTCGGATTTTTTTAATCCTGCGGTATCTCTCCATTTAATGACCAATTATTTACAGATGAAGATTTTGCACCCGCGGACGTAACTGATCGACCCTATTTACCTACTGAAACAAACGGAAGCCACTCTTTGCCTCTGCACTCCTTAAGCCAATCAGAAAATATAAGTTCAGTAGAAATAACTGCTGTTTCTCGAACACCTGATATTCAAGTTAATAAAAATTCATCAACCACAACAGATTCTAAATAAGTTTCTGGAACACAATCGTCACGTGTGTCGGCAGACGCATCGACAGCAAGCTCCTTCCACTTCGGGATTTATTAAGCTATCCGATATTCGACCGCTACCAAAGGCTACTTATTGAACAAATGAAATTTTGAAACGTAAGAAATCCGTAATATTAACAAGCATACCATACAAAAACCAACTTCAAGAAGAAAAAAAGCCAAAAGAAGAAAGGAAGAAGAGAACTACAAATAAGAAAAATAAAGCTACTAGAAACAGACCACAGTTGACTACAGGGACTAGTCAAGAAATAATTAGATGCCCTCTTTGCTATGAGCTCTTTGTTGAACCGCCACAAGAAGACTGGCTCCAGTGCAATAGGTGTGAAGCCTGGTGGCATGATGAATGCACGGACTACATCGGACTTGGGGTTTTCAGTTTTGGCTATTGTCGGGGCTGAAGATCAATGAGATCTTTGTCTTTCTTGTCTGTCGAGATTGTTAGCTTGTGTGCATTTTTTCATGTTCCTAAATAACCAAAGTTTAATTATAAAAAGAAGACCGATGGCTAAAGTCAAATTTGAATTTCTAAAAATAAAACAAAAGAAAGTGCGTACTCTTTGGTGGCTTTACCCTATTTCATTATTTTGGAAATAAGTGTCCTGAGTGGATTTATTTACGAAATCTACTTCGATAGTTATTTAGTACCCAATAATAATAATTTGGATGATGTGCAGAAAGTACATCATCATCTAAAGGGACTTTCCTAGTTGAAGAGAAAAAAGTTTAGGGAGCTTGAACCTGTAAGTTCTTTGTTATTTTCAATTCAATAACTGGTACCGATGGGACGAGCTCTCTGTCAGACGAGCTTCTGTACTAGTCGATGACGGTAACTGTTAATTTTTTTATCATACATCGCGATATGCCGTTATCAGAATCATCAGTAAAACTTCAGACAGGAAACGTTCTACACTTTTTGTTTCAATAAAATTGACATATACAGTCAGACAAGCCACGCTTGTATATTTCACATGATCAAAGTCTAATTTAAAAATATTAACTGAAGGCCACTCATTGCAAGTGTGTGAATAAAAGCTGTCGTTGTTTACATACTAGCAATAAATCGGTAATGTCGTGTTCGATTGAAGTAAGGGACTTGTATTTGTGATTCCTTTACAAATTCTCTACCATCGGTACGGAAACAATGTAATTTATGAAACAAATAGACTCGGCAGGGATGAACGCGCATGGCGTATGCATTCTTTTCAGTGTCTGTACACTGGAGTGTGATCAGGCCCCTAAAATACACGGGGTAGGTTTAATTGTCCTTGAGCGAAAGCCCAGGTGATATATGCAATGCCTACTGTTTACTGGTACTAAATCAAAATGAAAAAAAAGAACACCTCCATAACAATTCTAATTTATTGCAACAAAAAACACCAATACCAAACGCAAAATGACATATATGGCCGGTTTCAATATTTAACTCATGGATGATTTTTTTCTTACTGTCAGTTGATTTTTGACACATTTTCCACACAAAATATGTCAAAATTCTATCCCTAGTAGATTAATCCTTAAGTTAAACATTGAAACCGGCCACTATAAAAACCCGGGTGTTCTGGATTTTAAGCCCAGCTATAATATTCAGCTAGGTCAGTAGATGTTACTTGTTGCAATGGTTCTTTTTGTTGATTTTTTTATTACCAATGGGCACTAGGCATTGTATAGGTACCTCAACTGGGCTTTCGCTCCAGGACAACCAAAATTACATCGTGTATATGGGGTAGGGAGATAGGGATTCGTGGTTGATTTAACTTGACTTTTCAGTCCTCGAAACGAAAACAATCAATTCAATTAAAGACGTACCAATTACTACCGTCAATAAAAAGATAGGAACTCTTTCGAACCAACTTCTAAAACTTACATTGGGTTCAGTATAGCTCCAAGGTGGTTTCATTTTAATTTCATCGGTATTGGACCTTGGACTTGGAAGATACACCAGGGAACTCCTTAACGACAAACAATACGAATGAGTGGATTAAGATATCATGAGTATTACGTCAATCCTATAGGTACCCTGCCATATAAATAATCAGAATGTTAACCGACTTCAAAAAAGGTGGAGGTCGACTCAAAAATATGGTTAACTATTTAAGTTAGCACCCTAACACCAAAACTATAAAGCTGAATTTCTATTGCTCTAACTTTTAGATGTGTCGCTATTACATTCAGCCAGAAATAATTTGTTCGCCGCGCGAGTGTATGAGGTGTCGCCGTCCAAACGGGCTGAACCATTTTCGAGAGATGTGGAAAGCACAGACTGGTTTGCGTCTTAGACATATAACATCAGGATCAAAAGTTGGCATAACACGTCAACGGGATGTAAACGCGGCGGGCCCCGGCGCCCGCGCGCTTCACTCACTCATGATTAATGTTTGAAATAATAAATAACTGGTTATCCAAGTGCACGACCATACGTCGACAACGTATCACTTAAATAAATATTATTAATAATATATTTCTAAGTTATTGTCAATCTTGAAAAGGGTTGCTTCTATACCTATTGTGGTTACAATGGTAAGCAATAGTTACATACATGTACATGTTGCATTGTTCACGTGCAAGGAATAGACAGCAGCCGAGTATAAAGAGGCGCGCGCGCGGCGGTAAGTCATGTTCAGTGTCAGCTTCCCGAGACCAGCACCAACTACACCAGCGACATGAAAGTCGTATCGGTAAGACAACTTCTCACAATTTTATGATAATTATTAAAAAGTATATAAAAAGTTCACTCAAGAAGTGAGTGATTGACTCACTAATCAGCGTAGAAATAGTCCTATACTACTTAAAGATATCCGCGAGCCAGTAAGTAGCCATTTACTCCCTCTTATCTCGAGGGAGACTGTCAGCAGTGGGACTGCGCAAACATTGATTTAATATGTGCACACCGCCGGCTTCAGCCACTGCAACTGCTTTGAAGGAATCATGCAAAAAGTCGATAACTGAGTACCAAGTGTCGCTTAGTTTCTAAATTGATATTTGTTCCCGCAGCTCTTCGCCCTCATCCTGCTAGTGGCCGCGTGCCGCGCCGCGCCCGACGGCGACGTCGACACCTACGCCGTCATGTACGACGACGACTGCTGCTGCGGAGACGACTACATAGCGACAGGCGCCGACGCTACAGGCGATAACTACGCTTATGGCGGCTCATACGTGGGCTCCTATCAAGGCAACAAGTACGGCAACTCTTACGGTGGTGCCGGCAAATAGGCCACGAGCCATCGCCTTGACTCTCAAAGCTTATTTAGCAAATAAATGCTTTAAATAACATATGTATTTCATTTCCCTACTCACAACCACAGAGCGGCCTATCTATTGACGTCAGCTCAGCTCAGCAACAAAGAAAAAGTCAAAAATCCTTCATTTGTATAGACCAATACAATAATGCTCACAAACGTGAAAACTATTTTTTTTTATCTACGACCCGATCGGAACGCGGCCTCCACTGAGGAGATCCGGCGAGTAACTCAGTGGGCTAGTCTATTTCTTAACTTAATTTGTTTGGTTTTTCTGATGATTTCTGTATTTTTCAAAATGGTATTTATACAGCATCGTTTAATATTGCTGATTGAGGAGCTACTCAAACCCAATCTGTTTATCGTCAAGATAATCCGAAATTATGTAATGCCCTTTCTAACACTGTGACTTAGTTTTAATTGCTTTTTAAGCATATTGATAGGCATGTTTCGGATATCTATGGCCCCATAAAATAATAACTAATGGTGTGGAGACCAGTTAAATGTACAAAAAGATCATATTTGTACCCTGTATTAGCATGATGAATGTCGCTATACTTTTCAAAGTTATTGATATTCTTTTTAACATGAAGAAGATTTTCATAAATAAGTTGTCAGGCAACAGTTAGAATATTTATTTCTCTAAATTCTTAAGCGATGCTCTCGGGGCCAAAGTGTAAATTGCTCGAACAGCCCTTTTCTGTAGAACGAAAACAGTTCTAGTTCCGCAAAGCATGCCAAAATCCATGCCATATCACATAATACTATAAAAATAAACGAAATAAACAAGTCTAGTTGTTTCAACATCAGTTTATCATCTAATTTTCTTGACGGCATATGCCGCTGAGCATAATCTACCAGATAATTGTTCAATATGGGGGCCCCATTGTAATCTGGTATCAATAGTGATACCTAGAAATACAGTCGACTGTACAAGATCTAAATCCACGACACACACAAAGAGTACGCATGCGTACTCTTAGCTTGTTTGTAGCAAATATAAACTGATTGCTTGTGTTATATGTGCTTTGTCGCTTGCTTATTGACTGGTGTGCTATTACTAGTAACAGCAAATATACAAGAAAATCAGATAGAAACTTGTTTTTACAGAAGAAATCCTGCAAGACGTAAAAGATAAAGTAGCAAAACGGCAAAGCAAGAGATCAATTGCAGAATCGTTGAACATTCCAGAAGCCACTTTAGGAAAACGATTAAAAGCAGAAGAACCGTGCAGAAGGAAAAAGAAAAGAATTGCCTACGATTTGGCGAAGATAAATAGTCTGAAGCATCGATTTAATAAAGACAAAAAGCAGGCTAGTAAGCAATGGGCGGAAAGCTTTGCATAATATAATAAAGCATAGCCTCAGTCTTCGTCAGCCGGAAAATACCAGCTTGGCTCGTGCTGCTGGCTTTAATCGTGTGCAGGTGCAAAGATTTTATAATAACTTAAAGTGGTAAACTTTTAATTTTGGACAACTAGTCGTCACGTTTGAGTTTAGCTGCAATAGAATTAGCACGAGATAGTGGAGTTGTTCTCTTGAGTTTGCCACCACACACAAACAATCATTGGATACAGGCTTCTTTGGGCCATTAAAAAAGGCCTTTGCTGTTGCTTGTGATTACTGGCAAGTATCAAATCCCAGACGTGCTATTACACAATTTCAAGTAGCTGGGTTATTTGGATCAGCATATTCAAAGGTTGCGTCAGTGGCGACGCGAGCTTCGGATTTTTTTAATCCTGCGGTATCTGTCCATTTAATGACCAATTATTTACAGATGAAGATTTTGCACCCGCGGACGTAACTGATCGACCCTATTTACCTACTGAAACAAACGGAAGCCACTCTTTGCCTCTGCACTCCTTAAGCCAATCAGAAAATATAAGTTCAGTAGAAATAACTGCTGTTTCTCGAACACCTGATATTCAAGTTAATAAAAATTCATCAACCACAACAGATTCTAAATAAGTTTCTGGAACACAATCGTCACGTGTGTCGGCAGACGCATCGACAGCAAGCTCCTTCCACTTCGGGATTTATTAAGCTATCCGATATTCGACCGCTACCAAAGGCTACTTATTGAACAAATGAAATTTTGAAACGTAAGAAATCCGTAATATTAACAAGCATACCATACAAAAACCAACTTCAAGATAAAAAAAAGCCAAAAGAAGAAAGGAAGAAGAGAACTACAAATAAGAAAAATAAAGCTACTAGAAACAGACCACAGTTGACTACAGGGACTAGTCAAGAAATAATTAGATGCCCTCTTTGCTATGAGCTCTTTGTTGAACCGCCACAAGAAGACTGGCTCCAGTGCAATAGGTGTGAAGCCTGGTGGCATGATGAATGCACGGACTACATCGGACTTGGGGTTTTCAGTTTTGACTATTGTCGGGGCTGAAGATCAATGAGATCTTTGTCTTTCTTCCGAGATTGTTAGCTTGTGTGCATTTTTTCATGTTCCTAAATAACCAAAGTTTAATTATAAAAAGAAGACCGATGGCTAAAGTCAAATTTGAATTTCTAAAAATAAAACAAAAGAAAGTGCGTACTCTTTGGTGGCTTTACCCTATTTCATTATTTTGGAAATAAGTGTCCTGAGTGGATTTATTTACGAAATCTACTTCGATAGTTATTTAGTACCCAATAATAATAATTTGGATGATGTGCAGAAAGTACATCATCATCTAAAGGGACTTTCCTGGTTGAAGAGAAAAAAGTTTAGGGAGCTTGAACCTGTAAGTTCTTTGTTATTTTCAATTCAATAACTGGTACCGATGGGACGAGCTCTCTGTCAGACGAGCTTCTGTACTAGTCGATGACGGTAACTGTTAATTTTTTTATCATACATCGCGATATGCCGTTATCAGAATCATCAGTAAAACTTCAGACAGGAAACGTTCTACACTTTTTGTTTCAATAAAATTGACATATACAGTCAGTCAAGCCACGCTTGTATATTTCACATGATCAAAGTCTAATTTAAAAATATTAACTGAAGGCCACTCATTGCAAGTGTGTGAATAAAAGCTGTCGTTGTTTACATACTAGCAATAAATCGGTAATGTCGTGTTCGATTGAAGTAAGGGACTTGTATTTGTGATTCCTTTACAAATTCTCTACCATCGGTACGGAAACAATGTAATTTATGAAACAAATAGACTCGGCAGGGATGAACGCGCATGGCGTATGCATTCTTTTCAGTGTCTGTACACTGGAGTGTGATCAGGCCCCTAAAATACACGGGGTAGGTTTAATTGTCCTTGAGCGAAAGCCCAGGTGATATATGCAATGCCTACTGTTTACTGGTACTAAATCAAAATGAAAAAAAAGAACACCTCCATAACAATTCTAATTTATTGCAACAAAAAACACCAATACCAAACGCAAAATGACATATATGGCCGGTTTCAATATTTAACTCATGGATGATTTTTTTCTTACTGTCAGTTGATTTTTGACACATTTTCCACACAAAATATGTCAAAATTCTATCCCTAGTAGATTAATCCTTAAGTTAAACATTGAAACCGGCCACTATAAAAACCCGGGTGTTCTGGATTTTAAGCCCAGCTATAATATTCAGCTAGGTCAGTAGATGTTACTTGTTGCAATGGTTCTTTTTGTTGATTTTTTTATTACCAATGGGCACTAGGCATTGTATAGGTACCTCAACTGGGCTTTCGCTCCAGGACAACCAAAATTACATCGTGTATATGGGGTAGGGAGATAGGGATTCGTGGTTGATTTAACTTGACTTTTCAGTCCTCGAAACGAAAACAATCAATTCAATTAAAGACGTACCAATTACTACCGTCAATAAAAAGATAGGAACTCTTTCGAACCAACTTCTAAAACTTACATTGGGTTCAGTATAGCTCCAAGGTGGTTTCATTTTAATTTCATCGGTATTGGACCTTGGACTTGGAAGATACACCAGGGAACTCCTTAACGACAAACAATACGAATGAGTGGATTAAGATATCATGAGTATTACGTCAATCCTATAGGTACCCTGCCATATAAATAATCAGAATGTTAACCGACTTCAAAAAAGGTGGAGGTCGACTCAAAAATATGGTTAACTATTTAAGTTAGCACCCTAACACCAAAACTATAAAGCTGAATTTCTATTGCTCTAACTTTTAGATGTGTCGCTATTACATTCAGCCAGAAATAATTTGTTCGCCGCGCGAGTGTATGAGGTGTCGCCGTCCAAACGGGCTGAACCATTTTCGAGAGATGTGGAAAGCACAGACTGGTTTGCGTCTTAGACATATAACATCAGGATCAAAAGTTGGCATAACACGTCAACGGGATGTAAACGCGGCGGGCCCCGGCGCCCGCGCGCTTCACTCACTCATGATTAATGTTTGAAATAATAAATAACTGGTTATCCAAGTGCACGACCATACGTCGACAACGTATCACTTAAATAAATATTATTAATAATATATTTCTAAGTTATTGTCAATCTTGAAAAGGGTTGCTTCTATACCTATTGTGGTTACAATGGTAAGCAATAGTTACATACATGTACATGTTGCATTGTTCACGTGCAAGGAATAGACAGCAGCCGAGTATAAAGAGGCGCGCGCGCGGCGGTAAGTCATGTTCAGTGTCAGCTTCCCGAGACCAGCACCAACTACACCAGCGACATGAAAGTCGTATCGGTAAGACAACTTCTCACAATTTTATGATAATTATTAAAAAGTATATAAAAAGTTCACTCAAGAAGTGAGTGATTGACTCACTAATCAGCGTAGAAATAGTCCTATACTACTTAAAGATATCCGCGAGCCAGTAAGTAGCCATTTACTCCCTCTTATCTCGAGGGAGACTGTCAGCAGTGGGACTGCGCAAACATTGATTTAATATGTGCACACCGCCGGCTTCAGCCACTGCAACTGCTTTGAAGGAATCATGCAAAAAGTCGATAACTGAGTACCAAGTGTCGCTTAGTTTCTAAATTGATATTTGTTCCCGCAGCTCTTCGCCCTCATCCTGCTAGTGGCCGCGTGCCGCGCCGCGCCCGACGGCGACGTCGACACCTACGCCGTCATGTACGACGACGACTGCTGCTGCGGAGACGACTACATAGCGACAGGCGCCGACGCTACAGGCGATAACTACGCTTATGGCGGCTCATACGTGGGCTCCTATCAAGGCAACAAGTACGGCAACTCTTACGGTGGTGCCGGCAAATAGGCCACGAGCCATCGCCTTGACTCTCAAAGCTTATTTAGCAAATAAATGCTTTAAATAACATATGTATTTCATTTCCCTACTCACAACCACAGAGCGGCCTATCTATTGACGTCAGCTCAGCTCAGCAACAAAGAAAAAGTCAAAAATCCTTCATTTGTATAGACCAATACAATAATGCTCACAAACGTGAAAACTATTTTTTTTTATCTACGACCCGATCGGAACGCGGCCTCCACTGAGGAGATCCGGCGAGTAACTCAGTGGGCTAGTCTATTTCTTAACTTAATTTGTTTGGTTTTTCTGATGATTTCTGTATTTTTCAAAATGGTATTTATACAGCATCGTTTAATATTGCTGATTGAGGAGCTACTCAAACCCAATCTGTTTATCGTCAAGATAATCCGAAATTATGTAATGCCCTTTCTAACACTGTGACTTAGTTTTAATTGCTTTTTAAGCATATTGATAGGCATGTTTCGGATATCTATGGCCCCATAAAATAATAACTAATGGTGTGGAGACCAGTTAAATGTACAAAAAGATCATATTTGTACCCTGTATTAGCATGATGAATGTCGCTATACTTTTCAAAGTTATTGATATTCTTTTTAACATGAAGAAGATTTTCATAAATAAGTTGTCAGGCAACAGTTAGAATATTTATTTCTCTAAATTCTTAAGCGATGCTCTCGGGGCCAAAGTGTAAATTGCTCGAACAGCCCTTTTCTGTAGAACGAAAACAGTTCTAGTTCCGCAAAGCATGCCAAAATCCATGCCATATCACATAATACTATAAAAATAAACGAAATAAACAAGTCTAGTTGTTTCAACATCAGTTTATCATCTAATTTTCTTGACGGCATATGCCGCTGAGCATAATCTACCAGATAATTGTTCAATATGGGGGCCCCATTGTAATCTGGTATCAATAGTGATACCTAGAAATACAGTCGACTGTACAAGATCTAAATCCACGACACACACAAAGAGTACGCATGCGTACTCTTAGCTTGTTTGTAGCAAATATAAACTGATTGCTTGTGTTATATGTGCTTTGTCGCTTGCTTATTGACTGGTGTGCTATTACTAGTAACAGCAAATATACAAGAAAATCAGATAGAAACTTGTTTTTACAGAAGAAATCCTGCAAGACGTAAAAGATAAAGTAGCAAAACGGCAAAGCAAGAGATCAATTGCAGAATCGTTGAACATTCCAGAAGCCACTTTAGGAAAACGATTAAAAGCAGAAGAACCGTGCAGAAGGAAAAAGAAAAGAATTGCCTACGATTTGGCGAAGATAAATAGTCTGAAGCATCGATTTAATAAAGACAAAAAGCAGGCTAGTAAGCAATGGGCGGAAAGCTTTGCATAATATAATAAAGCATAGCCTCAGTCTTCGTCAGCCGGAAAATACCAGCTTGGCTCGTGCTGCTGGCTTTAATCGTGTGCAGGTGCAAAGATTTTATAATAACTTAAAGTGGTAAACTTTTAATTTTGGACAACTAGTCGTCACGTTTGAGTTTAGCTGCAATAGAATTAGCACGAGATAGTGGAGTTGTTCTCTTGAGTTTGCCACCACACACAAACAATCATTGGATACAGGCTTCTTTGGGCCATTAAAAAAGGCCTTTGCTGTTGCTTGTGATTACTGGCAAGTATCAAATCCCAGACGTGCTATTACACAATTTCAAGTAGCTGGGTTATTTGGATCAGCATATTCAAAGGTTGCGTCAGTGGCGACGCGAGCTTCGGATTTTTTTAATCCTGCGGTATCTGTCCATTTAATGACCAATTATTTACAGATGAAGATTTTGCACCCGCGGACGTAACTGATCGACCCTATTTACCTACTGAAACAAACGGAAGCCACTCTTTGCCTCTGCACTCCTTAAGCCAATCAGAAAATATAAGTTCAGTAGAAATAACTGCTGTTTCTCGAACACCTGATATTCAAGTTAATAAAAATTCATCAACCACAACAGATTCTAAATAAGTTTCTGGAACACAATCGTCACGTGTGTCGGCAGACGCATCGACAGCAAGCTCCTTCCACTTCGGGATTTATTAAGCTATCCGATATTCGACCGCTACCAAAGGCTACTTATTGAACAAATGAAATTTTGAAACGTAAGAAATCCGTAATATTAACAAGCATACCATACAAAAACCAACTTCAAGAAGAAAAAAAGCCAAAAGAAGAAAGGAAGAAGAGAACTACAAATAAGAAAAATAAAGCTACTAGAAACAGACCACAGTTGACTACAGGGACTAGTCAAGAAATAATTAGATGCCCTCTTTGCTATGAGCTCTTTGTTGAACCGCCACAAGAAGACTGGCTCCAGTGCAATAGGTGTGGAGCCTGGTGGCATGATGAATGCACGGACTACATCGGACTTGGGGTTTTCAGTTTTGACTATTGTCGGGGCTGAAGATCAATGAGATCTTTGTCTTTCTTCCGAGATTGTTAGCTTGTGTGCATTTTTTCATGTTCCTAAATAACCAAAGTTTAATTATAAAAAGAAGACCGATGGCTAAAGTCAAATTTGAATTTCTAAAAATAAAACAAAAGAAAGTGCGTACTCTTTGGTGGCTTTACCCTATTTCATTATTTTGGAAATAAGTGTCCTGAGTGGATTTATTTACGAAATCTACTTCGATAGTTATTTAGTACCCAATAATAATAATTTGGATGATGTGCAGAAAGTACATCATCATCTAAAGGGACTTTCCTAGTTGAAGAGAAAAAAGTTTAGGGAGCTTGAACCTGTAAGTTCTTTGTTATTTTCAATTCAATAACTGGTACCGATGGGACGAGCTCTCTGTCAGACGAGCTTCTGTACTAGTCGATGACGGTAACTGTTAATTTTTTTATCATACATCGCGATATGCCGTTATCAGAATCATCAGTAAAACTTCAGACAGGAAACGTTCTACACTTTTTGTTTCAATAAAATTGACATATACAGTCAGACAAGCCACGCTTGTATATTTCACATGATCAAAGTCTAATTTAAAAATATTAACTGAAGGCCACTCATTGCAAGTGTGTGAATAAAAGCTGTCGTTGTTTACATACTAGCAATAAATCGGTAATGTCGTGTTCGATTGAAGTAAGGGACTTGTATTTGTGATTCCTTTACAAATTCTCTACCATCGGTACGGAAACAATGTAATTTATGAAACAAATAGACTCGGCAGGGATGAACGCGCATGGCGTATGCATTCTTTTCAGTGTCTGTACACTGGAGTGTGATCAGGCCCCTAAAATACACGGGGTAGGTTTAATTGTCCTTGAGCGAAAGCCCAGGTGATATATGCAATGCCTACTGTTTACTGGTACTAAATCAAAATGAAAAAAAAGAACACCTCCATAACAATTCTAATTTATTGCAACAAAAAACACCAATACCAAACGCAAAATGGCATATATGGCCGGTTTCAATATTTAACTCATGGATGATTTTTTTCTTACTGTCAGTTGATTTTTGACACATTTTCCACACAAAATATGTCAAAATTCTATCCCTAGTAGGTAAATCCTTAAGTTAAACATTGAAACCGGCCACTATAAATACCCGGGTGTTCTGGATTTTAAGCCCAGCTATAATATTCAGCTAGGTCAGTAGATGTTACTTGTTGCAATGGTTCTTTTTGTTGATTTTTTTATTACCAATGGGCACTAGGCATTGTATAGGTACCTCAACTGGGCTTTCGCTCCAGGACAACCAAAATTACATCGTGTATATGGGGTAGGGAGATAGGGATTCGTGGTTGATTTAACTTGACTTTTCAGTCCTCGAAACGAAAACAATCAATTCAATTAAAGACGTACCAATTACTGCCGTCAATAAAAAGATAGGAACTCTTTTTAACCAACTTCTAAAACTTACATTGGCTTCAGTATAGCTCCAAGGTGGTTTCATTTTAATTTCATCGGTATTGGCCCTTGGACTTGGAAGATACACCAGGGAACTCCTTAACGACAAACAATACGAATGAGTGGATTAAGATATCATGAGTATTACGTCAATCCTATAGGTACCCTGCCATATAAATAATCAGAATGTTAACCGACTTCAAAAAAGGTGGAGGTCGACTCAAAAATATGGTTAACTATTTAAGTTAGCACCCTAACACCAAAACTATAAAGCTGAATTTCTATTGCTCTAACTTTTAGATGTGTCGCTATTACATTCAGCCAGAAATTATTTGTTCGCCGCGCGAGTGTATGAGGTGTCGCCGTCCAAACGGGCTGAACCATTTTCGAGAGATGTGGAAAGCACAGACTGGTTTGCGTCTTAGACATATAACATCAGGATCAAAAGTTGGCATAACACGTCAACGGGATGTAAACGCGGCGGGCCCCGGCGCCCGCGCGCTTCACTCACTCATGATTAATGTTTGAAATATTAAATAACTGGTTATCCAAGTGCACGACCATACGTCGACAACGTATCACTTAAATAAATATTATTAATAATATATTTCTAAGTTATTGTCAATCTTGAAAAGGGTTGCTTCTATACCTATTGTGGTTACAATGGTAAGCAATAGTTACATACATGTACATGTTGCATTGTTCACGTGCAAGGAATAGACAGCAGCCGAGTATAAAGAGGCGCGCGCGCGGCGGTAAGTCATGTTCAGTGTCAGCTTCCCGAGACCAGCACCAACTACACCAGCGACATGAAAGTCGTATCGGTAAGACAACTTCTCACAATTTTATGATAATTATTAAAAAGTATATAAAAAGTTCACTCAAGAAGTGAGTGATTGACTCACTAATCAGCGTAGAAATAGTCCTATACTACTTAAAGATATCCGCGAGCCAGTAAGTAGCCATTTACTCCCTCTTATCTCGAGGGAGACTGTCAGCAGTGGGACTGCGCAAACATTGATTTAATATGTGCACACCGCCGGCTTCAGCCACTGCAACTGCTTTGAAGGAATCATGCAAAAAGTCGATAACTGAGTACCAAGTGTCGCTTAGTTTCTAAATTGATATTTGTTCCCGCAGCTCTTCGCCCTCATCCTGCTAGTGGCCGCGTGCCGCGCCGCGCCCGACGGCGACGTCGACACCTACGCCGTCATGTACGACGACGACTGCTGCTGCGGAGACGACTACATAGCGACAGGCGCCGACGCTACAGGCGATAACTACGCTTATGGCGGCTCATACGTGGGCTCCTATCAAGGCAACAAGTACGGCAACTCTTACGGTGGTGCCGGCAAATAGGCCACGAGCCATCGCCTTGACTCTCAAAGCTTATTTAGCAAATAAATGCTTTAAATAACATATGTATTTCATTTCCCTACTCACAACCACAGAGCGGCCTATCTATTGACGTCAGCTCAGCTCAGCAACAAAGAAAAAGTCAAAAATTCTTCATTTGTATAGACCAATACAATAATGCTCACAAACGTGAAAACTATTTTTTTTTATCTACGATCCGATCGGAACGCGGCCTCCACTGAGGAGATCCGGCGAGTAACTCAGTGGGCTAGTCTATTTCTTAACTTAATTTGTTTGGTTTTTCTGATGATTTCTGTATTTTTCAAAATGGTATTTATACAGCATCGTTTAATATTGCTGATTGAGGAGTTACTCAAACCCAATCTGTTTATCGTCAAGATAATCCGAAATTATGTAATGCCCTTTCTAACACTGTGACTTAGTTTTAATTGCTTTTTAAGCATATTGATAGGCATGTTTCGGATATCTATGGCCCCATAAAATAATAACTAATGGTGTGGAGACCAGTTAAATGTACAAAAAGATCATATTTGTACCCTGTATTAGCATGATGAATGTCGCTATACTTTTCAAAGTTATTGATATTCTTTTTAACATGAAGAAGATTTTCATAAATAAGTTGTCAGGCAACAGTTAGAATATTTATTTCTCTAAATTCTTAAGCGATGCTCTCGGGGCCAAAGTGTAAATTGCTCGAACAGCCCTTTTCTGTAGAACGAAAACAGTTCTAGTTCCGCAAAGCATGCCAAAATCCATGCCATATCACATAATACTATAAAAATAAACGAAATAAACAAGTCTAGTTGTTTCAACATCAGTTTATCATCTAATTTTCTTGACGGCATATGCCGCTGAGCATAATCTACCAGATAATTGTTCAATATGGGGGCCCCATTGTAATCTGGTATCAATAGTGATACCTAGAAATACAGTCGACTGTACAAGATCTAAATCCACGACACACACAAAGAGTACGCATGCGTACTCTTAGCTTGTTTGTAGCAAATATAAACTGATTGCTTGTGTTATATGTGCTTTGTCGCTTGCTTATTGACTGGTGTGCTATTACTAGTAACAGCAAATATACAAGAAAATCAGATAGAAACTTGTTTTTACAGAAGAAATCCTGCAAGACGTAAAAGATAAAGTAGCAAAACGGCAAAGCAAGAGATCAATTGCAGAATCGTTGAACATTCCAGAAGCCACTTTAGGAAAACGATTAAAAGCAGAAGAACCGTGCAGAAGGAAAAAGAAAAGAATTGCTTACGATTTGGCGAAGATAAATAGTCTGAAGCATCGATTTAATAAAGACAAAAAGCAGGCTAGTAAGCAATGGGCGGAAAGCTTTGCATAATATAATAAAGCATAGCCTCAGTCTTCGTCAGCCGGAAAATACCAGCTTGGCTCGTGCTGCTGGCTTTAATCGTGTGCAGGTGCAAAGATTTTATAATAACTTAAAGTGGTAAACTTTTAATTTTGGACAACTAGTCGTCACGTTTGAGTTTAGCTGCAATAGAATTAGCACGAGATAGTGGAGTTGTTCTCTTGAGTTTGCCACCACACACAAACAATCATTGGATACAGGCTTCTTTGGGCCATTAAAAAAGGCCTTTGCTGTTGCTTGTGATTACTGGCAAGTATCAAATCCCAGACGTGCTATTACACAATTTCAAGTAGCTGGGTTATTTGGATCAGCATATTCAAAGGTTGCGTCAGTGGCGACGCGAGCTTCGGATTTTTTTAATCCTGCGGTATCTGTCCATTTAATGACCAATTATTTACAGATGAAGATTTTGCACCCGCGGACGTAACTGATCGACCCTATTTACCTACTGAAACAAACGGAAGCCACTCTTTGCCTCTGCACTCCTTAAGCCAATCAGAAAATATAAGTTCAGTAGAAATAACTGCTGTTTCTCGAACACCTGATATTCAAGTTAATAAAAATTCATCAACCACAACAGATTCTAAATAAGTTTCTGGAACACAATCGTCACGTGTGTCGGCAGACGCATCGACAGCAAGCTCCTTCCACTTCGGGATTTATTAAGCTATCCGATATTCGACCGCTACCAAAGGCTACTTATTGAACAAATGAAATTTTGAAACGTAAGAAATCCGTAATATTAACAAGCATACCATACAAAAACCAACTTCAAGAAGAAAAAAAGCCAAAAGAAGAAAGGAAGAAGAGAACTACAAATAAGAAAAATAAAGCTACTAGAAACAGACCACAGTTGACTACAGGGACTAGTCAAGAAATAATTAGATGCCCTCTTTGCTATGAGCTCTTTGTTGAACCGCCACAAGAAGACTGGCTCCAGTGCAATAGGTGTGAAGCCTGGTGGCATGATGAATGCACGGACTACATCGGACTTGGGGTTTTCAGTTTTGACTATTGTCGGGGCTGAAGATCAATGAGATCTTTGTCTTTCTTCCGAGATTGTTAGCTTGTGTGCATTTTTTCATGTTCCTAAATAACCAAAGTTTAATTATAAAAAGAAGACCGATGGCTAAAGTCAAATTTGAATTTCTAAAAATAAAACAAAAGAAAGTGCGTACTCTTTGGTGGCTTTACCCTATTTCATTATTTTGGAAATAAGTGTCCTGAGTGGATTTATTTACGAAATCTACTTCGATAGTTATTTAGTACCCAATAATAATAATTTGGATGATGTGCAGAAAGTACATCATCATCTAAAGGGACTTTCCTGGTTGAAGAGAAAAAAGTTTAGGGAGCTTGAACCTGTAAGTTCTTTGTTATTTTCAATTCAATAACTGGTACCGATGGGACGAGCTCTCTGTCAGACGAGCTTCTGTACTAGTCGATGACGGTAACTGTTAATTTTTTTATCATACATCGCGATATGCCGTTATCAGAATCATCAGTAAAACTTCAGACAGGAAACGTTCTACACTTTTTGTTTCAATAAAATTGACATATACAGTCAGACAAGCCACGCTTGTATATTTCACATGATCAAAGTCTAATTTAAAAATATTAACTGAAGGCCACTCATTGCAAGTGTGTGAATAAAAGCTGTCGTTGTTTACATACTAGCAATAAATCGGTAATGTCGTGTTCGATTGAAGTAAGGGACTTGTATTTGTGATTCCTTTACAAATTCTCTACCATCGGTACGGAAACAATGTAATTTATGAAACAAATAGACTCGGCAGGGATGAACGCGCATGGCGTATGCATTCTTTTCAGTGTCTGTACACTGGAGTGTGATCAGGCCCCTAAAATACACGGGGTAGGTTTAATTGTCCTTGAGCGAAAGCCCAGGTGATATATGCAATGCCTACTGTTTACTGGTACTAAATCAAAATGAAAAAAAAGAACACCTCCATAACAATTCTAATTTATTGCAACAAAAAACACCAATACCAAACGCAAAATGGCATATATGGCCGGTTTCAATATTTAACTCATGGATGATTTTTTTCTTACTGTCAGTTGATTTTTGACACATTTTCCACACAAAATATGTCAAAATTCTATCCCTAGTAGGTAAATCCTTAAGTTAAACATTGAAACCGGCCACTATAAATACCCGGGTGTTCTGGATTTTAAGCCCAGCTATAATATTCAGCTAGGTCAGTAGATGTTACTTGTTGCAATGGTTCTTTTTGTTGATTTTTTTATTACCAATGGGCACTAGGCATTGTATAGGTACCTCAACTGGGCTTTCGCTCCAGGACAACCAAAATTACATCGTGTATATGGGGTAGGGAGATAGGGATTCGTGGTTGATTTAACTTGACTTTTCAGTCCTCGAAACGAAAACAATCAATTCAATTAAAGACGTACCAATTACTACCGTCAATAAAAAGATAGGAACTCTTTTTAACCAACTTCTAAAACTTACATTGGGTTCAGTATAGCTCCAAGGTGGTTTCATTTTAATTTCATCGGTATTGGACCTTGGACTTGGAAGATACACCAGGGAACTCCTTAACGACAAACAATACGAATGAGTGGATTAAGATATCATGAGTATTACGTCAATCCTATAGGTACCCTGCCATATAAATAATCAGAATGTTAACCGACTTCAAAAAAGGTGGAGGTCGACTCAAAAATATGGTTAACTATTTAAGTTAGCACCCTAACACCAAAACTATAAAGCTGAATTTCTATTGCTCTAACTTTTAGATGTGTCGCTATTACATTCAGCCAGAAATTATTTGTTCGCCGCGCGAGTGTATGAGGTGTCGCCGTCCAAACGGGCTGAACCATTTTCGAGAGATGTGGAAAGCACAGACTGGTTTGCGTCTTAGACATATAACATCAGGATCAAAAGTTGGCATAACACGTCAACGGGATGTAAACGCGGCGGGCCCCGGCGCCCGCGCGCTTCACTCACTCATGATTTATGTTTGAAATAATAAATAACTGGTTATCCAAGTGCACGACCATACGTCGACAACGTATCACTTAAATAAATATTATTAATAATATATTTCTATGTTATTGTCAATCTTAAAAAGGGTTGCTTCTATACCTATTGTGGTTACAATGGTAAGCAATAGTTACATACATGTACATGTTTCATTGTTCACGTGCAAGGAATAGACAGCAGCCGAGTATAAAGAGGCGCGCGCGCGGCGGTAAGTCATGTTCAGTGTCAGTTTCCCGAGACCAGCACCAACTACACCAGCGACATGAAAGTCGTAGCGGTAAGACAACTTCTCACAATTTTATGATAATTATTAAAAAGTATATAAAAAGTTCGCTCAAGAAGAGAGTGATTGACTCACTAATCAGCGTAGAAATAGTCCTATACTACTTAGAGATATCCGCGAGCCAGTAAGTAGCCATTTACTCCCTCTTATCTCGAGGGAGACTGTCAGCAGTGGGACTGCACAAACATTGATTTAATATGTGCACACCGCCGGCTTCAGCCACTGCAACTGCTTTGAAGGAATCATGTAAAAAGTCGATAACTGAGTACCAAGTGTCGCTTAGTTTCTAAATTGATATTTGTTCCCGCAGCTCTTCGCCCTCATCCTGCTAGTGGCCGCGTACCGCGCCGCGCCCGACGGCGACGTCGACACCTACGCCGTCATGTACGACGACGACTGCTGCTGCGGAGACGACTACATAGCGACAGGCGCCGACGCTACAGGCGATAACTACGCTTATGGCGGCTCATACGTGGGCTCCTATCAAGGCAACAAGTACGGCAACTCTTACGGTGGTGCCGGCAAATAGGCCACGAGCCATCGCCTTGACTCTCAAAGCTTATTTAGCAAATAAATGCTTTAAATAACATATGTATTTCATTTCCCTACTCACAACCACAGAGCGGCCTATCTATTGACGTCAGCTCAGCTCAGCAATAAAGAAAAGTCAAAAATCCTTCATTTGTATAGACCAATACAATAATGCTCACAAACGTCAAAACTATTTTTTTTTTACAACCCGATCGGAACGCTGCCGGAACACTGAGGAGATCCGGCGAGTAAATCAGTGGGCTAGTCTTTTTCTTAACTTTATTTCTTTGGTATTTCTGATGACTTCTGCATTTTTCAAAATGGTATTTATACAGCATTGTTTAATATTGCTCATTGAGGAGCTACTCAAACCCAATCTGTTTATCGTCAAGATAATCCGAAATTTTGTAATGCCCTTTCTAACACTGTGACTTAGTTTTAATTGCTTTTTAAGCATATTGATAGGCATGTTTCGGATATCTATGGCCCCATAAAATAATAACTAATGGTGTGGAGACCAGTTAAATGTACAAAAAGATCATATTTGTACCCTGTATTAGCATGATGAATGTCGCTATACTTTTACAAAGTTGTCAGGCAACAGTTAGAATATTTATTTCTCTAAATTCTTAAGCGATGCTCTCGGGGCCAAAGTGTAAATTGCTCGAACAGCCCTTTTCTGTAGAACGAAAACAGTTCTAGTTCCGCAAAGCATGCCAAAAGCCATGCTATATCACATAATACTATAAAAATAAGCGAAATAAACAAGTCTAGTTGTTTCAACATCAGTTTATCATCTAATTTTCTTGACAGCATATGCCGCTGAGCATAATCTACCAGATAATTGTTTAATATGGGGGCCCCATTGTAATCTGATATCAATAGTGATACCTAGAAATACAGTCGACTGTACAAGATCTAAATCCACGCCATTCAGACAGGAAACGTTCTACACTCTTTGTTTCAATAAAATTGACATATACAGTCAGACAAGCCACGCTTGTATATTTCACATGATCAAAGTCTAATTTAAAAATATTAACTGAAGGCCACTCATTGCAAGTGTGTGAATAAAAGCTGTCGTTGTTTACATACTAGCAATAAATCGGTAATGTCGTGTTCGATTGAAGTAAGGGACTTGTATTTGTGATTCCTTTACAAATTCTCCACCATCGGTACGGAAACAATGTAATTAATGAAACAAAAAGACTCGGCAGGGATGAACGCACGTGGCATGTGCATTCTTTTCAGGGTCTGTAGACTAGAGTGTGATCAGGGCCCTAAAATATACGGGGTAGGTTTAATTGTCCTTGAGCGAAAGCCCAGGTGATATATGCAATGCCTACTATTTACTGGTACTAAATCAAAATGAAAAAAAAGAACACCTCCTTTCCGTTTTTTTTCGACTGAGGGTAGTTGAAGTGAAAACATCTTTTATTCGTAGCTCTGTTATAATTTAAATTAAAATTGTAATTTACTCACATTTTATCTTCCTTACATAAGGAAGTTTATACATAACTAAGTTTTTATATCCTCTATTACACTCACTCTCACTATCACTTTCTTCTTTTAAACTCATTTAAATCTTCACAAAATGGACCTTTTTACAAAGCTCTCCAACAATGGAACAATGGAAGATCTCTCTGCAACATTCTCTGCAAGGATGGATCATTATGAAGATGAACTGAAGGCTGCTGGCGGCGAGGCATCCCATAAATCTATAGCAAGTCTCTCCAAGGACTTCATGGATTTCAAGAGCTTGATGTGGAAGACAGTGGCATCCATTAAAACTCAGATGGAACTGTTGGTGTTGGGCTTAGATCGTCACGAGATGGCTTCCCGAAACAAGGTACTCTTTCTCCATGGTCTTCCAGAGAAGAAAGATGAGGACATCACTTCTTTGGTAGTCCAGACATTAAAAACTAAATGTGAAATTGCCAGCATCAAGGCTTCCGATATAGCGGTTTGTCACCGCCTGGGAGCCGCCGTGGGAAAGGCACGTCCCCTCCTCGTGAGGTTTCAAAGCCGCGATCGGCGTGGTGAGGTCTGGCGCAAGAAGACCGAATTAAAGGGCACTGGGCTGACGCTCTCGGAGTTTTTGACCAAACCGGGGCATGACACATTCCTCAATGCGCGTAAGCACTTTGGAGTAAGGCAGTGTTGGACCTCCGAGGGGAAGATCGTCATTCTGCTTCCAAATAAGGCCCGGCGCAAGATAGAATCTGCGGCTGAGCTGCGACATCTAATAGCTCAATTTCCGGTGGCGGCGTCGACGTCGGAGGCTGCTGCGGAATCCCAAGGTGCAGCGTCTGGCTCGAGTACAGGGTGTCCGAAGCCGGCCGATAAGAAATCGCGCAAAGCAGTGAAGTAGTCTTAGGTACTTGCAATCTACTACTTTATGCTATTGTTAAAATCTTTCTCTCCTATATAAATAATTATAATCTATCATTCTAAAATTTCTTCTCTAAAATTTCTTATATAATATTAAGTACTTTCTGATTGTTTAGTGTTTACTACAAGTGACATTAGCTGCGCGCGTTCGGAAATGTTGCGCGCAAGTTTCGAGTTATGTGCTATGTTCGGATAGTTCATCATATCTGGATATCAGTCCTTTATTCAATTTGTGGAAAATCGGCTAGTGTAAAGAGGAGTAGTAGTCGCTTGTTTATTTATAGTTATTAGTAATTTTATATATATTAGTTAATTCATATTATATATTCCTCCCCCCCGGACCTCTGAAGAGTTCAGACGCTTTTAACGAGACCGCTTACAATATTTTGTTTTATAAAAATTAAATAATTTCTTATATAATATAATAATTTTATTATAATAAATTCGATTAGTGAAATTAGGAGTGCATATAACCGAAGAGATACTTCACCCCGGACGCCGCAGTAAGTCGCAGCAGTGACCAGCCGCCCTACTCCACAACCGCCCACTGCTGTCTGTTGCCCATCCAAAGGGGCGGAAACGAAGTCCGGCCAATAACTGCGCTCGCGCAGCCCCACCGCAAACCCTAGTGGGAGGTACGTAGCTGTGCTCCTGGTATTACTCTAGTACACACATAACACGCCCTTTCTTACTGTCTCCGTGGTGCGCTGTTATCCTGGTACCTCTACCGTAACGCTTATTAGAATAAAAGAAAAATGCCTTTAAAGCGCACACCACCCAAGCAACCAAATGTGTCAGAAACCGACTCCGAGAGCATAGACGGAAGTTCATCTAAATTGCAAAGTACAGATAACTTACCTTATATACAAACGAAGCGTCAAAAGCGAAAACACGAAAACGAACTTACGAGCTTTATGGAAGAGGTACGTGATATGTTTTCGAAATTTGTCTCAGAACAAAAAGCGAGGCTTGATTGTTTAGAGTCATGTTTAACAGAAATAAAGAAACAAAATGAATCTATAAACTTATCAATGTCGACTTTATCTTCCAAATATGATGACTTGCAAAAAGAATTAGAAAGTTTTAGACAGGAACGTAAGGAACATATTATAAATATAAAGCAACTGGAAAACAAGCTAGAAAATCTCGAGAAACAGTCCTGTGCTACAAAGATAGAGATTAGAAATATACCAAAGTTTCAAAATGAGACAAAAGAACAACTCTGTAATGTAGTAAAGAAAATCGGAAACACTTTAAATGTAGAATTGGAAACCGCAGATATAAAAGATGTTTACCGTCCTTTTTCGAAACCTAACATTCTTAAACCGATTATTATCGAGTTTACATCAGTCCTAACCAAGGAAAATTTACTTAAAAAATTGAAAAAACTTACGTTAAGAGAGAAAGCAGAAAAACTAAATACTAACTTATTTGATGTAGGAAAACCGCAACAACCTATATACATTTCCGAATATCTCACTCCTAAAGGAAGGCGATTATTTTTTCTTGCAAGGGATTTTGCGAATACAAATGATTTTACTTACTGCTGGACATCGTATGGGAAAATCTACCTACGTAAGAAGGAAGGTATGCCACATATCCGCATTGAGGATGAAGCCGATATTTCTAAGTTGAAGAAAACTGCTATATGACTATCTCCAAAAACAATTAATTTAAAAATATTTTTGATTATTCTTCTATGCTCTCTTATATACATGTATAGTTACTTGATGTTGCATGCCATCAGTTCATTGTTTTTATTCAAATTTATTCTCTTTTTAATTTTTATTTATCAATTAATGTATGAAATTTACTTACAAATTCCACACTACACAAAAATCTTAGTATGTTTTCGGTTTTTAAATATTAAATTTAAACACGAACACAAAACATCAGTTATCCAAGAAAACCATAATTTTATAAAAATTATGCCTGAAAAACGAAGCTACAACTATCCATATACTCATACACCTTATGTTGTCGTTTGTGTTGGATTATGCAGTTACACTTATAACATAGTCCCCTTTTTCTATACTCGCAGGTGCACTTTTTGTTCTTTTATAAATGTTCATACGCTATCACATGTTTTTAATAATGGATGATGTGGCATCGGATATAGATAAATTTTCGATCTCGGAATCTGTCGCCTGTGATGTTGAAGATTGTATAAAATTAGTAACTCAACCCGAGAAATATCTTACTATCCTAACTCAAAATATACGCAGTATATCTCGAAACTTTGATGGCTTCGTTGTGCTTTTGTCTAGATTGCGTTTCAAGTGCGATATAATTATCTTGACGGAGTGTTGGCTATCGTGTTGTCCTGCTGTACCCGTATTGGATGGGTATAATACACATACATCAAAAAAATGGGTAAATCAAAACGACGGTGTATCAATCTACGTTAAATCCAGCTTAAATGTTGTTGTGGAGGAACCTTTCTGTCAGGATTGTAACTGTCTTATCATAAAAATCAGTACCGAAACTGCAATATTAGCTACATATAGACCACCTTCCAGCAAAAACATAGATAAGTTCCTAGATACACTCACTGATATCCTCACGGAGTTGTCTTCTTTCAAAAATATATTTATCATAGGAGATATAAACATAAATATCTGTCCTGATCAAGTTACTGGACCCCATATGGAGTACTTAAATCTATGCTCATATCATGGTCTTTTTCCAGCCCATACCCTACCTACAAGACATGGCAAAACATGCATTGATCATGCTATATTAAAAACAAAACTATCAGCTCTCACTCTTGTATTAAACTCTACAATCACTGATCACCAGGCTGTTTTGTTATGTCTCAAGTATAAACAAAAAAGAAACTTCGCTCATGTGACCACCAGTAGAGTAGACAATGCAGGACTAACTTGGGATTTAACAAACATCAATTGGGCTCCAATTTATGACTCAACCGATGCAAATTTTTCCATGGAATATTTTGTTACATCGATTCAACGTGCTTTAATCAGTAACTCAATCACAATCAAATTATCACGACGAAATAAAATTATTAAACCATGGATAACACCAGGATTACTACGTTGTATGAGGCATAGAGACAAACTCCATAAAAAAGTACGTCAATCGCCACAAGATGAAACTTTAAAAATTACTTATACAAGATACAGAAACTTCTGCAATAACCTAATAAAAAAGGTAAAAAGAACATATGATAGTAACATGTTAGAAAGGGCTGGTAAAGATAATAAAAAAATTTGGGACGCAATAAAAAATATCACAGGCACAGCGAAGCTAAAAAATGATGCTTCTGAGTTGGTAAACCTGTCTTGCCCGAAAAAATCGGTAGATAGGGTGAATGAGTTCTTTGTTACGGTGGGAAAATCATTAGCTGATAAGACTACAAGTTGTAAAAACCCCTTACACTTGCAATATTTTCATGGGCAGTCTCCACGAACAAGGAAATCGTGGGTAATGTTAGATACAGACATAACAGAATTGGAGCATCTGATTTTAGGTTTAAAAAATGTCTGTTCCGTGGGATGGGACTCCATACCAAACTACCTTCTTAAAGAAAACAGACACTTACTCGCCCCCATCTTGACTTACATTTTTAATCAGTGCTTAGAACAAGGAATCTTCCCTACGATCTTAAAGAAGTCAGTGGTACATCCTATACATAAATCAGGCGATAGAGACCTAGTCACTAACTATAGACCGATCTCCATACTTCCATCTGTCTCCAAGCTTCTGGAACGGATAATTAATAATAGACTGGTAAAATATATGGAAATAAATAACCTTCTTTCAGAAAACCAGTTCGGGTTCAGAGCCGGCAAATCTACTAGTGACGCTGTCCACGAGTTTGTAGATTATGTCGTTAAAAATGTTGACGCAGGAAAAAAAACTATTGGCATTTTCTTAGATCTGGCCAAAGCCTTCGATACGGTCTCTGTCCCATTACTTCTTAATAAGCTGGAATGGTTAGGAATTAGAGGTAAACAGCTGCAATTATTAGAAGATTACCTCACAAACCGCTGTCAATGTGTCAAGATTGGTGAAACCTTTAGTAATGACTTACCCATCACATACGGCGTGCCACAGGGCAGTATATTGGGGCCGAGTCTATTTCTTATATATTTGAATGACTTTTGTGACCTTAACCTTTGTGGGTGGAAAAATAATTTCCTATGCGGACGACACTGCACTGCTGTTTTCAGCTGATACGTGGGATGAAGTTTTTAATAATGCTCAACATGCTCTGAATACGGTGTGCCACTGGTTGAAGTATAATATCCTGACACTCAATGCTGATAAAACACATTATATGACCTTTACAATGCGAAATTCTAACTTACCTTCTCCCTCTTATACCCTTATTGCACACAATTGTTGCAACAGCGTAGTCTGCTGCTGTCCCCCCTTGGTAAGAACTGGGGTGTTGAAATATCTTGGCATAATAATAGACAACAACCTCTCGTTTCGATCTCATATAGATCTAGTAACATCAAGATTAAGAAAATTAATATTTGTCTTCAAAAATCTGAGACATGTTGCCGATTTTAAGCTCATAAAACAAGTATATCAGGCACTCTGCCAATCCATATTGAGTTACTGTATATCAGTTTGGGGGGGTGCACCTAAAACTATTATGAGACCCCTCGAAATAGCCCAGAGAGCTATTCTCAAAGTAGGCACTTTCCGCCCGTATCTGTTTCCCACGCGTCTGTTATACCAATCATGGAAAGTTTTGTCGGTCCGTAAGTTATTTATACTGCATACAATTTTGAGGCAACATTCAAGTTTAAAATTTGAAAAAAATACTACAACTACGAGACGAAAAGTTATAATACCCTTCTCCAACCGACCAATGCTTAAACATCCATATGCAAATAGATATTTTTGCTTCCTAGGACCGTATCTATATAACAGAATTAATAAAACCATTGATATATTTGCTTTAAATAAGAAAATGTGTAAAGATAAGGTAATAGACTATATGCTGAATTTGACATATGATGAAGCCGAAAACTTATTAAGCCTCCAGCAGTAAATTTGCCACTCACCCTCCCACACACACTCATTCATCCACATTTTACACATAGGGAGGACCGTCACTTTACATATTCTTTTTTAATCTTTTATTATTATTATTATTTCAATCTCGAGACTCCGTGAGTCTCCTTAATTAGATATTTTATCTTTTCTATTTACATGGTAATTGAAATTGTACACCCAAATTAATGTTTACTATGATCACTACTAGGGAAGAGCGCTGATGCCTGAAATACAGATATTCATTTATCTAGTTCAGGTACAGATGTCTTACCGTATAAACTAAGCAAGGATATTCTGTAAATGTTACTATTTTCTGTGTAATGTTGTGTGTAAAGGAAAGAATAAATGATTATTATTATTATTATTATTATTATTATTATATATATTTATGTTAAATTTGTCAGATGATAGTTTTATATCTTGCTCTTCTTCTTGTGCATCGGATGATAGCTACGCATCAGCTTTTAATGATGATTCCGTTCACCTGCGCGATCAGCTGTCTTCTTATTTCTCTTCTTTCAGAAAATTCTTCAATGTAGTACATATAAATGCTCAGAGCATTCCCGCCCATCATCCTGATTTGTTATCATCTTTTGACTCTGAACTCATACACGCTGTCCTTGTCTCTGAGACGTTCCTCAAACCCGCTGTTCCTTCCACACAATTTCCTCTGCCCGGGTACAAACTTGTGCGCAATGACAGAACGGGCAAGGGAGGTGGAGGGGTTGCAGTTTATCTCCGTGGAGACATTACTTATAAAGTTGTTGATCAGTCTCCGAGTATCTATTCAAATTTTGTAGAACACCTTTTTATTGAAATCATGATTAACCACACTAAAATTCTTTTAGGTGTTTACTATAGTCCTTCTTGTCATATTGATTATTTCCTTTCTTTTGTATCTAAACTTGAATATTTTTCATCACTATATGACAACACTATTATCCTCGGAGACTTCAACACTTGTCTGCTCAAGGGTGATACGCGCAGCCGTAAACTCCAATCTCTTGTCTCTTCTGTGAACATGCATATTCTTCCACTTTATACTACTCACCATGCCCCCCCACTGTCCTCCTTCACTTCTAGACCTAATCCTAGTATCCGACTCTAATAAGGACCATGGGCAACTTCCAGCCTCTTTTTCTTATCACGATCTTGTTTTCCTCTCATATAAAATTCGCACACCTAAACGCAAGTCTAAGATTCTTCTTCTTCGTAGTTTTAAAACTATTGATCTGGATCGTTTGAGAGAAGACGCGGGTAATATTGACTGGTCTTCTGTATACAACTGCGCCGACTTGGACACTAAAGTGATCGCCTTTAATAAACTGCTGTTAGACCTTATTGATGTGCATGCTCTTATAAAAAAAGTAAAAGTGAAACATTCTCCCGCACCATGGTTGTCTGACATCATCAAAAAAGAAATGTCTAAAAGAGACAAAGCTAAAAGACGGTATATGAAGTTCCCTACAGATGAGAATTGGTCTCTGTATAAAAAGTTACGAAATCGCTGCAGTCGTATGTGTAGGGATACTAAGCGACGCCACATTAACGCTTCAGTTCAAAATTTCAATACGGCTCAGGCATGGCAATTCCTCAAGTCTCTAGGTATCGGGAAATCTACTAACGATTGCATCCTAGATATCGACCTTAATGCTATTAATATGCACTTTTCAAAATCTCCTGTCACTTTAGACAATGATATTAAAACTTCAACACTCTGCAACCTTTCTTGCCAACTTCTGCCTGTATGTCCTCAGTTTTCTTTTCGGCAAGTCACAGAGGAAGAGGTCAAAAAATCCATCTTATCGATTTCTACCAAGGCTATCGGTGATGATGGCCTTCAAATTCAAATGCTTCGCCCCCTCGTGGATGAACTTATTTCTGTTATTGTCCACATTATCAATTATTCACTTGAATCTAGCTCCTTTCCCTCAGCCTGGAAGAAGGCCTATGTTTTACCGATTCCTAAAGTTTCAAATCCCTCTTCAGTCTCGCAATTCCGTCCAATTTCTATACTTCCCATCCTGTCTAAAGTTCTTGAAGGTGTTGTCCAGAAACAACTATCTTACTTTCTTGCCTCTAACAGCCTGCTTAGTCCTTACCAGTCTGGATTCCGTACTGGCCATAGTACAGTAACTGCACTGGTCAAGATTACTGACGACATTCGATTGGCCATGGAAAACAAACAACTTACAGCTCTGGTTCTACTGGACTTTAGCAGTGCCTTCAATTCTGTCGATTTTGACATTCTCTTGGGAATCCTATCCTCACTTAACGTATCTTCCTCTGTAACTGCTTGGTTTAATTCATATCTTCGCGGTCGCTCGCAGATGGTCCGCTCTAACGAGGCCTCCTCAGGATGGTGTGAGCTTTCTGCGGGCGTACCGCAAGGTGGCGTACTCTCTCCTCTTCTCTTCTCGGTATTTATTGATGCGATCACTAAAGTTATAGCTTCACACTATCATCTCTACGCAGATGACTTGCAGCTGTACCGTCATTTTAAGGTCGAAGAATTGTCGGTAGCAATTAATGCCATCAATAATGATCTTAAAAACATCAATCAATGGGCTAAGGGATTTGGACTTTTAGTCAACCCAACCAAATCGCAAGCTCTTATTATTGGTGGCAGGCATTTCTACAATCTCCTGGACCATCAGTCTCTCCCCCCAAAAATTTATGACTCTGTCCCTATACCTTATACCACCAGTGCGAAGAATTTAGGCGTGTATTTGGATTGCAATCTTTCCTGGAGCACTCACATTAGGGAAGTCAGCAGGAGGGTATACTTCTCGTTTCAATCTCTCAAACGTCTCCAGAAGTTCCTGCCCTTTCAAACGAGAATAATTCTTGCCCATTCCTTCCTTCTATCACTTTTAGACTATGCTGATGTTTGTTTTCTTGACGCTACAGAGGAACTTCTTGATAAACTCGAACGCCTGCAGAATTTATGTATCTGCTTCATTTTTGGTCTACGCAAGTATGATCATATCTCTGTGTATCGAATGAAACTGAAGTGGCTACCTGTTCGGTGACATCGGGATTTACATATTCTCACTCTTCTGTTCTCTGTTCTCTATAACCCTAACTCACCTGAATATCTTCGCGAACGCTTCGAATTTCTTAACACAAGCAAAACTTGTCGTACAGCTACCTCTCTCCTTCTCCGAACTCCCCGTCATACTTCCAGCCTTTATGATGGCTCCTTCACTGTACGTGCGGTGAAACTATGGAACTCCCTTCCACATATCATACGCGTTAGCTGTTCTCTGGATGTTTTCAGGGAAAGAGTAAAAGAGCATTTCCTTTGCAATTGATATAAATTTTATTATATTATTAATTATTTTATATTTATATAAGTATATATCTATGTATATAAACTTATGTATATAGGTGTATTTATTTGTATAGTTTTTAATTTAGTATATGTTAGTATAATTTATGTATGCAGAGACTTCGATATTTGTTTTCATTATTATCTTTGTTTTGTTCGTTTTTTTTTTTTAGAGTTTACTGAATAGTTTTTTGTACAATTGCCTTCACGTATACGTTAAATATTCTCTTTGCACTCCAAGGTTAACTGGTAGACAACTCAAATTGAGTTAAGTTCGCCTTTGTGCATCATATCTGTAAATGTACTTACTAATTTATGTAACTTTGTACAATAAAGAATAAATAAATAAACCTCCATAACAATTCTAATTGAGTGCAACAAAAAACACCAATACCAAACGCAAAATGACATATATGGCCGGTTGCAATAATTAACTCATGGATATTTTTTTTTACTGTCATGTTTGACACATTTTCCACACAAAATATGTCAAAATTCTATCCGTAGTAGGCAAATCCTTAAGTTAAACATTGAAACCGGCCCTTATAAATACCCGGGTGTTCCGGATTTTAAGCCCAGCTATAATATTCGGATAGGTCAGTGGATGGTTGGTTGGTTGGTAATGGTTTTTTTTTATGTTGATTTTTTTATTACCAATGGGCAGTAGGCATTGTATAGCTACATCGACTGGGCTTTCGCTCCAGGACGACCAAAATTAGTACATCGTGTATATGGGGTGGGGGGATAGGGATTCGTGGTTGATTTAACTTGACTTTTCAGTCCTCGAAACGAAAATAATCAGTTCCATTAAAGACGTACCAATTACTACCGTCAATAAAAAAATGGGAACTCTTTTTAACCGACTTCTAAAATTCAAAATTGGGTTCAGTATAGCTCCAAGGTGGTTTCATTTTAATTTCATCAGTATTGGACCTTGGACTTGGAAGATACACCAGGGAACTCCTTAACGACAAACAATACGAATGAGTGGATTAAGATATTATGGGTATTACGCCAATCCTATAGGTACCCTGCCATATAAATAATCAGAATGTTAACCGACTTCAAAAAAGGTGGAGGTCGACTCAAAAATATGGTTAACTATTTAAGTTAGCACTCTAACACCAAAACTATAAAGCTTAATTTCTATTGCTCTAACTTTTAGATGTGTCGCTATTACATTCAGCCAGCAATTATTTGTTCGCCGCGCGAGTGTATGAGGTGTCGCCGTCCAAACGGACTGAACCATTTTCGAGAGATGTGGAAAGCACAGACTGGTTTGCGTCTTAGACATATAACATCAGGATCAAAAGTTGGCATAACACGTCAACGGGATGTAAACGCGGCGGGCCCCGGCGCCCGCGCGCTTCACTCACTCATGATTAATGTTTGAAATAATAAATAACTGCTTATCCAAGTGCACGACCATACGTCGACAACTTAAATAAATATTATTAATAATATATTTCTATGTTATTGTCAATCTTGAAAAGGGTTGCTTCTATACCTATTGTGGTTACAATGGTAAGCAATAGTTATATACATGTACATGTTTCATTGTTCACGTGCAAGGAACAGACAGCAGCCGAGTATAAAGAGGCGCGCGCGCGGCGGTAAGTCATGTTCAGTGTCAGCTTCCCGAGACCAGCACCAACTACACCAGCGACATGAAAGTCGTAGCGGTAGGACAACTTCTCACAATTTTATGATAATTATTAAAAATTAAATAAAAAGTTCACTCAAGAAGAGAGTGATTGAGGCACTAATCAGCGTAGAAATAGTCCTATACTACTAAGAGAGAGCCAGTAAGTAGCCATTGACTCCCTCTTATCTCGAGGGAGGCTGTCAGCAGTGGGACAGCGCAAACATTAATTTAATATGTGCACACCGCCGGCTTCAGCCACTGCAACTGCTTTGCAGGAATCATGCAAAAAGTCGATAACTGAGTACCAAGTGTCGCTTAGTTTCTAAATTGATATTTTTTCCCGCAGCTCTTCGCCCTCATCCTGCTAGTGGCCGCGTGCCGCGCCGCGCCCGACGGCGACGTCGACACCTACGCCGTCATGTACGACGACGACTGCTGCTGCGGAGACGACTACATAGCGACAGGCGCCGACGCTACAGGCGATAACTACGCTTATGGCGGCTCATACGTGGGCTCTTATCAAGGCAACAAGTACGGCAACTCTTACGGAAGTGCCGGCAAATAGGCCACGAGCCATCGCCTTGACTCTCAAAGCTTATTTAGCAAATAAATGCTTTAAATAACATATGTATTTCATTTCCCTACTCTCAACCACAGAGCGGCCTATCTATTGACGTCAGCTCAGCTCAGCAATAAAGAAAAAGTCAAAAATCCTTTATTTGTATAGACCAATACTGTAATGCTCACAAACGTCAAAACTATTTTTTTTATCTACGACCCGATCGGAATGCGGCCTCCACTGAGGAGATCATTCGAGTAACTCAGTGTGCTAGTCTTTTTCTTAACTTAATTTGTTTGGACTTTCTGATGATTTTTGTGTTTTTCAAAATGGTATTTATACTGCATTGTTTAATATTGCTGATTGAGGAGCTACTCAAACCCAATCTGTTTTATCGTCAAGATAGTCCAAAATTTTGTAATACCCTTTCTTACACAGTGAGTTAGTTTTAATTGCTTTTTAAATATATTGATAGGCATGTTTCGGATATCTATGGCCCCATAAAATAATAACTAATTCTGTGGGGACCAGTAAAATGTACAAAAAGATCATATTTGTCCCCTGTATTAACATGATGAATGTCGCTATACTTTTCAAAGTTATTGATATTCTTTTTAACATGAAGATTTTCATAAATAAATTGTCAGGCAACAGTTAGAATATTTATTTCTCTAAATTCTTAAGCGATCCTCTGGGGGCCAAGTTGTAAATAGCTCGAACAGCCCTTTTCTGTAGAACGAAAACGGTTCCAGTTCCACAAAGCATGCCAAAAGCCAAGCTATATCACATAATACTATAAAAATAAGCGAAATAAACAAGTCTAGTTGTTTCAACATCATTTTATCATCTAATTTTCTATATATCATTATATATAGGATAATAAATTATACATCTCGGCCTTCTTAAATTTTTTTGTCCTTGAGGTTTGGGTCAAAGGGACTAAAATCATAGTTGGTATCGTGTATTTTCCTCCTACTATTGATTACCTAGCCCAATTCGTATCGGCACTAGAATCCCTGGGGTCTGACTACCAGCATCACATCATCATGGGCGATTTGTTTAAATCGCCCATGATGATGTGATGCTGGAGGAACTAGTAGGTAGGAGATTAGTGCTTACTAATCTCCTACCTACTAGTTCCCGTAAACTCCTACACATCATTAAGTCAGCCAGTTTGCACATCTTGCCTCTTCATGCCACTCATCACAACTTCAATGGTGACGATACCTGGCTCGATCTCATACTAACCTCATACCCCTCGCTCGTTTCCTCGCATGGTCAACGCCAGGCATCTGGGGTTTCTCACAATGTCCTTATCTCCCTCTCTTATGTCCTGAACTTCACCCCAAAGATTTGTACAGGCGTTGTTTAGGCGCGTATGGATATTGATAAATTAAATAAAGATACTATTGACGTAAAGGTAAGTTCTTTAACAAAGTAGTGATCCATTTGTATGACACCCATGTCTCTGTTAAGAAAGCCAAGTTGAAGCGACCGCCTGCACCGTGGATGACAAGGGGAATCGCCATGGCAATGAGACAAAGAGATCGTGCTTTTCAGAGGTTTAAAAAAGAGCGTAATAAAGACAGATGTCCCCTTTTTAAAATTGCTAGCAAGGGTTGCAACAAGATGACGCTAAACGCCGCCATATTCTAACAAATACTTCTTCTTCTTCTACGTTTGGAAATTCCTAGGAACTCTTGGAATCGGTAGAGCGCGACATAACGCCCTTCCAAAGACAATAAGTTTACTCGATCTAAACTGCCATTTCTCCACTGCCTCTCCGGTAGAGCGCCAAACTATAGGCCACACCCTGACTGATATGGATGGTCTCAAACGGCCTATCATCAACCCTTTCTACTTTTCTCTAGTTGACTCTCTTGAGATTAAGAAAACCATCCTGTCTATTAAATCCAAGGCAGTGGACTATGACAAAATTTGTCGCTTTAAGATCACAACAGTTTCGGTAATCACTCACCTTATCAACTTTTCCTTAAAGTCTGGGACTTTGCTGTCTTTCCGGCGTAAAGCCTTTCTCCGCCCCCTTCCCAAGATCCTGAATCCCTCTCTCCCTAGCCATTTCCGACAAATATCTATCCTTCATTTTCTTTTAAAAGTGCTCGAGGTCTGAGTTCATAAAGAATTCTAATTAGTCGACTACAATCTGGTTTCAGGCCTGGCCATAGTATCCTGCCCTACCCAAAGAGACTGGTGATATACGTAAAGCCATGGAAGAAATCAAAGTCTCGGTCCTTGTGTTGATCGACTTCTCTAATGCTTTTAACACCGTCAATCATGACGCCCTGCTGTCCATTCTTTCCTATCGCATGTGCTCACGGGAGTCGCTAAAATGGTTTTTCTCCTATCTTTGTGAACCTCAGCAGTCCGTATTAAGTCATAAGTCGTCTTCAACTTGGCGCTGCTTAGAAACTTGCGCTCCCCAGGGCGGCATACTTTCTCCTCTTCTTTTTTAATTTTTTATTCTATCTATCTATCTATCTATAACCTCACGCCTGATCCCTTGCGGGGTAGGCAGAGAGTACAGAGTTCCAACAGGTTCTTTCCTTACATACCTCTCTGGCTTCCTCGACTCTCATAGTTCGTCTCATACACGCTCGCCGGTTACGCCGGTTAATTTTTTATTGATCTGATAAATTATGAATTTCAATGCGCATATCATCTTTATGCCGATGACTTGCAATTGTACACACAAGACAGTGTCGATCGAATCCCTGACACCGTCTCCAAACTAAACCAGGATCTGCGTGCAATTACAAACTGGGCTGACAGGCTCGGAGTTGCGGTAAATATGGCCAAGAACCATAAACAAGGTGGATACTGCAACCCTACCTACACTCGTATTCAATGGTACTGTTATCCCGTTCAGTTCCAGTGTCAATGACCTCGGCTTACATATTGACAGAACACTTAATTGACAAACCCAAATCACGGCCGTCGGTCAAATGATCACGATACCTTTATCGGTTTAAGAACTTGCTTCCCTACAACAGGAACCCTAAGGAATGCTTGAACAAACCTTGATCCTTCTGTAAGCAAATGCTAAAATAGTCGTATAATATATTTGCTTTATTATTTAAAATCAAATCTTTAATACAAATTCCTGAAATATGTGTGTACTATAAAATATTTACTAAATTATTTTTTCATTCGAAATAACGATTATCCATTCGAAATATTCGAAAATACTGGACATATGGTTTTATTCAGACAACCCCAAATTAGTCTCGATTTACAATGGAGTAAATTGCTGCCGCGGGACAGTTGCTATTGTGCTCTCGAGCAGTTCGAATCTAAATTATTGTGATTTAACGGTTGTGCTGGTGCGTTCAAGTTATGATAAATAGATTTGTGTCAAAAGTGTGTATAAGTGATGATAATTATAAGTGTATCAAACTGCATAATGTGTTTTGTTGCTAATCAAAAGTGGCACAAAACACGTGGTGATGGACAAAAACTGTGAGTTTTCTTTTCGATGTATTTGAAGAATCTTAATAACTATATTCGAACTATTACAAACGTTGTGATTTTATGCAGCAAATTATTACGAACTTTTACCGTGACAGTTATTTTTGAAATACTCACTTCTGTGAAATATTCATATTTAATTTTACTTCTCATTTTTTATTTTGTTATCTTGATTTTGTGTTATTTTGTGCTGTTATTTAGTTTATTGCCTGTTTGTTATTACCGCTATTTTAAATCGGAAACAGTTTGTATCGGTTAGTTTTTGAACAACTGTCGCTGGCTATGGGCTCTAGAAGGCGTAGAAGGTCGCGTGAGCGCCATGTGTAGAAACAGTGACGTAATCGACAATCTAGTTCAATATCTTCGTCCACCTCTACTTAAGAACGTTCTCGTCAACGCCATAGAAGATCCATAACGTATCGTAGGAACAATAAAGAGCGTCTTTCTGGAGGGAGTAAGCAGAGGTTAGCCAAAGAAATAGTAGAGGTTATGACAATATTAGGTCTCGCACGCGAACTCCTCTGATACCGGCGCCATCGCAGTCTTCATACACAATAGGTTTAAATTATGATCATTCTAGTCATAGAATTATCACAATTTTTCTCAATTTGCTCTCGAGAGAAATGATACTTCACGTCAATATGTTTTGACCGTTTATGATTAGTTGGATTGTTAGCTATACTTATGCAGCCATTGTTGTCTTCATAAATAATTATAGGTATATAAATGTGTACATTTCAACTGGTTGCTAAAGACTTAAGCCACAATGCTTCCCTAACTGCTTCAAATAATGCCATATATTCAGCTTCAGTGGAGGAGGCTGCTACTGAATTTTGTTTTCGTGTATTCCAGGTTTTCGTGCATCGGTCAAAGAGCTTAAATAAATACCCAGTTATACTTTTCCTGTCATATGTATTATTACTACCCTAATCTGAGTCTATGTACCCACACAAAATATTATCGTAATTACACCTTTTGTAACAAAATTTCAAATCAATTGTGCCTCTGAAATACTTGAGTACCCGTTTGAGACATTGCCATAATTCTTTATTATTTTTGTGTGTAACTACTCAGTATATTTACACTGACGCTTAGATCGGGTCGAGTGCATAGCATGATGTTCACCAAACACCCTATAACGTTTCGACATGGACCGTTATATTTCTCCTCAGAGTTTAATGCGTCATAATTTAGTTTATTTTCTAAGGGGGTAGATACAGGTTTACATTAATGCATATTAAATTGTATCAAAACTGTTTTGATGTATAGCACTTTGATCTAAAATCATTTGATCACCTTCTCTAGTGATTTTAATACCGAGAAACAATTTTATTTCATTTAAATCGGTCATTTCAAATGTACTTTTTAAATATCTCTTAAAATTGTTCATTGTCACGATTATACCGCATACTACATATATTTTTATTCACGTTTCCATTATTTAGCAATACATTTATCAACTGATGAATTTTGAAATCCTTTTCGTCTCAGTGATTGTTCTAACACTTCAAACAAACACCTAGCTGCCTGTTTTAGTCTGTATAATGCCTTTTGTAATTTACAAACATAGTCTTCTTTACTTAGTACGCCCTCAGGAACTTTCATATAGATTTTCTCTTTTAATTGGCCATTTAAAAAGGCTGTCTTGGCGTCCAAATGATGAACTAATAAATTAAATTGATTGGCGAAGCTAATTATAAACCTAAAACTAGCTATTCTAGCAACAGGCGCAAATGTTTCATCATAGTCCGCAAAATACTTTTGTCTGAAGCCTCTGGCAACTAAACGCGCCTTAAATCGTTGAGGATTTCCAAATTCATCGTTTTTAACTGTAAAAATCCATTTACAATCCACAATGTTTTTGTTTGCAGGTCGTGGTACTAAAATCCATGTTTTATTTTTATGTAAAGAATTTAGCTCATTCCTAATCGCGCTTTCCCATCGACTTCTATCATCTCGATATTTAATGTCATCAAATGACTTTAGTACTGTGCATAAAATAGACTGAGCACCCATCAAGTAATCGTCATTATCATCAATTTCTTTATATGACACAGGGGGATGATCTTTGATCCTATCACTCCTTCGAAGTTCAGTATTTTTATTTGTGTTTCCAATATTATTTTTTAATGAATTATCAGAACGTATATCACTTTGTTTCGATTGAACTACTGTATCATGGTTATCTTTGAGAATTTTAGCAGGACATTCAGTATGTCCATCAGATTTAGAGCCATCTGATTTATTGTTATTGATTTCGAATTGTCGTAATTATCAGTTGTGTCATGAGAATTTCCAACATTCTCTTCAGGCTTCCACGAAGGCCTGGACTGTAGAAAATTAGTCTCGTCCACAATTACATCTTTGACTATTACAAACTTTTCGCAATCAGGGTTCCAAACTTTATAACCGTTCGGTTCATAACCCATGAGAATATCTTTCCATGACTTATCATCAAACTTTGCTTTAGTAGTTTTGTTATGTACGTAAACCGTTGAACCGAAAACCTTTAAATATTTGACTTGAGGTTTCTTATTATGCCACATCTCGTATGGTGTTTTTGAAAGTTTTAGGGCCTTCGTTGCAGTTAAGTTTATCAAATAAACAGCAGACAAAACTGCTTGACCCCAGAAAACTTTATCTATCTGTGCACCGTTTATCATTGAACGAGCCTTTTCTGTAATAGTCCTTACCATACGTTCAGAAACACCATTCAGCTGTGGAGTTCTAGGAACTGTCAAATGGTAAGTTATTCCCTTTTCAGTACAGTAGCATTTCATTTCGGTAGATAAGTTCTCTCCACCATTATCACAATATAAATTAACTACCTTCTAATTAAGTTTTGCTTCACTTTTTGCAACAAAATCTTTGAATGCGACGAATACATCTGATTTATACGTTATTAGATACGTAACACAATAATGAGTATACTGATCAATAAAATCACGAAATAGTTTTTATTATCATTAGTCGTTGGAGTGACAGGGCCGCAGATATCAGAGGAGATCACAAATAACTTTTGTCTTTGGCTTGAACAAACGGCAGTCTACTCTGTTTCCCATTTATGCAAGCTTCACCTTAATCATCATCAGGCACTACTGAATCAATTTGATTCATGTCCTCAAACATTTTATGCTGTTTTATTTCTAAGAATTTATATTTACTTGTGTCCTAAGCGTTCATGCCACAATTTATAGCTTTTGTTGTTACTACCACATGCTTGAGAAACAGGGTAACTCGCGTTTACAGCCGCCATAAAATCTACAGTAATTAAATTATTAGCAGACATACCTCGCATAATAGTTTTACCATTTTTGCATATTTTAGCACCTTGCTGGTCGAAGATAACTGTATACCCAGCTCGCTGCATTTTGGTCACCGACAGGAGATTGTAGGGGACTTCGCGGCAGAACAGCACGCCCTCCAGAGTACCTAGGAAACCCATGTTGCTGGTAACCTGTAGTACACCTTGTTTTGTAGCTGAAATAAATTCACCATTTTTAGCAACTGAAATTTTTAACGGTATAGACAAATCAGTATATTTAATAAACAAGTCTTCTCTGTTTATGATGTGATCCGATGCGCCAGAGTCCAATAAAAATGTAATTTTATTATCTTGAACATCTTCTTGATAATCTCCAGTCATAAAAGCAAAGCCAGTAAAATCAGTCTAAGTTGATGGTTGATTCTGGTTTATCTCAACTGCTTGTTCTGTCCTTGTCCTTTCGTTGTAGTTGCCCTTCTGCAGATGCATTCTCTTGTAATAGTAACAGTCATTCTTCCTATGTCCTTTACGTCCATAATGATGACATTTTATGAATGAAATTTTCTTTTGTTTATTAACTTTATTTGCCTGTTGAAAATTATCAAATTTTCTTTTCTTCCACGTATCATTCCTTGTTTCGGCTTGCAACATTTTTGCACTCGTGTCACTGGATTCATTTTTCAACTTCACTTCATGGTCTAATAATCGCGTTTTTACGAAAGCGGACGTTATATTATCTTCTGATAATGTTTCGATCGCAGTTATAACTCCGTCATAAGTTGAGGGTAGTGTGAGCAACAAATATGCAATTTTGTCAGTTTCTTCTAATTTTGCTCCACCGGCAAGCAATTCAGTAATGAGGTTATCAAATGTAGCAAAATGTTTAATTAGTGGTACATCAACTTGTAGTTTTAGCGCCAACAACTTTTTCCGTAACGCCAACTGCGTCGCGATACTTTTCGCATCTAAACTTTTTATTTTATTTATTTATTTATTTCTCACACATTTTTACAGCTACCATTACAGGAACTCCCAATTTAGTAGCGTAATTATCATTGATTATTTTTATAATAAAATATCCTTCGCCGAACTGTCTTCTTTTGCAAAACCGAGGTAGGAATCGGTTAGATACTCGATAATCACATTCTTGGCTAAACGATTATTTTTCTCCCATGCATCGTTACGAAATATCGGTTCTTCGTCGATAACTTTAATAACGTCCAATTCACTCAATAACGCACGTATTCGAAACTTCCAAATACTGTATTTCTCACCGTCGAAAGGCTTGATATCGTTTTATCTTTGAATTTTCCATTATTTAAAATCACTGCACAACAGTCCTGTTTTTAAAAACATTTAATTTTTTGTTCGAACGCAGAGGGTAGATAATTATCACTCGCGTACACTGTGCCCATAACCTGTAGATTATGCGAGGTTAGTGGGCGTAATGAAACACGTAGTTAAGGATTTAAAAAGCAATATTCACTATATTATCCTTATTTATCACTTTTGTACTTGGAAGCGATGTGCCTAACTCCTATCACAAAGACGAACAGTCTGATAATAATAATTATAAGATGGCGGGTGGCGTTTTTATTAGTTTGATAAATGAAGTCGTTTCAAAACCAATTATAGATTGATTTTTGCAAATAGAAACAAACAAAATCAACAGTTCTTCTCCAGAGGTGCAACCCCGCGCCCCTCCCTGCGTCACCCCAGAAGTAATCTCGGTCAAGTGACCATGTTCGACCTACCTGGGTCAAACAGGTCAAATATCCAGGGGTCACCCTAAACAATACGAGGCATGCCTTGCATGTGTGTGTCAAATACGTGGTAGTGTGTGTAATGTTCTTTTTAGTGATTTAATGTATTTTTTATGCATAATTGAAAAAATATATTAGCATTCTGCACTCCTTCTCTATATAAACTATAAGTGTAGGAAATTTCATACTCCTCCGTCCGCGCCACTTTCGTAAAAAGGGGTACAAAGTTTTGGCTTCACGTATTAATATAATAATATATCATTGTGTTCTTAAGCCATATTCTACCAGTTAGGCATGCAAATACTATTAGTTCAGAAGATGAATGTACATATAAGATGTCGATGTCATTGTCTATATCATCATCATCATCATCAGCCTATAGCAGTCCACTGCTGGACATAGGCCTCTCCAAGTGCACGCCACTGGGTACGATCCTCGGCTACTCGCATCCAGTTTCTGCCAGCTGCCCTACGAAGGTCATCGCTCCACCTAGCCTGAGGGCGTCCTGCATTACGTTTGCCAGTCCGCAGTCTCCACTCAAGAACTCGTTTGTCCCAGCGGTTATCGGTTGTTCGGCTAATGTGACCGGCCCATTGCCACTTCAGCTTACTAATCCGGTGGGCTATGTCGATAACTTTGGTTCTCTGTCGAATGACTTCGTTCCGGATTCTATCCTTCAGAGAAACTCCGAGCATAGCCCTTTCTATAGCTCGCTGAGTGACTTTAAATTTATGAACCATTCCAACCGTGAGTGTCCACGTCTCGGCTCCATATGTCATAACGGGCAGGACGCACTGATTAAAGACTTTTGTCTTTAGGCTTTGTAGAATGGGCGATGTGAATACTTGACGTAATTTCCCAAATGCCGCCCAGCCCAGCCGTATTCTTCTGTTGACCTCTTTCTCGAAGTTGTTTTTCCCCAACTGCAGAGTTTGCCCTAGGTAAACATATTCTTGAACAACCTCGAGCATAGCGCCATGTATTGCAACAGGTTCCGGTACTACATGTCGGTTAAACATTACCTTGGTCTTGTCCAAGTTCATGCGGAGACCTATTTGTTTGGAAGAATCGGCTAGGCTGGTCAGCATCTGTTGTAAATCCTGCAACGTTTCGGCCATAATGACGATGTCGTCTGCAAATCTCAAGTGTGAGATATGACTGTCATTTATGTTTATGCCATGACCGTCCCAGTCCAGCGTCTTAAACATATCCTCCAATGCATTTGTGAACAATTTGGGGGAGATATCGTCCCCTTGTCTCACTCCTCGATGCATTGAGATAGGGTTGGTCTGCTGGTTTTGTAACTGGATGGTCATGGTCGCGGCGTTATAGAGACTTCTTAACACTTGGATGTATCGCCAGTCGACTTGGCATCGTTGCAAGGATATCAGAACTGACCAGGTCTCGATCGAGTCAAAGGCCTTCTCATAGTCCACGAATGCTAAGCACAGGGGCCGATTATACTCTTCGGTCTTCTGTATAATCTGCCGTATAGTGTGGATGTGGTCTATGGTTCCATACCCTCTTCGAAACCCGGCCTGTTCCGGGGGTTGAAATTCGTCGAGCCTTCGCGCAAGACGATTCGTGATAACTCTTGAAAACAGCTTATAAATGTGGCTCAGTGGCGAAATAGGGCGGTAGTTCTTCAGTTGAGTCTTATCACCCTTTTTGAAAAACAATACGACCACGCACCTACCCCAAGCCTCTGGAGTTCTCCCATTAAAGAGGACAGAGTTAAAGATATTTTGGAGCTCCTTTAGCACGGGTTTACCTCCTGCTTTTAATAGTTCAGTTGTAACTCCGTCCTCTCCAGGGGCTTTTCCATTCTTTAGCTGCTCAAGAGCCATCACGATTTCGTCTAGACTGATTTCGGGCAGGTCTTCCGTAAAGTGGCGGCTTAATGTAGCTCTAGGATCCTCATTTCCGGGATCAGGACGAGATGTATGCGAGGCGTATAGTCGGCTGTAGAAGTCTACTACTTCCAAAAGAATCTCCGGCTTAGAAGTGATGACGTCCCCACTGGCTTTGGACAACTTCGTCAGATGGCTCCTCCCCAAATACTGAACGAAAACTTTCGACCCCCGATTTTGCTCGATTGCTTTTTCAATAGCGCGTGTATTAGCGCATCGGAAGTCATGTCGTACCAGTTTGTTAATTCGTATGTTGAGTGCCCGTTGCTCTAACGAAGTGTTGGGTGGGTTTACACGTCGTTCCTTCATAAGCTGCAGTGTCTCCTCCGAAAGCTTCGTTTTCCTACTTAAACGTCGCGTTTCACAAAATCTCGTACCTTCCTCCCTGAGGATTTTAACTACATTTGTGAGGGCCTGGTCTACGTCATTTGTGGTTTCCATGGTAACGAATCGGTTCTCCAGATTTGACTGGAACGCTTCAGATCCTACTACGGTTTGGAGGAGGTTGGGCCGGAGCCTGGCCTTCATCAAACGGACTCGCTCGAGCTGAAAGTTGATATTCAGTGAGCCTCTGACAAGTCGGTGATCGCTTCCGGTATTAAACCTGTTGATCACTGAGTCATCTCTGAATATGTGCTTCTTGTCCGTTATGATGAAGTCAATCTCATTTTTAGTCCTAGTGTCGGGGCTTTGCCATGTCCACTTTCTTTGGGGCCGTTTCTTAAAGAAAGAGTTCATCAAGAAAAGCCCCTCTTTCTCAAGAAAGTTGACAAGCATTTGCCCCCTATAATTCCTGCTACCGTAACCGTGAGATCCTACTACCGATTCGCTGCAAATTTGTACTCCCACTTTAGCGTTGAAGTCCCCCATGACAACGTTGTAGTAGGCCTTAGTGGTGGAGTGTAAGGCCTTCGATATGTCCTCGTACATATCTTCAACTTCATTGTCAGAGTGTGCCGAAGTCGGTGCGTAAACCTGCACAACCTTTAGGTTATACCTATCGGTTAACTTAATAATAAGATACGCTACCCTGTTCGACACACTAGACATTTCTACAACGTTGTCAGAGAGGGTTTTATTGACCAAGAACCCTACGCCGCCCTGGGATAGCTGATCGCCCTCTCGGAAGTACAAAAGGTGGCCTGATTCTAGGGTAACGGTGTCCTCTCCCTTTCTTCGGACTTCACATAGTCCCAGAACGTGCCACCTTATCCCTTCGAGTTTGGATTCTAATTGCGCCATATGATTGTCTATAGGAATGAATTAATAACGTATGCTTTAAATTAAAATATATATATATATAAAAATATAATAAATTGTCATGTCAATTACATTATATAATGTAATGTACATGTAGCGACCCCTATACATCGCTACATAGTTGCGACTACCTACCAATAGATGGTGCTGACGATTCGCCATACATGTCTAGAACGCGATATTAGAGTGCTTACGACGCGTAACATATATACAAGCCCCCGACAACAACTCTCGGGGGAGTGGCAGGCCAAGCCAGACACACCACCCGTCTGGCTGGAAGATCTTCCCTTTGAGAAATCCTGCCACAACGTTCCTGCCACAATAATTTAGCATAATATATTAGTCAAGTAGATATTCATTGATCGTATAATACGCTTTATGTAATAGACATGTCTTTAGATGATATTTAAATAGATTGAAATTTTGTATATCTTTAATATGTTTCGGTAATTTATTATATAATTTAGGTCCCATACATAGTGCGCTTTTGTCAAACAAAGTCGTTCTGTAACTATTTGCACAGAGTATATCAACATGTCTAGAATTTTTCAATTTTTGAGACCTGTGTATGTTATTTCTTGTGTATAATATTAACTCAAAGATATATAGCGACGGGAATGTTAGTATTTTTAGCTTAATAAAATATGGTTTGCACGTATCAGTGGGCTTTAGAGAGCATATAGCTATAGTACGCATTTCTTTTGTGCCTTAAAAATTGTGTCTCTTTCTGTAGCATTTCCCCAGAATATGATACCATATCGTAGTACAAAACCAACGTAGCCATGGTAAGCTGATAAGAGTGTACTCTGGTCTACAGTTTTGCGTAACATGTAAAGGGCATATGAGTATTTATTTAATTTTGTACACACTTGTTCTGTATATGATTTCCATTTCAGATTTGAGTCAACATGTATACCCAAGAATTTATTTGTATTAACATTTTGTATTACCGATTCTTCGTATTTTATCATTAACGGGACGGGATCCTTACTTCTAATTTTGAACGTCATAAGATAGCTTTTGTCAAATTTATTTCCAGGTCATTTGCAATTAACCAGTCAATGTTGGTGTATAAAGCAGAATTAATTTCACGTAGACATGTTTCACGGTTTATGTTACAAACATCACAGTACAGTAATCTGCATAGAGTACCATGGGGTAATATGAAGCAGGTAAGTTCGACTTTTTGAGCTTCTCGAGCTGCACCGCACCGCTTGTTCGTGACAGCCGCGCGTGGATACCGATACAGTTCTGAACCAGTAGCATAGCACATTGCAACATTCAGCTTCTGAACATTAAGTACTACAGCACGGTATAGTCATGGCAATTATTTGAACACTTTTCATGAGTAATCCGCGGTGATGAGAATTCCCTGTTACAAGTGTTCTCACTCGATATTACTAATATTGTCCAATACTGTTGGCGCGGGCTACGCCGCAGCGTGCACTCTAGCAACCGGCGTGCAATGAGCTGAACAAAGTTAATCGCGATACGATAGCCCTGACGTCCTCTTTTTCGCACGCATTATGCGTGTGCGCGGGACACACAGCGGCCGAGTATAGAGGAGCACGCGGCTGTGAGCCATGTTCAGTGCCAGCTTCCCGAGTCTAGCATCAACTACACCAGGGACATGAAAGCCGTAGCGGTGAGACGGCTTCTCATTTATAATATTAACAACACTAGCACATTTTTGGTTCATGGATGAGGACATTTGCACGCCTCAGGAATATTGTAACCTGGCAGATTCTCCACTTACAACGCAGCCTAATGGTAACCTTCTATTAACGATCGACTCGCTCGCTTATTTGCCGTTGGCTCGTGGCGGTGTTCTGTAGTATATGTTAGAATCGCTCTCAGCGCAAGACTACGGGGCAGCTCTAGTTTCAAGGGGAGGCTGGTACTGTCGCTTAGTAGTACGATAGTACAATTGGGCTATAATACTCGCAACTGAGAGTATTGCAGCAGCCGCTCTATTTCGAGCTAATGTAAGAGCTTAGCACATTGTTACGACAGATCCTGAACATAAGCTTGTGCAGCATGATACAGCGTACGGCAAGAGCGCGGCCGCGGTGCACAATTAGTTCAACAAAGTAAATCATGGTACAAAAGCGGCGACGAGTTGTTTGCGCGCGCAATATGCGCGTGCGCGGGACAGTGGCGAGTATAAAGAGGCGCGCGCGCGCGGCGAGCCATATTCAGTGCCAGCTCCCCGATTCCAGCACCAATTACACCAGCGACATGAAAGCCACAGCAGTGAGACAACATTTTATTAATATATATCAGTACTTGCTTATTACTGTTTCTTCGGCGAAAACATCACCATGTCTCACAAACATGTTATTTGACAAGACTCTCCACTTAGATTGCAGTTTATTGAAAGCCTTCTGCTGAATATAGGCTCGTTTGCTTAGTTGGCGTTGGTTTGTAGCGGTATTCTGCAGTATCTATGGCAATCGCTCTTAACGTGGGACTAAAGCCGAGCTTCCCCGAGATTCATGGGAAGGCCGGGGCTTAGCAGTGGGAGTACAAGCGCGGGCTATAATAGTCCCTACCGGCAGCAGTGCAGCAACCGCTTTGTAGGGATCATTGTGAGCTCAGTGAGCACCAAGTGAGTAAGTTATAAAATAACTTTTCCCTGCAGCTCTTCGCCCTCGTCCTGCTAGCGTTCGCGTGCCGCGCCGCGCCCGGCGGAGACGTCGACACCTACGCCGTCATGTACGACGACGACTGCTACTGCGGAGACGACTACATAGCGACAGGCGCCGACGCTACAGGCGATAACTACGCCTATGCTGGCTCCTCAGTGGGCTCTTACAATGGCAACAAGTACGGCAGCTCCTACGGCGATGCCGGTAAATAGGCCGCGAGGCAACACGTTCGTTTTTGTAATGTCTTGAGCAAATAAATGTATTCAAATATAAATGTATTTTATTTCCCTTCTCATGACTACGCTCCAGCAGTGAATCATTAATGAATTTGTTGAATAAATGAAAATAAATCATGAATCATTATGTTACGTGATTGAGAGGCATCGAATTTCCGATGGATTAATTTGAAATTAATATTTTCTAATTTATTGAAAAACTTGTGCCAAATAATTTTAGAGTTGTTATTAAGCTATTTTATTGGGTTCTAAGAGCAGATAATCTTGTCCAAATTAACACAGTCATACCTACATTTTACAAGCGGGAGATTATTCAGCACTACTCTGCAGAAAATTCCAGACGGCATAATTCCAGGTTGAGAATTTCTTGATAGATAAACACCAATTGGACCCAGGTCGTTGTGACCACTCTATACGAAAGTAACACTAATTTGGTCTTACAGATTTACGTCTCTCCATTCAGATCTCGGTCTCGAAACTATTCGCGCTTTTATTAAAAAGTAACCCGCTACTTCGCAAACGCGTCCAACCATCAGAACCGCCCAACCGTAGCCGCCGCCGACTACGCACCTGCCTCCCCTCCTATCAGCTGCTACCGCGGCCAGCGGCATATTCTCACCGACCCTCCCGATGCCCTTACTTCCTTTCTTTCTAATACAGATACCGCACACATGTACAGATACCCACCTCGCCGGCGAGGTCGAAGAATCCCTTGACCACGGGTCGGTACAGAGCACCACGGTGAAACACCTAGTATATGCCAACCCCCATAGCGTCTGCCAAAGCCGGGGCCGATTCTCCTTGAAGTGCCCTTGAGGTAGTTGCCCCCTTGTCCTTCTGGCTCGAGCGTAGTGGTTGCACGATCGCCCTCTTGTCCAGAGAAGCTGTAAGGCTGGTTTTACAGTTGTCCGGGAAACCCGTACGGGCCGTCTGTACACGGGAAACCCGTACAAGTAGCGCCCGCGGTGCTGGTGGCCCGCGGAAGTGGTGGTAGAGTCTTTGTTACTATTTTGACGATTCATAAATACTGTAATGGTTTACATGAATAAAAAATATTCTGATTCTGATTCATTGTTTCACAGCGACGCGGATTGGTCCGTACGCGACCCGCTCCGGGTAGAACCCGTACGGGCGGACCCGCCCGGATGCTGCCGCGACGGCATCAATGCTCATCTATTGTTTCACAGCGACGCGGAACGCCCGTGCTCCGGGAGCACAGTCGAGATGAGTAGATTGATTAACACGGGATTTCACATAGACGTAGTACTATGTAAACGCTGTGTATGGGATACCTCAAATATAAATTATAAAAAGATGCTCGGGCTCGGGCGTGGAAACCTTGATAGTAGTTCATAAAAACTTCTAATCGACGAATATACGAAAATAATTAAAAAATTTGCACGGATCGTTCCTGAGCTTATCGTTTAAGTTCACAAATGCAATTTCGAAACATCTTGCTTCGAGGATGGAATGTACCTAAAGTCTCTTTCTCTGTCGTCGTCGTCTCTTACAAATTAAATACACACCAATAATTTTTAAAACGTTCTCATTCATTTTTTATGCGTATATCTCCCTCTAGCAACCGTGTCGTACTACTCCCTCGTTTCAGAGCACCGCGGGCGCTACTTGTACGGGTCTCCCGTGTACAGACGGCCCGTACGGGTTTCCCGGACAACTGTAAAACCAGCCTTACAGCTTCTCTGGACAAGAGGGCGATCGTGCAACCACTACGCTCGAGCCAGAAGGACAAGGGGGCAACTACCTCAAGGGCACTTCAAGGAGAATCGGCCCCGGCTTTGGCAGACGCTATGGGGGTTGGCATATACTAGGTGTTTCACCGTGGTGCTCTGTACCGACCCGTGGTCAAGGGATTTTTCGACCTCGCCGGCGAGGTGGGTATCTGTACATGTGTGCGGTATCTGTATTAGAAAGAAAGGAAGTAAGGGCATCGGGAGGGTCGGTGAGAATATGCCGCTGGCCGCGGTAGCAGCTGATAGGAGGGGAGGCAGGTGCGTAGTCGGCGGCGGCTACGGTTGGGCGGTTCTGATGGTTGGACGCGTTTGCGAAGTAGCGGGTTACTTTTTAATAAAAGCGCGAATAGTTTCGAGACCGAGATCTGAATGGAGAGACGTAAATCTGTTAGACCAAATTAGTGTTACTTTCGTATAGAGTGGTCACAACGACCTGGGTCCAATTGGTGTTTATCTATCAAGAAATTCTCAACCTGGAATTATGCCGTCTGGAATTTTCTGCAGAGTAGTGCTGAATAATCTCCCGCTTGTAAAATGTAGGTATGACTGTGTTAATTTGGACAAGATTATCTGCTCTTAGAACCCAATAAAATAGCTTAATAACAACTCTAAAATTATTTGGCACAAGTTTTTCAATAAATTAGAAAATATTAATTTCAAATTATTCAATCGGAAATTCGATGCCTCTCAATCACGTAACATAATGATTCATGATTTATTTTCATTTATTCAACAAATTCATTAATGATTCACTGCTGGAGCGTAGTCATGAGAAGGGAAATAAAATACATTTATATTTGAATACATTTATTTGCTCAAGACATTACAAAAACGAACGTGTTGCCTCGCGGCCTATTTACCGGCATCGCCGTAGGAGCTGCCGTACTTGTTGCCATTGTAAGAGCCCACTGAGGAGCCAGCATAGGCGTAGTTATCGCCTGTAGCGTCGGCGCCTGTCGCTATGTAGTCGTCTCCGCAGTAGCAGTCGTCGTCGTACATGACGGCGTAGGTGTCCACGTCTCCGCCGGGCGCGGCGCGGCACGCGAACGCTAGCAGGACGAGGGCGAAGAGCTGCAGGGAAAAGTTATTTTATAACTTACTCACTTGGTGCTCACTGAGCTCACAATGATCCCTACAAAGCGGTTGCTGCACTGCTGCCGGTAGGGACTATTATAGCCCGCGCTTGTACTCCCACTGCTAAGCCCCGGCCTTCCCATGGATCTCGGGGAAGCTCGGCTTTAGTCCCACGTTAAGAGCGATTGCCATAGATACTGCAGAATACCGCTACAAACCAACGGCAACTAAGCAAACGAGCCTATATTCAGCAGAAGGCTTTCAATAAACTGCAATCTAAGTGGAGAGTCTTGTCAAATTACATGTTTGTGAGACATGGTGATGTTTTCGCCGAAGAAACAGTAATAAGCAAGTACTGATATATATTAATAAAATGTTGTCTCACTGCTGTGGCTTTCATGTCGCTGGTGTAATTGGTGCTGGAATCGGGGAGCTGGCACTGAATATGGCTCGCCGCGCGCGCGCGCCTCTTTATACTCGCCACTGTCCCGCGCACGCGCATATTGCGCGCGCAAACAACTCGTCGCCGCTATTGTACCATGATTTACTTTGTTGAACTAATTGTGCACCGCGGCCGCGCTCTTGCCGTACGCTGTATCATGCTGCACAAGCTTATGTTCAGGATCTGTCGTAACAATGTGCTATTGTGCTGTTCAAGTTCTAAGTGCGGATACCGCGCGTCGGCAGTGTCGAGCTCCAAAATTTAGAGTTTGAGGGCAAATTTCAAATATACCTCACCCATGAAACAATTGAAGTTACGAAATTTAACAGATTTTTCATGGTTGACTATGGTGTGAAAGGTTTCACAGCGATCATGTATGCCTGTGGCGGGTTAACTCAGCGCAGGGAGAGGAGCTTAATGCTGTTTAGCGTTATCCTGATGCAATCACAGAAAGCACTTGCATGCAAAATATTGATTCTTTGAGCGTGCTATGATAAGACAATTTTATAGAACCTATAAGTAAGACTTGCAATGCATCTGCATCTGTGTCCGGAACATTTCTGAGAGCACGCGAAGCACTGGCCAAGTAAATCAAAATCGCCAAAATTAATAAGATTTCATTTTGAAAAAGCGTTTTGATTTGAAATATACCTAAAGTTAATGACAAACAATTGGCCAAAATATTTATTCCATGTGATATATTTCTGTTCGATACTCGCAATAATATTTATTTACTGCACATGTGTTGCACAAGAATAAAACTCAATCTGTTGTGCTCGAAACAAAAAGTTTAATAGAACATGATAGATGTAAGTTATTGTGAACTGTGTGTGAACACAACAGACAATTTGTAGAGTGCCGCGCGCATGCGACGAAGCTCTGCTGCCCCATGCTGCCTGCTGCTGCCAGCAGCTTGTGTCAGCAAATATTATGTGATTCTATGGCAAAAAAACAGCATAACACTGATGCTTTGAGAAAGTGGACTGGTTCTGGTATGGACAGCAATATGTTGCGAGCCAAAATGATCGTCTATTCCAGCCTTTGAGCAAATAAATACATAAAATTACAAACGTATTTTATTTCCGTCCTTGTAACAGATGTAGTTCTGCGGGGGCTTATATTCTATCAATAAAGGTTCGGCCAAACAACGCGTCCAGCCACTTCCGCGATGGCGTGCACGGTGGCAATCAGCTCCTGCAGTAATATTTGTATAAAAATTTTCACAGGAACGCACCCTGCGCCCTGCACGCGCTATCTGGGCGGCGTCTGCACGCGCAATAATAGGGAGATACTCATCTCCACCATGATCGCCGCCAGAGACGCCACCGTGGACGCGTCGAAACACATTGGTTTGGCCGTAACTTAAGCGAAATCGTAAAACTAGTAGCCATTGTTACACGCATATAATACACAACCTAATGAAATTCCATGCACGACCAAACGTCTTTGGGACTATATTGTAGCAGGTGCTTTGAAGAGCTTTAGAAGAGTGTTAATTAAGTTATACAGGACCTGCCACTCCCCGAGAGTTGCTGTCGGGCGCTTTTATGTTACGTGTCGTGCGAATTTCTTTATCGGGTTTTAGACATGTGTGATAACTCATCATCCTCGTTTTGCTCCAAACTTCTTTCGTACTGTTATACCCTATAATAATTCGTAGAAATGTTGACCACCAACCCCGATCTGCTATGTCAGCATCTCGGGGTGGTCGGAACACTGAGCGTAGGAGCACAGGCCAACAATGGGCCAGTCTGTTACGAAACTCCAAACGGGTCGGTTCAAATCCATTTTATTCTGTTTCTATTTCCAATATACCCTTTCCCAGTTAAATATCTTTTTTTTAAAAACCCGTTGACGAACTCTCTTATAATATTTGGTGGCAGCGGTGGGATACCGATGGTGAAGGTATCCCTGGTACGTCTCCGTTCAGACTCATAAACCAAGTGAACATTTTAAACAAATCCTGTGTATAAATCGTTACATTACCCTTTTGAGTGTAGTGAACAACTTTGGAAGTCAAGGTCGTTGTAACCTTGAAAATTTCGTGTCTCGTCTCTGTGGAGAACACACTTATACAGAGACCCTTATTCCATAAGCTTCGTGGTAAACCTGAAAACAAAATCTCGAAAATTACAATACTTACCGAAACCGTGTCTGAAAGCCGCGGTTCTGCTCCATTTCCTGTGTATCCTGAAAGAAAAATCGTCGAAGTTTGGCTACATCGTGTTCCTGAAAAGTGATCATGTTCCAGTACATACTCCGCGTGTTCCTGTAAGTCTTTTCCATGATAACTTTTTCTGTGTTGGTGAAAGTGCAAATCTAACTTAACTTTTAATAAAATAAGTGTGTGGTTTCAGTGACAAATTTTACAGATTTAAATTAATTAATTTTATTACCATTCTAATAATTGTCATTGTAACTTTCCCATATGTATTATTTTTTACCATAAGATAGTTCTAAGAAATATCTCGGTACCTTATCGCGTTCGCGGTAATCGACACCTCACAGTAGTGAACAATAATAAGTGGCCGTCTATTACACCGAATCGTATCGTGTCGTATTTTGTTAACAGAATATTTTAAACAAGAAAAGTCAGACCTCGTTGAAATTGGAACCCTATTTAAATTTATAAAACCCTTCGATGGTACACGCGAAAAATTAAATTCATTTTTGACTAATTGTGACAACGTATTTCAATTAGCTTCCGGTACCCAAAAACCGATTCTATTTAAGTATATTTTATCACAACTCGGAGGAAAAGCTGAGACAGCCTGTTCCATCAAAGATTTGATTCCTGGGATCAATTAAATAATTTCTTAAAAACCCAGTTCGGTGAAAGAAAGCACTATGCCCATTTGTTGACTGATATACAAGAATGCCGACAGCTTAGCAATAAACCAGTAAATCAATTTGCATTACGTCTAGAAACCTGCTTATCAAAATTATTAACGGAAATAACTTTGTCCAATAAGAAAAAAACTGAATTACCTGGCCGGATAGCGGCTATGGTAGACTTAGCACTTCACACGTTTTTACTTGGCCTTAAGCCTGATATTTCTAATTTAGTCCGGGGTAAAAATCCATCCACCCTTAATGATGCCATTAACTTAGCGGTATCTGAGGAAAAAATCCTTAACCTATTTACTAAACGTAATATCCACACATCAGCGACACAACGCCAAGCTCCAAAACCTAACTACTCGTCTAGGCCTCCTTATGTTAATTCTAAGCTCCAAACGCCTAAACAATTTGATCAAAATAATCAAAGTCCATTTTGCCGATACTGTAAAAACCCAGGACATACCATAGGAACGTGTCGGAAACGGGAATATAACAATAACAGGTTTAAGGTTCCTTAAATACCATATTCAAATCAACACTTTGCCATGCCGAAGCCCGCTCGCGTTAACTATGTAAGTAATGCAAACGATTCTGATGACCCTGAGCCGCAACCTACTAGCATAGACAACACCCAAAACTATGATGAAAACAATTTAAACGAATAGTGGGACCACGGAGGTGTCTCGTGGTACCCAAACTCCTAACCTTAGCCATACCCTTACATGATAATGACACCCTTTCTATACCCAAGGACCACACGGGTAACCAGCCCCAAGCAAGTGTCCACTCTACTATATCCAAGGGCCATACGGGTAACCAGCCCCAAGCAAGTGTCCACTCTACTATATCCAAGGGCCAAACAGGTAACCAGCCCCAAGCAAGTGTCCACTCTACTATATCCAAGGGCCACACGGGTAACCAGCCCCAAGCAAGTGTCCACTCTACTATATCCAAGGGCCGCACGGGTAACCAGCCCCAAACAAGTGTCCGTAGTGCTATGTCCAAGGGCCACACGGGTAACCAGTCCCAAACAAGTGTCCGTAGTCAGTCAAAATCCAATACAATTCCATGCAATGAAGTATATGAAATATCATGTATCCCTAACAAAACATCCTTATCTAATATACTCGTTCAAACTTCAATATCTAATAAACCACTCAGGTTTCTCGTTGATACAGGATCTTCTGTGTGCCTTATCCAAAACTCTTCCATCCAATCTTACTCCAATCTGAAACTAAGGGGTAACATAATAAAATTAAAAGGTATAAACAGTTGTGAAGATACTATGCCCACTCTAGGTGATTTTGAAATGAATCCAATATTCGGGAAAGAATCTATCCCTTTTATGTTTCACATAATAGAACACATAGACCTACCCTATGATGGACCTACATCTGAACAACCAGTTACATTAAATTCTAACCTTCAACTTACCTTACACCAAGTTGATCGTGGATCTTACCAATCATATGATACTAATAAAACATGTTTAGACAGAACTAACGAAGTCCTTCAACTCCTCCGCGCTTCACATTTAAATTACGAAGAACGCGAAGCCCTCTACGATATGTGCTCTAAATATTCAGATATATTCCACTTACCTGATGATATACTTACCTCAACTGATGCTATCCAACATGAGATCCGAACCTCCTCTGATCAGCCTATCAACGTTAAATCCTATCGATTTCCCGAAGTAAATAAACAAGAAGTAAATGCCCAAATCCAAAAAATGCTGGATCAAATAATTATCCAACCCTCCTTATCTCCCTGGTCTTCTCCAATATGGATAGTTCCCAAAAAGATTGATGCCTCTGGTCAGAAGAAATGGCGCGTTGTAATAGACTACCGAAAATTAAATGGCATTACCATCGGCGAAACTTATCCTATTCCCAATATCGTCGAAATTCTTGATCAATTAGGTAACTCCAAATACTTCTCAACGCCTTGACCTTGCATCAGGATTCCATCAAATTAAAATGGCCCCACAAGATGCCTGCAAGACTGCGTCCCGCAAGGACATTTCGAATTTACTCGCATGCCTTTCGGCCTAAAAAATGCTCCATCTACTTTTCAACGCCTAATGAACAATGTCCTTACCCGTCTCCAAGGAGAACGATGTTTCGTTTATTTAGATGATATTGTCATATATTCTCATGACCTTCGGAGCCATATCCAAAATCTAACTGCAGTTTTCCAAAAACTTCGATCATTTAACCTTAAACTACAGCCTGACAAGTGTGAATTCCTTCGAAAGTAAGTCGGTTACCTAGGACACGTCATTACTGAAAATGGCTTAAAACCCGATCCTAGTAAAATTCATGTCGTACAAAAATTTCCAGTTCCTAAATGTCCCAAGGACATTAAATCATTTTTAGGGCTTGTATCTTATTACAGACGTTTTATTCCAGATTTTTCAAAATTATCTAAATCCCTTACAAGCTTATTGAAAAAGGATGTTCCTTTTTTTGGACCAACGAACAACAACTAGCTTTCGAAATGCTCAAAGAAAAACTTATCACTGCTCCAGTCCTTACCTATCCAGATTTTACCAAACCCTTTAACCTTACTTGTGACGCGTCTAACTATGCGGTCTCCGCTATCCTTTCCCAAGGCCCCATTGGATAGCATTTACCTCCAAAACCTTAAACAAATGTGAAATCAACTATAGCACAACTGAAAAAGAACTGTTAGCTATAGTCTCCGGCTGCAAAGCCTTTAGACCATACTTGTTTGGCCGCAAACTTACTATTGTAACAGACCATCGTCCTTTAAAATGGCTTTTTAATCACACTGATCCAAGTAGTAAATTACAACGTTGGCGTCTCCAACTTCAAGAATATGAATACGAAATTGTATACCGCAAAGGTAAATTAAATTCAGCAGCTGATGCGCTTTCTCGTTACCCTGTTAATCCAGTTTATCCTGAAAATCCTGCAAACTTACCTGATACTGACCTAATCGACCTTGGTCCCCTAGATATGAGCCCTTTCAACACAGAGGTTAATGATTTTAGTCCTTTCAATATCCCAAGTCCAGAAAATCTACCTGATCCTTTGTTAAGACAAAGACAACAATCTTCAATTCCTCAATTAAACCCCATAGACTTGGGACAACTCGAAACTAGCCCTAGGAGTGCAGAACCCAACCTTGATTTCGATTCATTATTAACTCGCTCACCTTCTAAAATTACGCCAGACCCAAAATCAAATTTAAATAACGACGATTATTCCAAATTCTTGAAATCCATCTCTGATAAGGAGGTCACACGCAACACCGTCCTAAAAGAACACAACGGAAACTTACTTAAGTCTCCTTATAAAATGATCCTTATTCCTACGTCTATAGATCTTGATGAATCGAATCCTTATATCGCAGAAATCTTACTTAATGCTGAAAATAAAGACGAAATCTTAAATTCTGAAAAGGAATTACATTCCTTTCTGAAAGTAAACCAGGATAATAAAATCGTGTACCTAATATTTACCAAAGTTCATCACTTTGATGAATCCTCTTATCCCGATATTTATAATACCCTGAAACAAGTGAGAGGGGAAATCATGAAATCTGAAGAAGTAACAGATATTGCAATATCTGATTTTAAGAATCCTTTTGATCAACACTCATATACAAAAATATTTAATATTCTAACTTATATTTTCCATAACACTAAAATCTGTATCCATGTTTATTTAAATAGAATCATTTATCCTACCTTGAGCGAAAGACCTAAAATTCTCCGTGAAAACCATAATGTCCCAATCGCTGGACATTTAGGTTCAACACGTATGTATAACCGTATACAAGAACAATTTTATTGGAAAGGAATGAGGAGCGATGTAGAGGACTATGTCAAAAGGTGTATACAGTGTCAGGAAAATAAAGCCCTAAGAAAATTGAATAGAGCTCCTATGGAAATCACCACTACTTCCACAGCCCCATTCCAACGAATAGCGTTGGATATCGTAGGTCCTCTGCCGGAGTCTGGACCTGCTAAACTGAAATATATCCTTACCTTACAAGATGACTTAACAAAATACTCCGTCGCTTACCCCATACGTAGCACAACAGCTGAAGAAACTAGCGATTGTCTCATACATTTTATATCCCTTTTTGGGATTCCTAAATCAATCTCGACAGATCAAGGCACCAATTTTACTTCCGACCTTTTTAAGACTACATGCCAATTCCTCAAAATCAAACAATTGTGGTCGTCGCCTTACTACCCACAGACACAAGGCGCTTTAGAACGTAGTCATTCAACCCTTAAGGAATATCTTAAATCATTTATCAACGAAAATCAGGACAACTGGCCCACCTACGTATATACTGCTATGTTAACTTATAATACTACGCCACACTGCACGACAAAATTTACACCCTACGAATTAGTCTTCGGACATAAACCTTACCTACCAAACTCCATATACGAAAGTGGTCCTGGAACAACCTATTCAGACTATATTAAAATGCTACAACATAAGTTAAAATACTCAAGAGAAAAAGCGTTAGAGAATATTATCCGGTCCAAAGAATCTTCTAAATCTTACTATGATAACCACGCTAAACAACCGCCACAATATAAAGCCGGCGATTATGTCTATCTTAGGAACCATCTTAGACTTAGGAAAGCTTTGTCACCCGTCTGGAAAGGGCCGTACAAGATAGTAAAGGTACATAAAAATCACACAGCTACTCTTCTCATCAACCGACGCCATGTGACTCTTCATTTCGATCAGTTTAAACCGGCAGAAGTCACATATCCTTCGTAGGCTGTAGGAACTTAAATACATGACTTATCCTATTTATGTTTTAATTAGAGTTCATTTCTATATAAATTACTATTTAACCTTATTTCAGCGTCCCAATCAGTGCAGAGCCGGATATTGTCCAGCCACTTCCCTCTAACTCTGGTATCTACTTCGATAGCCTGGGAAGACTTAAAATAATTAACGGCCAGTTAAATGTCGTAAGTCATATAGATATATCCTTTATAAGTCCTCACCTTGCGAATCTTAACGAAGTACTTGGTACCGTTAGATTTATTTGTCAACAATCGAGTATTCACCAGTGCCTGAATACGCTCTCGCCGTTAACAGTTCGCTATAAATATATAACTCGTAAATTGGAATCTATATCTCATTTGATTACTAAACGAAATCGGCGTTCAGCATAGTTCGGCACGACTTTCAAACATATTTTTGGTACGTTTGATGAAGACGATGCACAAAAATATGACTCAGTCATAGAAGCCATTCAAAACGATGAAAAGAAATTAGCTCAGATGATGAAAGATAGTATTTTGATTACTACTTCCACATTAGACTCATTCAAAACTACCATAAATAAACTAATGACCAACCAAAATGTGCTTGATGTTGAGATAAATATTCTTGTAAATTTAACAAGTAATATTACGAAGGTCTCAAATTCTTTGATATTGGAAATTAAGGCTTTAGCTATACTCAGCAATTTGGAAAGTTCTCTCATGACCCTCTCGTTCCAACTCCAGGATTTGATAAATGCTATTATACTGAGTAGTCAAAATATCTTACATCCAAACATAATTACTCCAGCTCAACTTTATCGCGAACTGGTTAATAATGATAGGCACCTTCCAAGGAACTCCAGAATTCCCGTTCTAATTAGTATAGATAATATACATTTAATTTTAAGTATATCCAATGTAGCATGTTACTATTTTAATAATAAGCTAGTATTTGTTCTACAAGTTCCATTGGTTACGAATGACGAATTTATTTTGTATCATAATCTAGCACTGCCCACCCCTCACGGAGTGGACAATCCTAAAACATTTAGTATGATTCAACCTTCCAGTGCGTATACTGCTATTTCTAAGGATAAAGTTAGTTTTTGTAATCTAGATAGTTTAGATAACTGTAAAACGATAAACTCTGAGTTCTTTCTATGTCAAATACCCACAGTGTTATTAACGAGTAGTAGCCCTACATGTGAAAGCGAACTGCTTGTAAAAACAGTCAGTGCTATTCCCGAACAGTGTAAAACTAAAACTATTATCGGTAACCTAGATATTTGGAAACCACTCGTAAATAACAAATGGATTTTTATACAATCTCATTCAAATAAGATATACATAGATTGTGGTATTCCAGAAATACGCGAAGTAGTAGTATTAGGTGCGGGTATACTACACACCCCAGGACAATGTACGGTGTATACCAATAGTATAAGGCTTATATCGTCTGATAATGTTGTAGAAATAAATATCCCAGCTCCTAAGTTAGAGTGTAGTATTATTAATGATTTCTGTTGTAAACTAGAAAATAAGTTCGATTCCGTCGATAACAATGTGTCTCCTATTATACTTCAGAATATTGATTTGGACGATTTAAAGTTAAACAATCAAAATGAAAGACTACTTTTCAATTTAAATGACATTATTAATAAAGAACCTGTCCTTGTAAAATATGGGACACACTATTTTATATTCAATTCTTTGGTCATACTAATTCTTATAATTGTAACTTGTCTTATTATTTTTAAACTATTTCATGTTACACCTAGACTTAAAAAAAACCTAGTTGTAAAACCGACCCCTATCGAGAATGACGTCACAGACATACAGCTTGAAGACCTAAGTACTTCAGCACCTCGTTTAAGAGAAACCGTTTAACTTGTATTTACTGAAATCCGGCATTTATCCCCGAATTTCAGTCTTACGCGGGGGGTTGTTATACCCTATAATAATTCGTATAAATGTTGACCACCAACCCCGATCTGCTATGTCAGCATCTCGGGGTGGTCGGAACACTGAGCGTAGGAGCACAGGCCAACAATGGGCCAGTCTGTTACGAAACTCCAAACGGGTCGGTTCAAATCCATTTTATTCTGTTTCTATTTCCAATATACCCTTTCCCAGTTAAATATCTTTTTTTTAAAAACCCGTTGACGAACTCTCTTATAATAGTACGAACGAACTCTTTCATTTGGTATACGCAACTTTGTAACAATGTATAGGGTAGCTACAGTCAGGTGGTACGGTGCCACTGTATCGACGCACGTGGCTGTCCATACAGAACCAGTCCACTTTCTCAAAGCATCAGTGTCATGCTGTCTTTTGCCATAGAATCACATAATATTTGCTGACACAAGCTGCTGGCAGCAGCAGACAGAATGGGGCAACAGAGCTTCGTCGCATGCGCGCGACACTACAAATTGTCTGTTGTTCAGTTCACAATAACTTACATCTATCATGTTCTATTAAACTTTTTGTTTCGAGCACAGCAGATTGAGTTTTATTCTTATGCAACACATGTGCAGTAAATAAATATTATCGCGAGTGTCGAACAGAAATACAGGGAATAAATATTTTGGCCAATTGTTTGTCATTAACTTTAGGTATAGATCTAATCAAAACGACCACGACCAAACATTTTTTGGGCTATATTGTAGCACGTGCTTTGAGGCTGGATTTGCAAGGGGAAGATTTTACACCCAGAAGAGTGTTAATTAAGTTTAACAGGACCTGCCAATCCCCGAGAGTTTTTTTTATTTTTTTTTAAACGTAGCCCCACACTAGGATTTATTCCTGTGTCGTGGGTGCGTTTACAAACATGAAATTTCACATATACAAATACCCAGACCGGAACAAATAATTGTGGATCACACAAAGATTAGTCCCGTGCGGGAATCGAACCCGCGACTATAAGACACAGTGGGCGGAGCGGCTTAAGCTCTTAACCACTGCGCTAAATCGTCCGTCAAGTTGTCGGGAGCTTTTATGTTACGTGTCGTGCGAATTTCTTTATCGCGTTTTAAACTTGTATGGTAATTCATCATCCTCGACTTGCTCCAAACTTCTTTGATACGAACGAACTCTTTCATTTGGTAACTTTGTAACAATGTAGAGGGTAGCTACAGTAAGGTGGTACGGTGCCACTGTATCGACGCACGAGGCTTCCCATACCAGATCCAGTCCACGTTCTAAGAGCATCAGTGTCATGCTGTCTTTTGCCATAGAATCACAAAATATTTCCGACGACTCCAGAACCGTACAAATGTTATTAGATAGATAGAATTTTGTTATACTCTGCGACATTCATATCAATGCATGCGGTACCGCAAGGTAGTATTTAGGGTATTGAATATCCTCCTCTATACAGATCTAGAGGACGTGCGTAGTCAAAAGATTGGGAGCAGAAGAGCAGCAGTTATTTTGTACAAATCATAAATAACAGCTATACCAACTTATATCTGTCTGTCAGGTTTTAATTAGTAGTAATCAAATTTTAAACCATGTCAGTCCGAGTACAGGGGCAGTGCACGAAGGCAATCCCCATAAAAAGAGGAGTAAGACAGGGAGACGTCATTTCTCCGAAACTGTTTACGGCCACCTTAGAGGATGCCTTCAAGCTCTTGGAATGGCAAGGACTTGGCATTAACATCAATGGCGAATACATCACTCACCTTCGATTTGCCGACGACATTGTGGTCGTGGCGGAGTCGCTGGAAGATCTAGGACGAATGCTCGGCGACCTCAACAGAGTATCTCAACAAGTGGGTCTTAAAATGAACATGGACAAAACCAAAATAATGTCTAACGTCCATGTCGTACCCACCGCACTCACCGTTGGGAACTCTACTCTTGAAGTTGTCGACGAATACATTTACCTGGGACAGGTAGTCCGGTTAGGTAGGTCCAACTTTGAGAGAGAGGTCAATCGACGAATCCAACTCGGCTGGGCAGCGTTCGGGAAACTGCGCAATATCTTCTCATCCAAAATACCTCAGTGCCTTAAGACTAAAGTTTTCAGTCAATGTGTGTTACCAGTGATGATATATGGATCAGAGACGTGGTCTCTTACAATAGGTCTCATAAAAAAGCTCAGAGTTGCTCAGCGAGCTATGGAGAGAGCTATGCTCGGCGTTTCTCTACGCGATCGAATCAGGAATGAGGAGATTCGTAGAAGAACCAAGGTTACCGACATAGCCCTTAAGATTAGCAAGCTAAAGTGACAATGGGCGGGCCACATAGCGCGTAGATCGGACGGGCGTTGGGGCAGAAAGATTCTAGAGTGGCGACCACGTATTGGCAAGCGCAGCGTGGGACGACCGCCTGCCAGATGGACCGACGATCTTGTGAAAATCGCAGGAAGTCGTTGGATGCAGGTGGCATCGGACCGGTTACGCTGGAAAGAGATTGGGGAGGCCTATGTTCAACAGTGGACAAGTATGGGCTGAGATGATGATGATGATGATGAAATTTTAAACCAAGTGCTTTAAAATCTGATGTTAAGTTGATATTTAGCCTACCTATTTTGTAATAATGCAATAATATGGGACCACAAAGCTGGTCCGAGGAATGAGTTACAAGGTGGCCATAGAAATTTTTCAACTAAGAAAGATATCTCAGGCGTGTTTTGGAAATAAAATACGGATTTTAAAAGATTTTTAAATTTATTTATTTCGGATTCTTTATTAAAAGTGTCTTCTTCAGCAACTTTTACACTAAAAAGAAATGTCTCAGTTTTCCTGTAAACTATAAGTTATTTGTTGCTTCAGTTCAGTTAATTATAAGTAGCAATGATAGACTAGTGAAAGCACGCTCGCCTTTTTACGCACAAGATACAGTGTCCAAATCTCGGCTTAAACCTCTGGGCTTTACAAAACCTTTATGGTGATATAAATTAGGACCGACGACCTTAAGAAGGTCGCAGGGTGGGATTGGATGCGAAAGGCGGAAGACCATGTATTGTGGCGTGAATTGGGAGAGGCCTATGTCCAGCAGTGGACTGCAGTAGGCTGATTTGATTTGATTGATATGCGATGCTAAGGTTCTCGAGTGACAACTACGTTCTGGAAGACGCGGAGCGGGTAGACCTTCCACAAGGTGGCCCTATGCGCCCACCAAAGACTACAATATATGCGTATACCACAAAGCCGGTCGTCCTCGGGATCTTCGAGGAAGGCCTTTGTGCAGTATTAGTCGCCTCGAACGCTATAAGATATGACACATCGAGTCCAAACGTTACACAACGTCTGGTGTTTGTAAATGTATATTTTGTTGATTTTAGTATTTCATCGTCTGTGTGTGTGCTTGAATAAATTTCTTTTCTTTCTTTCAAAAAACCTCTTTTATACTTATGGACAAGATATGGCTTCGATGGTGTAAAGGCATGATTGGCGATTACGCGGTTCTAATCCTAGGTTGGATGAAGCGTCGGATGATGTGCAGACTTTTTGCATACATGGTCATTCTGATATATGGACTTTATATCTACTCGGCTGTAAGGAAAGAACATGTTGGAACTCAGTACTCCTTGCCTACCCCGTAAGGGATCTGGCGTGATGATATAGATAGATAGATCAACTCGTATTTGGTCATCCTAGAAAAAGTATCACAAAGTTTTATCGAGTTAGTTTTTATCGTGAAATTGTGGAACTGCGCCAGGTATAATGGAAATACGGTGGGCCCCTGTAACATTGGGGTCTATAAATGCAGACTGCATGTGACTGCACATGGTATATCTGACACCCCTGCCCTTGAAAAATACAGGTGTTATTATTTTTTCTATTCCTCAACAACTTGAAAGCAACATCGTTCAACCTAATTGAGGTCACAAAGTACATAATGATTAGCGTAAGCGCTTTATTAAAATGGCAAGCTTTCGTGCGTGTAACCACTATATAATTATTATTTATTTTCCTCATACAACAATACACCCTGCGCCATACTTTTAAGTTATTTATTCCTATAACTATTTACTCAGTTGCACCGGTGCATCATACATTGATAAAAGATTGTGTACAATAGCGACTATTGTTCTATAAAAATAAATATGATTTGTTCTCCGAACGTCAGAATTTGCGCCTTGCGGCATAGCTTGCACTTAAGAAACTTTATTTATGGCAGTAGCTTAATCATTTTTGTTTTATCTTCGTATATGTGTTGCACTTAAGTATCCTACCCATTTTATCAAAAAATAGCCCATGAGATAGTAGGTGAAATTATTGCCTACACAATGTGCTCAATTATTGTTATATGGTCTATACTCACAGACCGTGTCCTATCTGAAGGGCAAGTCAAGGGTTTCTAGCAAGTACCGAAATAGAATGATTTATGACTTACGAATGCGCGATAACACTGCGTAAATAATCAAATCAAAACAAAACAAGTTCGTTAATATATTCAATTTAAAAAAAAACATCCAATCATGTACCAAATTTTTTAGGTTTATTATTAAGATCTTGGGTTACATATCGACACTACGCTTAGCTGGCAGACCCAAGTCACATCCGTTAGTCAACGTGTTACTGGAACGTTACGATAGCTGTATCGTTTAAAAAATTTTCTCCCACCCAATACAAAAGCAATGCTTGTGCAGTCTTTAATCTTTCCTATTTTCGACTATGGTGATGTGTGTTACTTCGACCTGAATGCAGATCAACTCAATAAATTAGACCGGTTACTCAATAACTGCATTCGATTCGTCTTCAATATGCGTAAATACGATCATGTGTCAGAGCAGCGTTCACTTTTAAAGTGGTTTCCTATTCGGCAACGTAGAGCTCTGAGGGCTTTGACAACATTATTCTCTATCCTCCATTCTTCTGTCTCGCCTGCTTATCTTACTTCCCAATTTCAGTACCTATGCTCTACCCATGATAAACCTCTACGTTCCTCAAATAATCGTCTCCTTCAGTGTCCCTCTCATCGGACTGATTTCATTCACTCTTCCTTCTTTATCCAATCTATCCTTCTATGGAATGGATTGCCTCTAGATCTCAGGATGGCTAACAATCGTCTCACTTTTAAAAAAAATCTGCAGGTCTATCTACTACATAACATGTTGGCGGAATCTTCTAAACGTTAGTAGTTCTTGTTGTTATGTCACACTATCTGGTTCATATATATGTATGTATATAAAATATATTTATGTATATATATATATGTGCTATTTATGTATTGTATTATATTATATATTGGTATATTACTTTCTTATTGTTTTCCCTTCTTTTTTTTTCTCATTTTTAGCACCTACCACAGTTGTTTCCACACCACCTCAAGGTAGACTGGCAGAAAATGCCTCAGGCATTAAGTCCGCCTATGTACACATGTGCATAAAAAATAAATAAATAAACCATGACTTCGGCTTTATACAAAATCGACCTTAGTTCGGACACTAGTAATCAGCGAGCGCACCATTCTGTTTCTAAAAACGGGTGTAATACAAAAGATAATATACTCGCAAACTCCATAACTCTCACTTGCAGTAATGTTGCTTTCCATAATGCGCCTCTCCCACTTCACCTGCTATTAGTGTACGTTGTATGGATGATGTTGCCAGAAAAATCAGGCCTCTCAAATTATAGACAGATAATAATGATATTGGCAAGCGCAGCGTAGGACGACCGCCTGCCAGATGGACCGACGATCTTGTGAAAATCGCAGGAAATCGTTGGATGCAGGTGGCATCGGACCGGTTACGCTGGAAAGCGATTGGGGAGGCCTATGTTCAGCAGTGGACAAGTATAGGCTGAAATGATGATGATGATGAATAATGATATTTGATCAGCTCCCTCTTACTTTAATTACTATTTTATTTATTTATAAAATAAATTACAGATTATATTTGTGCAGTCTCGTATGTTATTCTTTTCTCCTTATATTGTGTTATGTGCTGTGTGTTCTGTTTAAATTTGTTTCATTGATTGTCTACAATAGCCTATGTGATTTGTTTCCAATATTTGATAAATATTTATGTACCTTAGTTATCTTGCCTGTGGGTGGACTATATTGGTATACTATTATCGTTTTTAAACCAGCAAAATCTGAGCCGCTTTTTTTAAAATTGTATTTAATATTTTTTCATGCTATCCATGGCTAATATAGTAATATATTATCAAAATTGTAGGGGTATTCGCACGAAACTGCAAACTCTGTACAATAATATAATGACCAACTCATACGATATTATTGTCCTTACTGAAACGTGGCTTTTACCCGATATCTTTGATTCTGAATTCATAGATCCTCGTTATGTCGTCTTCAGATGCGATCGTAACCGCAACGCCACTATGAAAAAAGATGGTGGTGGAGTGCTTATTGCTGCTTTAAAGCACCTGCGGCCGACAGGAACCGCATCAAGTCAACCTAATATTATAGAAAATGTGATTATTAAAATTAATACAGTTCATGGGAAGCATAATATAATTGGTGCTACATACATACCCCCTAAAACTGCTGAAAAAAACTACATCACCCACTTTGAATCCCTTCAGGATCTACTTGAAAATCCAAAACTGGATCAATTTTATATGTTGGGCGGCTATAACCTGCCCAATATTGACTGGAAAGTTAAAGGTAATACGGAGTCTGGGCTGCTTTGCAATGGCTGCAGTACTATGGATACCATTGTTGGAAACTATTTGTCACTATTTAACGCGTCACAGTTTAACACAATCAAAAATGATAATAATAGAATTTTAGACCTCTTATTTAGTAATAATAATAATAATATATTAATTCACTAGCCTAATTTCCCACTGCTGAATATGGATCCTCATCACCCTCCCTTTTGTGCACTGATTGAATACATGAGCAACTTAAAAACTTTGAAACAATACTCAAATAATAAATACAATTACTACAAAGCAAATTATGAACTAATAAATAATTCCTTGAACGAAATTGATTGGTCAAATACACTAAATAGCCTCTCAGCAGATGCGAGTGTTGATATATTTTACGAACAAATATATGGAATAATTAAAAACCATACCCCTCTATCAAGGGTGAAGCCTACCAGTTATCCATTCCCATTGGTTCCCTTCGTCTTTGATTAAGATATTTAAGAACAAAAATAAATCTTGGATAAAATGGAAAACTTATAAAAACGTCTCTGATTATGAAGAATATAGTATTTTAAGATCCCGATGTCATTCCGAATTCAATAAAGCGTACTCCACCTATATAAAAACCGTTGAAAGTAATATACACAGTAACATAAAGCATTTTTGGACCTTCATTAATCATCGTAAATCTCACCCCGGTATCCCTTTGCACATGTTTTATGAAAATAACTTTTCTGACGATCCTACAACGATATGTAATCTTTTTTCCAACTTTTTTAAATCAGTTTATGAGCCTTCTACTCTCAAAAGTACGGCGTGGCAGGAACCTACCGACTACTCGGACGTTTGCGATATTATAAGTCGAATACAATTTGATCAACATCGAATACTTGTGCTGCTTGAAAATTTAGACTCATCTAAAGGTCCAGGGCCTGACAGCAAACCGCCATTCTTCTAAAAGGCTACTGCCAAAAGTATATGTAAACCATTATATATTATATTCAATAGATGTCTATCTGAAGGCACATTCCCTTCTTTATGGAAGCGCGCTTACCTTACACCAGTACACAAATCTGGGTCTCGGCATGATGTGGGAAATTATCGCCCGATTTCAATTCTGTCTGCCTTGTCGAAACTTTTCGAAAGATTGGATCGATATACCCTGTGATACATCATAATATCATAGGGCAGCAACATGGGTTTGTCAAGAAACGTTCAACAACAACCAATTTATGTACTTTTGTTGAGTATCTATTTCATAACATGGATAATCGTATCCGTGTTGACGCGTATTCACAGACTTCCGAAAAGCATTCGACAAGTTAGATCATGAGTTATTAATAAAAAAACTTGCATTGAATGGAATTCGGGGAGATCTTCTCCGTTGGTTTATATCATACGTGTCTAATAGGACCCAAACTGTTGTTATTAAAGGTTTTCAATCTCCTACTGTGGCTCTCACATCAGGCGTGCCACAAGGATCTATCTTAGGGCCTATGCTATTTATTATCTTTATGAATGATATCCAAGAGTGTTTCCAGCATGCACAATTTCTGCTATATGCAGATGATTTAAAAATCTATAATGCTAATGTAAATACTGGTGACTCTAAAAATATGCAAACTGACTTAGACAGATTTTCCTTATACTGTAGTAACAATAAATTGCAACTAAGTATGCCAAAATGCTTCTGTATTACTTTTACTAAAAACAGAAACATTACGTATTACCCCTATTCATTAAACAATATGCCCTTAAATCGAGTAGAGTTCGTCACCGACCTTGGTATCACATTAGACTCAAAACTTCATCTCGATCTCCATGTAAAGAAAATTATAAATAAAGCATACAGCATGTATGGTTTTGTAATGAGGTCCTCCTCTAAATTTGTTAACCCATCCACATATCTGCACCTTTATAAAACTTTAATAAGATCCCAATCAGAGTATGCAGTGTTGGTGTGGAATCCTCAGTATGGGAAGTATATTGATTCTCTGGAAAAAGTGCAGCGCAGGTTTTTGAGAGGCCTATATTATCGGTGCCATCGTGAATATTGCTCTTCTCCAACATATTTAATGAAAAAGTACAACCTTCTTAGTCTTCAATCCAGGCGCTCACTACTTGAAATCATGTTTCTCTTCGATCTTTGTAATGGTGCATTTGATTGTACATACACGTACATGTACATCTAAGTAGCGAGTTATGCTATAATATCCCTAGAATGGCTCATAGGCAGGAAAAGCGTACCCTGAAACTGTTTGCTGTTAAAGGTGCAAAGACAAATGCCGGATTACGTATGCCTCTGCGCCGTCTTATGGATACATATAATAAGCTATTTATTAATATATTCATGGCTTATCCAAACAGAAATTTAAGCGCAATGTAAATCTGAAGCTGCATTCTGAGTAACCTTTATAACATATTTATATTTTTATATACATTATTATTTTATATTTTTAATATTGTACTCACTTTGTGTTAATTATTTCATTCATTAATGTTTTCTTCCATTATTTCCTAATTACTAGTCTACACAGTAATCAATTTTTGTTTTTATTTTACTGTTTGTACACTGAAGTACGCTTATCTACCTTGCTTTTCATTCATTATGTAATCTGTGAGTAACGGTGTTGGTAATGCATTTATATTGTTGTGCCTATTTCATAATCTTATATTTTAATTTTAATGTGTTACTGTTTGTTATTCCAAGAAATAAATATATAAAGTCCAGACAAAATCGATACACACTCAACCGCTGGGGCGCCTTTTTGCATTGAGTGAACATTAGGATAAGATAAAGCGTAAAACATATCATAAAATATCATTACGGACTCTTAGACATAAAATATCCATATTAAGTATGTCTCGCTTCTCTCCACCCCGCAAACTTCTGACAAGGGCGCTCCAATGCAATGATTGTATAAAATTATTTTGACTAACAGCCGGCTCCTATATTTAAATCAAGGATAGATTTGCTTAATAGAAGCTGTCAGTAGAATTTTGAAAGATATTCCATACAAAATATGTCAAAATTCTATCCGTAGTAGGCAAATCTATCCATGAGGTGAATATAGGAACCGGCCGTAGGTAGTGTATGTGTAAAACGCAAAGTAAACACGTGTTCATATATGAATGTACATATAAAATGCACTCTTTAGCAGATTTAAAAAATGAACTTATGTTTACTCTCAATCACTCAATTATCTACATAATTTTAAATTCTCTTAAAGCTCCTCTACGTGCTAGCCTTTCCCTACAAAAACAGCAGAAGGACATACAAGAAATATTTAGTTTCACCTGTTTCCTCGTAGCTTGACCTATCCCTAGCAGGCATAGCGTCACCCGAAGCTCGGTGAGAAGTGACTTACTCCATAGAAATATCGAAACAAGAGTCTGACACCTAACACCTATTGTACGACCACGTACCAAATGACCTGAGCCCGTCTTAAAAGCCACAAAAGCTTTTTAAAGTCCACTGAGACCATGCAGGATCTCCCAACACGGCCAGACTTAGACAATAGAGAGGAAAGAAATCCCCGTTACTTTGTCCCATATCAGGAGCAACTACCGCCAGGGCACCAAGTACCATGGTCGGCGTAGAAACCGTTAAATTGGCTCTGTACTCAGGTAGTTAGATGCACGCAAGATCTTTGCACACGGGGGTTCAGAGGTCCAATTTAAATAGCCCGCGATGGTGGTGCGACATCACAGACTGGTAAACTTGCTGGTCTGGTTTGAGCTAGCCACTTATTTAGCGGGACAAATAGGAACCATTGACACGAAAAGAAGATGAAATAATAGAGTGACCTTTTTATTCCAGATTGTCCTCTAGGGGGACAGATTAGGGAACAGACTGAAATAATTTAATGTCTCTGCGCAAGCTTTCCAAATGACTGTGCAAGACAGACGAAATTAATAATTGAGCTGCATAACATTATCGATAGTAAACCATATTCCATTATTTATTAGGTATGTTATTATTTTTGTGTTTACACAGATGCGAGCTGCATATAGTTTCCCCCAGTTAGGTTAATACACATAACTGCTGCCTCAGACATCGTGAATTTCCTTTATACATATACACCCGACCACCACATAATTTCATTGGAACGGTCTAGGTTTTTAATGAGTGAATAAGTGAGTGAATGAAGTCAATGTTTTTTTTAATTTAGCCTTCACTAGGACTTATTTCTGTGGTGTGGGTGGTTTACAAGTATAAAATTCACAACAAATATTTGTGGACCACACTAAGACTTATTTTCATAGTTTTATTTACGATATTTGTGATTCTAAATCTGTGGAATACAGGGTGTCTTAACAAAAACACAAAATTGCAAGTGTGTGATTATTTAGAGTTACTTAGGAGTCGTATATTGGTTCGTGAGCTATAACAGAACCAGAGCGTTATCAAATTCTTTAACCCAGCTTTATTATATTGATATTTTATTGTTACCCGTGGTTTTCAATTTTCGTTCATTCTTGTTTCAATTCTCATGTGCTCGCCTACTACTATTGGTGATAATTTTGAATTCAGCAAATGTATTGTGGCTATTTTAGCCTGAAATATTACATCGCAAGCTGAAATAGCCACAATTAAATGGTGCACAACTTGACGACCGCTGATGACTGATGAAGTTAGCGGGAATTTTTGTGTTTTAATTTTACAGATAAGAAAATCTTATGTTTCTGAAGTTGTTTAAGCAGTATCTCAGAGCAAGTGAAGGCATATTTTATTAAATAAGCACTCGTATGTGCCTCGTTGTGGCGAGCACCTGGCATAGAGTGAACTATAGTGCACTTTAACGCGTGCTAAAGAAATATAACATAGTAGAGGGCAGTTGGTGGCGTACATTCATTAGCACAACAAATGTAAAGCTTTATGTGCGTTTCACTGTACCTTCAATTCATACTTTCCCCAACATAATATTATACTCAAAAGCCACAATAAACATACATTACTTTTGTAATATGGCGTGAGGCTTAAACAAATATTTTTGCAAAGTATTGGATTTGCGTAGATATCGTTTATTGTCTGTATGCCTGTGGGGCGGGGAAAGGGTATATATAAAATGCAGTTATTTAAAACATGGGCATTGAGAATCGTCGGAGAGAGAGAACTACACTGTGCCAATATGAGAATCCTATTGGTATGTACATTTTCTCTTGAAAATAATGTATCTATATTATCACGCCACAACCCCTACGGGGTAGGCTTCTCTGGAAGGCAGACAGGAAGACAGACTTCTCTGGCATGCTTTCTGACCTTTTTGTAAGGAGACCGCTCCTCGCAGCTCCCCAACAACACATCATAACCCTGTCATGATTGGGCTTGTATAGATGTCATTCATTGACAAAATTCATTCATTGTTTTGAATTATTATCGCCATATTTGTTTATAAAATTGGCCGCGTACGAAAAAGCAGACTGTACCTAAAGTTTTGTGAGTTATACACCTTACCCCCATTCGTAGGAGCGCTTACTCAATACGCGTTGGTTTTTTCCTAGCCTACTTTAATGTCCCACTCCTGAGAGAGGTCGTCCCCTTTATATTTTTAACCGACTTCAAAAAGGAGGAGGTTCCCTGTTCGGTTGTATGTTTGCTTTTTTTTATGTATGTTCAGCGATATTTCCGTCAATTGTGGACCGATTTTGATAATTTTTTTTGCATTGGGTTCAGTATAGCTCCAAGGTGGGCCCATTTTAATTTCATTGGCATTGGACCTTGGACTTAGAAGATACACCAGGAAACTCCTTAACGACAAACAATAGGCATGTGTAAATTGAGATATTATGGGTATTACGTCTATCCTATAGGTACCCTACTATAGAACTAAGCAGTATATTAGCCAACTTCAAAAAAGGAGGTTCATAATTCGTCCTTTTTTTTATAACTCCTTTGCTTATAAACCGATTTTGATGATTCTTTTTGCATTTGGTTCAGTATAGTTTTGAGGTGGTCCTATTTTAATGTTATTGGTATTGGACCTTGGACTTTGAAGATACAAGAGGGAACTCCTTAACGGCGAACAGCACGAATGTATAGATTCCGTTATTATAGTCATTATATTAATCCTGTAGGTACCTCACTCTACAACTCAGCAAAATAATATAATATCGGTATATAAATATTACTAAATAATTCACTCGTCACTTAAAATTGTAAAATAAAAATCTTTTAAAAAAAAGGGTAAACCGACTTCAAAAAGCAAAAAATAAATATTTGAGGTCGGTGCCAAGTAACCGACTGCACCAACCAGCACCGACTTCAAATATTTATTTTATGCTTTTTGAAGTCGGTTTACCTTTTTTTTAAAGATATTCACAACTGTCGATCCATTACCATTACGGGCCACGAAGTATCCGCAAAGGTATCCAAATCATCGCTACCTTTTCCTTCTTTACGTCGTCGTCTGCAGCCACCGCTGGGTATCCAGTCGGTTTTGGCGTTTGCACACAATCCCCATTGATGGGACAAGTCAATGGGGATTCCTGGAATAACCCGAGTCCTCGGGTGCTACGTGGCCAGCCCACTCGGTCTTCAGACTTCGAATGCATACATTTAAAAAAAACGCCTTTGTGGAATACATAATCTTTAAGTAATTGCTTCCTTTTCGCAGTTGATGTGTCTCGCTCTGGCGCTGTGCAGCGTGTGCCACGCCGCGCCGGGCTTCTCCACGCTGGCGGGGGACACGACCAAACTGTTCACGGACGGCGCGGAGGCGGTGTCGGGCGTCGCCGCGAAGGCGCTGGGCTCCCTGGACACCGTCGCCGACGCATTTACCACCACCCCTGCGCCTTCAGTCAACGCTACAGCCTCAACATAGTGGAAGTCAGCGAATTCTATCCCCTTAACCTTACCCTTTAACAATAATCAATTGCAATTAAATAAACCCCTAAAGTACTCCGGAACACAATGGGTTTTGATATTGATATATTATTCGTACTAAATTACGGATCAGGAATAAAATGGCAGCCAAAAATGGTCGCATTTTTATATACTTACGCATCTAGGCCCTTGCCTACTCGTAGCTAGCTACTGTAGAAATTAATTTTAAATTATTAGAGATTTTAGCAAACTGTAGCATTATGATACGTCCTCGCGTTGGCTAGCGTTGGCTTTGGCCTTAGCCATATCCCGGAGCCCCTCCAAAGTGCTGATGTCGGCCATCCTGAGGTTTTCAGTCAGTAGGAATCCGACACGCCCCGAGAGCTTCCCCCGAGGCTCGCGGAAGTCATATGCAGGAAAAAAAATGGCCTAAGTCATAGATGTGCTCTTATTTTCCGCGCCGTGTTTCAAACTATCTAGGTAGATCTATTTCAAATAATACGAGTATATGTAATGGGTAGAGCGCTCGAATTTTCGGGAACTTAGAAACCAAAAACAAGCCGCGATAAAATTCCGAAATATTTTTAATAAATTTAATTTCTGCCCAACTCAACTTAATTAACCGCTGAATCTGTTTTGACGATTCATTAATACTATATTAATTTGGCTTGCATGAATAAAAAAATAATTCCAATGTAAATGTGTTTGTAATTCTTCCTCTGGTAAACGGCTCGGCTATATTGATATGTATTATTCAGAAAAACAACATAATGCACAATGTTAAATCATAACCCACAAACTACGCAACGAGTTCGACTGTGGGGTCAGTTGAGTCTCATACTAGATACAAACATAATATTTTGTACTTATGAAATCTTCTGGATGGTTCTTAGTTTGAGTTGGATCCGGCAAATGTTATCGACAGGGCGAGAACCCGCGGGAAATTGCTAATATTTAAAAAAATGGGAAGATTAATAGAAAATATTGGTAGAATATTTACAAGTTTCTGAACACAATTTATTAGAAAAACAACAGTTTTTTCGGGCAACATGCATAAACCACATGGAATTAGAGTCGTCAGGTTCTGCTAGAAGTATTTACAATAAGCTACTAGAAGGCGACTGGTGTGAACTTGTCGCCACACATTTTGCACATTCAGAACAGTAGTGACCTATCGCAAAAATCAAGTTTTTGGAAAACTGATCGCGTCCCTTCAGAACCGAGCGGCGCGGGTAGAGGGAAGGAAAGTGCAAGAGACCAAGTATCGTATTTCGTAATTCTACTATAAATGTTTTAATATTCTCCGGATAGAGCGTAACTTTTGAAGACCCTCTATGACTATAACTCGATTTCTTAGATGTTTGAGTTAAGTCTATACCGTTCTGAAGGTGCGATGTGAGAGAACTAAAATGCTTCAGGTTTGCGTGGATCAATGTACGTAATACAGCGGCTAAAGTGGGTTCAAAACTCAGTACAGTTACTGAGAAGGTAATACAATAAACACACACACACACACACACACCGTCACGCCTATATTCCCCACGCGGGGATGACAGAGGTGTACTGAGTATACCCACTTTTCGTTGTATACACACTATGTATTAGGGGTTATGTCCCATGTATCAGGGGACGAGCCTATTGCCATATACCGGGCACAACTCCAGACTCCGGACTGATACTGGAAATTTTTCATTAGAAAAACTACATTTGTCCGACACGAGGTCCTGGGTTCAAATCCTAGGATTTGAACCCAGGACCTCGTGATCACTAAGCGATGCGACGCGACAATTACAATGGAATCAAACGTAATACAATTTTGCGGAAAATATATTTTTCAACATAAATGTGAGTGTATGATGTGAGTCTGTATCTCAATTTTCAATCTGTGTGTGTGTGTGTGTGTGTGTGGCATAAAGGCGACAGTGCTTCGATCAAAATTGTGCGCTATTTTTACAAGCTTTTATTTACCTTGCAATGTTGTATGTATATTTGTCTGTCTGTCTTTCCCAAAGACCATAGTAACTGTAGCGGCTAGTAGATTCTTCGAAAAGAATAATACGAGATTATAAAGGAATTATACAAGCTGTAACATAATAAACGCAAGACCTGAAAATTGTTTGTTCTAAATCGATAACTAAATTGATTCCAACTAATTTTAATGTACCTTACATTTTTTTTTTAAATTTGCAAACAATGCTTTTACTCCTTGAGTGCGCTAGAAAAAACTAAATTTATTCTTGATCCATAGCAATAAGGAGATTACAAATGCATTCCTAACCCTTATTTCTCAGAATGCATACAAACACGTACAAGTTTCATTGTTAATTGGGGTATAAAAGTGCTTAAAAAGGGGTAAAAACCTTTAAATTTGGAAAATGGTTTTCGTTTTGAATTTATGAAGAAATTCTCTAAATGGGGTGTTTGAGGTCTTGCGTTTATTATGTAACACCTTGTATAATAATATTAACAAGCGAAAGCGAAACCTACAATTTATGTAGGTTTTTTCCTATGACATCGGAAATGACACTGATTTATAGACGATCGATCTAAATCTAAAATTATGAATTTATACATCGCCAACAATAACAATTCAACCAAATAAAATATCTCCGTTGTTTTCTCTACAAAAGCTTGTAAATAAAACTATCTTTTTAAATAAAAATTATTCATTGACCTATACAAATCAATGAGAGGCGGGTAAGCAGAGAGTACGGAGTTCCAATGGGTTCTTTCCTTACAGACCTCTCTGACTTCCTCCACTCACATAGTTTGGGAGCGATCAAGCGTTCTGGCGTGGGGATATAGGTACAAATAAATGATTTTTGACTAAGTTGCCGAGGACCCTGCGGGCCGTTACTGCTCAAAGGGGTAGTACGGCGAGCTGACCCACCACTTCGCGGTGAAGGTCCGGTAGTTCCTATCGAAGCTTCTCAGCAGGTCCTTTTCTTCCCGCGTCAGCTGGAAGTCGAACACATCTATGTTCTCTTCCACACGCGCCTTGGTCACCGTCTTCGGGATCGGAATGACTCCTAGGTCGATCTGGAAACGAAATATCTATTAGATGACCGAATATATATTGTCTTGTCCAAATTTCATAGAAAAAAGCGCTTTCAGGTCATCCTGATTTTTGCGATTTTCTATCTATCTATATCATCACGCCAGATATCTTACGGGGTAGACATAGAGTACAGTGTGCCCACCGGTTCCTTCCTTAAATACCTCTCTGGTTTCCTCCACTCTCATAGTTCGTCTCATACACGCTTGCTGGTTACGGTGACTCTTGACTTGGCCTTCAGATAAGACACGGTTCCGGTTCAATGTGCCTTTCCTTTGAAAACCATAGTGTGGCTATTACAAACAATGTATGGCGCAAGACCATTTCAGTTATAAAATGAGTCAGTGATTTACCCATCAACCATCTTAGTATTATGCTTATCATAACACGAATTTTACAACATTTTCACAGGCCATTCTTGGTACTGAATAATAACAGCAATTTTTTCTTTTTTTGTTTTGTTTCGTTGAAGTGCCATTACTTGATGTTATGCAAATATGACTATCATTTTGGGTAGATATACTCAACTGTATGTGCTCAATCATTTTGTTATATGTATGTACTTTATTTAAATTATTTAAATAAATGTAGAGAAGGAGTGCAGAATGTTAATATTCTTTTTATATTATGCATAAAAAATACATTAAATCAATAAAAAACACATTACGCACACTACCATGTATTTGACACAATACGCATCAAATTGATGTTTGTCTTTAATATTATTTGTCTATAGTCTTACTGAATGTCAAACATAACCAGCAAACGATGAAAGAGTAGGTCGAATATCGACCTATGGGCGACCACTAGTATAAATAATTATACAATGTCTACATAAACTAGAACTGTGCGACATAACAACGTGAAGCAACTAACATTGAGAGGGATTCAACCTTTTGTGTAGATACTCCTGCACATTTTTTTTAAAAGAGTGACGAGTGGTAGCCACCTTGAGCTCCAGAGGCAAATCATTCCAAAGAAGGATAGACTGAACAAAGAAGGAAGAATGAATGAAATCAGTACTATGAGGGGGGCACTGAAGAAGGATTATTTGCAGAGCGAAGATGTTTATCGTGGTTAGAATACAAATATTGAAATTGGGAAATAAGATAAGCGGGCGAGACTGGAGAATGAAGTATGGAAAATAGCGTTCTCAGTGCCCTCAGAGTTCTACGCTGCCGAATAGGCAACCACTTTAATAGTGATCGATGCTCCGGCACATGGTCGTGTTTACGCTTAAGTTGAAGACGAATCGAATGCAGTTATTGAGTAGGTGGTCCAGTTTGTTGAGTTGATCTGCATTCAGGTCGAAATAGCACACATCACCATAGTTGAAAATAGGAAAGATCAGGGACTGCACAAGCATCGCTTTTGTGTTGGTAGGAAGCAAGTTTTTTAATCGATACAAGTATCGTAATGTACCGGTAACCTTTTGACCGACGGCCATTACTTGTGTTTGCCAGCTAAACGAAGTATCAATGTGCAAACCGAGCTCTTTAACGCTAGAACTTAGGGGGGGCTATAATTCAAATAACCAAGTGGATAACTTACGAGATATCTCAACGCGACTTGTGGTACAGTCTTGTTGTACTTCTGCGCGATATCTGTGAGCTGGGGGTCGTCAACCCGCGGTGGGGGTGCGTCAGACGCTGCCTTGTTATAGAAGAGGGAGCCGAAGGGCGTGAAGCCGACCACAGCTATGTCCTGCTCTCGACAATACTCCACTAGACCTGGCTGCTGGTTGTTTAAGTTCAACTGGAGTAAAACAAATTAGGTTTACTGTTACAAGACCATTTGTATATAAAATATTGAATTTTTATTCGAATCCCAATATGCCTCTTCTTCTTATTTTATATATATATATATATATATCGCCCGCTCAGTAGGACGGTCTTTGCTATAGAACCAACTCGCTAAGAGGAACCTCTGTCCGTTTGGTTGTCAATTTGCCTTATCTGAATTTGAATTATTTTTCTTGTTTTAAATTACTCAAATTGTATTATTGGTTTTATGATTAACGTATTCCTTTTGATGGTAAATAGTGGTGCCATTTCGGCAATCGTAGGTATTTTGTTTTTTTTATTACTGTTTATTACTTTTCTGTTATAGAATACTTCTTGTAGTAACGAAACGGCCAAGCCGACTAATTTTGACTAATGTGTAGAGTTTGTGAAGTTAGGGCTTGTAGTGTTAGAAGCTTGGCTCTACATGAGATCTGATAACTTTTTGACCGTGCGGTCTGGTCTCGTCTTGGCAACATTTTGCATTAAAATGTTTTTGGTGGGATTTCACTTCTTTTTGTAAGTTGCTTATTTTTATTTATTTTCTAAATTCTTCTTATTTTTTTTTATTTTCTTCATTTTTTCTTTCTTTTTTTTGGGGTGTATATCTTGCACATCAGAGGTGCCTTTTTTCATAGCCCACTCTCTACCATTGCCTTTTTTCTTCGTTGGTTTACTGTTAATAATTTATCATCATTAATCACAGCGGGTACACTTTAGGCGTTTTGCGCGCGCTTAGTTCCATTCCCTAATTTAAAGAGTGGGGGGTTGATTTACTAAAACTCCTGAAATATATATTTTATTATTATTTATAACATGAAGTCCCTATATCAATTTTCAGACCTCTAGCATCAAAATTGCGGAGGTCCCATATAAACTTCCATCCCCTAGTTTAAGGGGTTGGTAAAAGTTCCAAATTTTAAATTTTGAAGTGAAAACTTCTTATGAGAGGGTTAACCGCTTTGTAACGTAATGCGTAACGGCGCCAGTCTGTCTGGCTTCCCTTTCTCTCACGCATACGGCAGAGGTAGGCATGCTCTTCCTCTCTCACTCTAACCCACAGCGCTCTTCCCTTTCTCTCATGCATACGGCAGCGGTAGGCAGGCTCTTCCTCTCTCACTCTAACCCACAGCGCTCTTCCCTTTCTCTCATGCATACGGCAGCGGTAGGCATGCTCTTCCTCTCTCACTCTAACCTACAGCGCTCTTCCCTTTCTCTCATGCATATGGCAGCGGTAGGCATGCTCTTCCTCTCTCACTCTAACCCACAGCGCTCTTCCCTTTCTCTCATGCATACGGCAACGGTAGGCATGCTCTTCCTCTCTCACTCTAACCCACAGCGCTCTTCCCTTTCTCTCACGCATACGGTAGCGGTAGGCAGGCTCTTTCTCTCTCACTCTAACCCACAGCGCTCTTCCCTTTCTCTCACGCATACGGTAGCGGTAGGCAGGTTCTTTCTCTCTCACTCTAACCCACAGCGCTAGTTAAGTTATCACTTCTATCGGGCATCCCGAGACGCACAATTTTTTTATTATTTGTGTATTAATACTAACTTACATACCAAATTTCATCTTACTAGGATTTCAGGAAGTACCTTAAGAATTTTGATGATCATTAGTGAGTCAGTAACGAAATCGGGGTTTTAGGTATCAATAAAATCTAAAGTATAAGAGCTATGCAATTGAAACTTTATATGTTTAATGAGTTCACTATTGAAATCATATTTTGAGAATTTTGTTTATCTGATATTCCAAACGTGCGGCACGCGTTTATGCGACTGGGGACAACGAAGAAAAACTACAGCAAGTACATGAAGAAGATCACAACTAGTAGGCAAGGCACAGTTTTAAAGAATCATTGGTGTTTTATTACCAAGATGACGCAATGGCAGCATCAGAGGCATCACCGACCGAATTTACGAGGCGCATAGGCACAGATAGTTTTCCGTCTCGTACATTAGTTGTTTGCATCTACTGTACATTTAAAAAATCAACCTCTTTAGAAACCATGTGGCGGTTCCAGGTTACCATCCTAAAGTGTAAACTCATCTTACCTCGACCTGCAAGGTGGCAGGCTTGACGGAGCTGTGCGCGATGAGCCGCTCCAGCTGCTGCTGGTTGAAGTTGCACACGCCGACCGAGCGCGCCAGCCCCAGCCTGCGAGCCTCCTCCATGCCCTGCCACGTCTCCAGGTAATCCGTATCCGATAGCAGGCCGTTCTCCTGGACAAAACAAATAAGGAGTCACTTTTCTAAAGAATTTGACTTTTAAAACCACTTCCATCAAAGTTTTTCCTTTAAAGGAAAACGGATGTAAATCAGATCCGAATACGGGTGGGATTATAGAATTCGAACTTCTACTCAAATGGAATTAGCCGTTTTGTAATGGAATGCATTTTTCGAAAACCACCTGAGACACAATTAGATGGAAATGATACGTTAGAATCGAATGGCTTTCAAAGGTTTTTATCACAAAATTGGACTTAAGCCCTTTTGTAAAGTCACTCCTCAGACAAAATTGAAACAAAACGCGGTTTTATTTAGGTGTATTTTGTACACCCTTCTTTCACTGGCGACGATAAGTCCCCATTCAGGACGCTATTTTTTGTAGAAAAACCCCAGTAACACTTCCCGTTCATAAATAAAATCCCAGCTCCGCTGTCCCAGAAGGATGGTTAGGGACGTTCAGAACATATTAATATTCCAAACGTCCTCCCTTGACTAATATAATCTCAAGTTGTCCTAACTGTGTTGACATCACTCACTTTGCCAAGTGACAAAGACGTTCGTGGTGGAAATCTTTGTCCCTCAGTCCCTCCGACCTTCGGCTGATGCTCTCACCTGGTGTCCTATGGGCGCGTGGATGAGATACAGGTCCACATAGTCCAGCTGCAGCTTGGCGAGCGACTCCCTGAGCGCTGGCACCACCTGCTCCTTGCGATGATTGCTGTTCCACAGCTGGGGACGACGGAGATGAGAGGAAGTATCAATGAGGATAACAAATAATGATAGCTGCCTGATAGAAGATAAGAGATGTTACTCCCAAATATGTTTTCTGATTTAATTTATTTACTAACTGTCATTCGCAGCTGCGCACGCGTTTATTTTGTAATTTGACATAGGAATAGTAGTGTTTTATCTCCCTGAGGGATGATTTGTAAAAAGCATAGAAACACGTAGTCCCTATTTCTTACTAAAGTATATGTTTGAATTTTCATATTATGCCTTACCTGAGTAATGATGGGTTCCCCATACAAAATGTTATCCTCTATTTCACACCATTATGTAATTTTTTAGATACAAAAGTAGCATATGTTCTTCCCCCGGCTTAAATGTATCACTATGCAAAATTTGATCAAAGTCTATCCAGGTTTAGGCGTTAAGAGGTAAAAGACATACAGACAGACATTCGAATTTACAATATTAGTAGGGATAAACCAAATTATATTAACAGAAAGAATTCTATAAACGGTGAATTTGAATTCATGGGCATCCTTTTAAACTAAGATACTATTAGTGATAGTAATTGCATTAGACCTAATATTACGCAAATTAAAAGTATCATTAATGCAAGTATGAAAAACGCATTACTTAATTAAATAGTAAGGCATATTATTGTAATAGGCTATTTTTCCAAATAAACACAAAAAATAATAATAACAAAATAATTAATAAACGCTATTAGTCCCTAAGTATCAAAATATTAAAGCGCGTTTGCTGGCGGTAGAACGGATCGAAGAAGTATATAAAAATACACTAAATAGGTAATAAGGCACATAACAAACAAGGACAATAAATATTTTTATGTTATTTTATTAGGGACAAACAACAGTTATATGTTATAATATCTTACACTAATGATAGCTATTATATAGTATATGTAAACATACAACCCACAACATTGTCCGCGAAATGGCGCCCGCTTCGCACTCTCTCCGTCCCGCTCTCTTTCTCACTTGTTTTGTTATTATTTTGTCAAATTTCATGAACTCTCTGGCCTCTCCAGTGTCATAACGATTTTTGAAGTGTGTTGACGCATGTCATTTCCTCCTGAAAACGTCGCGCACGCGCCCCTATCTATATCATCACGCCAGATCCCTTGCGGGGTAGGCAGAGAGTACAGAGTTCCAACAGGTTCTTTCCTTATATACTTCTCTAGCTTCTTCCACTCTCATAATTCGTCTCATACACGCTCGCCGGTTACGGACACTCTTGACTTGTCCTTCCGATAAGACTCGGTCTATATAGTCGTGGTAAGATAGTCTAGGTTTTCCCCGGTACCTACATTCTTCCACTATCGTATTGTATATCTGTTTTGTTATTCTTTCTTTTGAAATTCTTTCTATATGCCCGAACCAACGGAGCATTTTTACACCGATACTCGGTCTTTCATACCTACTCGCTTTCTAACTACGCTGTTGCGAATACGGTCGGTCAGCTTCACTCCGCACATCTTCCACAGAGCTCGCATTTATCCTACTTTTATTCTCCTTCTTACGTACATACCCAGCTCTCGCTACCATATAACCGCGTTGGGACAAGGACTCCGTTTTGCATGGCCAGCTGCGCCTTTTGGCTTAAGTACCGGCTCCCAAGTAGCTTTCCCATCGCAGCATTTACTCTGTTCCCTGCACTCACGCGTCACTCTATGTCAGCGGTATGTTTCCCATCCTTACTAAAGGCGCATCCAAGATATACAAACTCATTCACTTGCTCCAGCACATCGTTACCAACCACAATCCTTGCATTCGTTCAGGTTTCTTAAAAAAAAAACCATCACGCCTATATTCCCCAAGCGGGGATGGCAGAGGTGTACTGAGTACACCCACGTTTCGCCGACGATGTTAAGTCTCATGTAATAGGGGGCGAGCCTTTTGCAATATACCGGGCACAATTCCAGACTCCGGACTCGTACTGGGAAGATTTCCTAAGGTAAACCAACACTTGTCCGACCTAGGATTTGAACCCAGGACCTCGCGATCACAAAGCGATGTGCTTTGCCACTAGACCAACGAGGCAGTTCTGGTTTCTTTCCGTTCAAAAACCATAATCTTGGTTTTCTTTACATTCAAATGTAAGCCATTGCTCATGCAATCGTCTTTCATAACTGTGACTAGTGTTTGCAGATCAGTGGCTGTTGGCGCTATTAAAACCGCGTCATCTGCATAAGTAGATGGTTTACCACTAGGTCACCCATTTGAACACCTTCATTCATCGCTTTCAGTCTTTGAAGACTTTTATCTAGATATATAATAAACAGTCTAGCGGACAACACGCAACCCTGCTTGACGCCGATTTCAAACCAGGGTGAAATGTTACCACCCACCCGTACGCATGCTTTGCAGTCCACATAGGTGTACTGGACGTCTCGCAACAGAGTGCCATCTATACCATATTCTGGCAAAATGTCCCAAAGTCTCTTTTGCACAACTCTGTCAAACTCGCCTCTTGGCTCGTCTGCGGCACCAGGATCCGGGGCATCTCCATACATTTCTCCAAAATATTCACTTCATCGGTTTAGCACAGCTTGTGTGGCAGCAAGAATGTCACCATCTTTAGATCCTTTTATTCTGGAGCCTGACGAATCACCTCGAGCCTTTCTCACCTTGCTCCAAAAGTGTTTGGTGTTGTTCTCGAAGTTCTTCGTCAGCCTCTCCTCCTCAATCGCACTGGCTCTTTCACGCTTTTCTTTATTTAAAGTTTTAGTGGCATTCTTGCATTGCTGGTATATTTCTTTCCTCATCTCTGACATACTAGCATTCAGGTTCAAAGAAGAAACATAGTCCTGCCACGCTTTCTTCTCACTTTCTACGGAGCTTTGGAACTCCACATCCCACCATGCATCACCTTTTGCTGTACTATGCTTCTTTGAGCTACCTCATACTTCTTTCGTGGATTCTACCAAACTCTTTTTCAGGCTATTCCAGCATCATCTACGAGTCCGAAGAACCTGTTTTCAAAAGCTTGTTCCGGACTCTGTTTTCATACATTCTCCTCACGCTCTCATCTTGCAACTTTGCAACCTTTATTCTTTCAACGTCTCCAAAGGGGATACGCTCTTGCCAGTGCCTCCACTTCCTGAACAGACCACTAAACCACGCAATTACAAGATAGTGGTCTGATTCAAGAGTGGAGCCTCTACTATACGCACGCGTATCTTAGAGTTTCTTTCGGAGACGGTTATCTACCAGGATCAAATCTATCATGCTTTTTTGTTCTTTCCTTCTCCACGTAAACTTATGTATGTCCTTATGCTGAAATATCGTATTAGACACAAGGAAGCCCCTTTCCAAACGTACATCTACAATGAACTTATCTGCAGCCTCGCCAGTTGGCCACCTGGTTCCCACCCATACGTTCAGGTCACCACACAAAATCACCTTTTCGTTAGCCTCATCCAGATCCACAACTTCCCTGACATTATCCCAAAACTTCTCAAGGTCCTGGGGTGTCGACGAGCTTACGGAAGCATATGATGCGACCAAAAATACTCTAGTGACACCCAGTTTTAAGCGGACCCAGAGTAGTCTCGCATCGTACAGGCCATAGTCTCTCACTCCAGATTCCAGTCACCTGACTCGGACGGGGTCACAGAGGTCACGCGTATTGATGCGCCCACCTACAGCTGTTATACTACGATACGTAACGACTTGATACAACTAACTGGATTCGTTCGTAGCGGCTCGTGCCGTGCAGACGTGTTGCTTTGCCTCCTCTGGGTGCTTGTTTTCCTGTGATTTTTTTGATTGGCTGTGCCTCTAAATTTCAATTCCTTGTCGCACTTGGGGAGACCTTACCAGTAGTGTACGCCCAATAGGCGAAGCGAGAACGAGACTAAGAACTGTCGCTCAGGTGGATCCAGATTGATCGTGAGTCTAACAAAATCCTTTTTGTGTACTGGGGCCGATTTGATCCTGCGCACCTTGGCACCGATACCGGACGCTTAAACCGCTGAGCTACTACAGCGCTCTCGCGGCACGACAATTTCCACAGTTATCAGTATAGGAAAAACTATTGAAATCGAAATAACACCAACTGATCTGAGATTTTTACCGCCTGCCAGGAAGAAATAGCAATAACACGAATAGAAGCGTCATCGCGGAATTTACTACAGTGACCACAAAGACCTAGTTCCTTTCCAATGCGAAAGCCTTTAATAAGAACCGCAAGCCACAAGAAAAACTAAATTCGGAGATCATGGGTCAAACTGGGAAACGCCAACCGGTGTATGTTGCGGAATACTTACCCCCCTCAAGAAGGAAACTATTTTTCTTAGCGCGTAAATTTGCGCAAGAAAATAACTTCAAGTTCTGCTGGACGGCAAATGGCAATGTGTTTTTACGCAAAGATATTGGAATAAATCAAATTCTTATTCACTCGGAGGAATGCCTAACAAAATTAAAAACTAAACAATGACTATTAACTATATGTAGCGTATCACCACATTGCCTTTGGCTGCCTTATTACTATTATTGTTATCATATTACGATTTGTATATCATGCCCATTCCTAGTCATTTATAAAGATATTTAAAAAAACGCATGATTACCACTAAGTAACAATCATTATCACACTTTCACAACTCTTACTCACCCAAAACACACAACACACACATAAACATGCAAAATACTCCATTCCACACTACCTGCCTCATCCCATATATACGCAAATATCCTTACACACTTCTATAACCTCACGCCAGATCCCTTGCGGGGTAGGCAGAGAGAACAGAGTTCCAACAGGTTCTTTCCTTACATACCTCTCTGGCTTCCTCGACTCTCATAGTTCGTCTCATACACGCTCGCCGGTTACGGAGACTCCTGACTTTTCCATCAGATAAGACTCGGTTTATTTGGTCGTGGTAAGAGAGTCTAGGTCTTCCCCGGTACCTGCATCCTTCCACTTTCACATTGTATATCTGTTTTGTCATTCTTTCCTCTGGCATTCTTTCTATATGCCCGAACCAATGGAGCATGGCCTTTCTCATCTTTACACCGATACTATCTTTCATACCTACTCGCTGTCTTACTATGCTGTTGCTAATGCGGTCGATCAGCTTCACTCCGCACATCTTCCGCAGAGCTCGCATTTCTACCGCATTTATCCTACTTTCATTCTCCTTCTTACATACCCAGCTCTCGCTACCATATAACAGCGTTGGGACAAGAACTCCGTTATGTATGGCCAGCTGCGCCTTATGGCTTAAGTGCCGGCTCCCGAGTAGCTTTCCCATCGCACCATTCACTCTGTTCCCTGCACTCACTCTTCTCTCTATGTCAGCGGTGTATTTCCCATCCTTACTGAAGGCGCATCCAAGATATACAAACTCATTCACTTGCTCCAGCACATCGTTACCAACCACAATCCTTACATTCGTTCTAGTTTCTTCCCTTTCAAAAACCATAATCTTGGTTTTCTTCACATTCAAGTGTAAGCCATGGATCATGCAGTCGTCTTTCATAACTGTGACTAGTGTTTGCAGATCAGTGGCTGTTGGCGCTATTAAAACCGCGTCATCTGCATAAAGTAGATGGTTTACCACTAAGTCACCCATTTGTACACCTTCATTCATCGCTTTCAGTCTTTGAAGACTTTTGTCCAGATATATTATAAACAGTCTAGCGGACAACACGCAACCCTGCTTGACGCCGATTTTAACGTCAAACCAGGGTGACCTGTTACCACCCACCCTTACGCATGCCTTGCAGTCCTCATAAGTGGACTGGACGGCTCGCAACAGAGTGCCATCTATACCATACTCTGGCAAAATGTCCCAAAGTCTCTTTCGCACAACTCTGTCAAATGCCTTCTCCAGATTTACAAAACCGCAGAAAACCTTCCGCCCCACTGCCAAATGCTTCTCTACGATGTTGCGGGGTGAGAAGACTTGATCCGAACATCCTCTTCCAGACCTGAAACCCCCTTGTGCCTCGCACAGCATTCCATCTGACTTCACGCGCATTCTCCGTTCAATAATTTTACCGTACACCTTGGCTGCCAAGCTGATCAAACTGATGGCTCTGTAATTGGCGCAGTCATATTGTGAACCCTTGCCTTTATACAAGGGTACTATGACTGCGCGGCGCCAATCTGCAGGGACTCTACCGGTCCTCCAGCAAAGGTTTGCAAGGGCCCGGAAAGCGTCCCGGACGCAAGTTCCGCCATATTTGATCATCTCGGCAGATATCATGTCTACTCCCGCAGCTTTACCGTTTTTCATACTTCCTATCGCCCATTCAACTTGTTCCATAGTGATGTTACACCTTGTCCTTACACACATCTTCGCTTATATTATAAATCCAACATTAAGTTCCTATTTAATTTCTATTCATGGAAAGTGATCTGACGTATGACAAAGTACGAATCATGTGCAAAAATACTATGCCCAAATCCTGGTTGACATTTCAAATATCCCCCTCTAACTATTTTACAGTTTGTTCGTCTTTTTGCGCTTTTTATATCCATAACAAATGGCTAATATAGATCTATTACTTGACGAAATTGACTCGCTTAGTGTATCTAAATCGTTTAAATGTAAACCGGAAAACTGTTTGTCATACGTCGACAATCCATCTAGAGGACTCACAATACTCCACTTTAATATACGGAGTATTAATAAAAATTTTGATGAAATTCCTGTCTTCTTGCATTCGATTGGCTTTCAAACCGACATTCTCGTTTTAACTGAATGTTGTCTAAATAAAACATCACACCTACCTGCGCTTGATGGGTACAACTCCTACTACACAAAAAACACGTATAACCAGAATGACGGATGCGCTATATGCATCAAATCACCTATTAAATATAGTATAATAGAGCCACACTTTCTAGGCGCTAACTGCTTAATCTGTCATTTGGGAAATGAGTTGACAATCATCTCTCTTTATCGTTCCCCTTCAAAGAAAAAGATTGATGATTTCATTGTAAGTATGGATGCCACCTTGAATGCTTACTCTAATGCAGCCACCGTAATTGTAATTGGCGATATTAACATTGATATAAAGACAAGCAACTCTGTTAATCGTTCCGATGAGTACCTATCATGTGCTCACGGTCTTCTCCCAGCTCATCTATTCCCTACTAGATTGTTAAATTGTTTAGACCACGCTCTCCTTAAAACTAATCTCCTTGCCACTACACTTGTCATAGAGACCTCGATAACTGACCATGAACCACAGTTATTGTTTCTTGAAACTAAAAAACACCTTAATTCTAATAAAAATAGATTAAACGCATGACAGATTTTGCAGCTGTGAAAACCACTATGAAACACTGACTGGTCTCCTATACTTAACTTGAGAGATCCAAATGAGGCCACAAATGCTTTTATTAAAACTCTTTCTCACATCATCTCGCAACACTCACGACTGAAAAAAGTACCCAGGAAACAAAGAAACATAAAGCCCTGGATCACGCCTGGTCTCATTCGGTGCATTCGTCATCGCGATCGAATGCACGCTAAGTTGTGTGCCGTCGGATGGGATGGAATATCCACCACAATCATCAAGAATACACGACGAGTCCTTATACCAGTGATCACACATATTTGCAACATCTCAATTACAACTGGTGTTTTTCCACTGGCTTTTAAAAAAGCCTTAATACACCCTATTCATGAGGCAGGGTCCAAAGGTGACGTCAATAATTATAGACCCATCTCCGTCCTAACTACAATGTCTAAGATCCTTGTACGTGTTCTAAATAAAAACCTTATTAGCTTCCTAAACTATAGTAACATTATCTTAAACAATCAATTTGGTTTTAAGGCCGTGATTGGTACTGACGACGCTGTCTTAGCTTTAACCGAACATGTTGCCAAAACACTCGACGCCAAACAGAAATGCTTAGGAATCTTCCTCGATCTATCTAAAGCTTTTGACACTGTCTCTGTGCCGATCCTACTGGCCAAAATGGATCGCATCGGAATAAGAGGTCTACCTTTCCAGATTTTCTCCGACTATCTCAAAGACCGCAGCCAAGCCGTTATAGTAGATAACACTGTAAGTGACGATCTGCCTATTGCGTACGGAGTGCCCCAGGGAAGTATTCTTGGGCCAATATTATTTCTTATTTATATAAATGATCTCTGCAATCTATCTATTCCACATTGGAACATTTATACTTACGCCGATGACACAGCGCTATTAATCCACGGAGGGAACTAGATTGAAACATACCAAACTGCGAATTCCTCTAGTTACGCTCATCTTAAAGGCCCATACATGTCCTTCTACGGGACAATGCAATTGTCAGTCGATTAAAAGAACCTCCTGTGCCAAATATCTGGGTATCAATATCGATCAAAATCTGAACTGCCATCCAGCCGTATTCGCAAGATCATTTATATTATTAGGAAATTGCGGAAATCGGCGGATCGAAAAACCCTGGAACTAGTATATTCCTCCCTGTGCCAGTCCCTGCTATCATATTGCCTTCCAGTCTGGGGTGGAGCTAATAAATGCGATCTACTTCGTCTTGAACGAGCTCAGAGAGCGGTTCTAAAGGTTATATATCGTAAGCCCATGAGATATCCTACTAGACAACTATATGCTGATTGCGATTTCCTCACAGTTAGACAACTTTACATATACCTGACAGTACTCCGAAAGCACTCGTCTCGTCCACGCTCTCAACCAAATATTAGAATTAAACACAGAGTTTTTCACTTAGTCTCACCGTACTAAATTTTCTGAATGTCATTTCTTTATTTCTAGTGCGAAATTGTACAACACCGTTAATAAAAAGGTTTCTTTAAATATACTAAATAAATATAACTGTTAAGGTAAACTCAAAGCCCTCCTAAAACTACTTACCTACGAGATGACGGAAAAGCTCATGCTAGGGGTTGTAAATTATAACACCACCTAAACAACTCTTATACTTTTCCATGCTCATTTTCCGACACTAAGAAACGCACGCACGCACACTCACATATACACACACACACACACTCACACACAGACACACCCACAGACACACATACATGCACACACACACTTTTTGGATTTGCTTTTGTTTTTGTTTCGATCTACTTTTCATATTGCAAGTAAATATCACCCACTTTATAATTTATATATCTACCTACCCATCGCGACTATGTATCATTGGATCAATTTATAACAATAGGCACATTGTTACGAATGAACACTGCTCCCTAAGACACAGGTATATAAACCTAGTTTAGGGGGCAGGGTACTCACTGTTATTTGCTTTAGCCTGTGTTCATTTTAATTGTGCTTCATTACAAATGTATTAATGTAGGTTGAAAATGTTTGCAAGGAATAAATCTTGATTATTATTATTATTAACTACATTTATTGCGTTTCCTATACATGCATTTTTCTTTATTTGATTTGCGTAATATGTATGATGAATGATGAAACTTTGCATACTGATACCTTCAAATGTTGGCTAACATATCTATCTATACATATAATAAAACTGTAAGGAAGTCGTGTCTGTACATGGAATATTTTTAGGAAATAACAACCCAGGGGTATCATAATATCGATGTAGAAGCCAATTGTACAATTTTTGGCTTTCGTGTCTATTTGTTTTGTTTGTCCAAGGGTATGTACCATATTCACACAAAAACTACCAGGTGGATTATGATGAAACTAGCATGCAGATACCTTAAATGTTGGCTAACACGTTATATAGGTATTAATCCCGAAAAATTAAAAGGTTTCTCTAGAAAAGACGGAAATAAGCGAAACATTGGATTTCTAAAAAGACACTTTACTCCAAACCTGTTCAATGGATTTCAATGAAATTTTGGATTGTTATAGCCTGTACTAAGAATCATAACTCTGTATACTTATATTTTCGAGAAATGTAACAGTTTCTGAGGAAAGAAAAAAAGTCGATTTTGATAAACCATTAATATCAATAATCAATAATTGTTCCAGAACAACTTAGTTACTAGATTGTACAACTTTAAAAAAAATATGTGATTTTGCCTACACATGAATTCATCCATGAATTGACTCAGGTTCCGTTCCTCACAAAAACCTTTTCAGTGGTTAAAGCACTCACTCGAAATTGTTCATACACGCTTGATTTAAACACTCAAACATGGTTTTGTGCATGACCCGATGATTTCATTCAGGATTATTTCTTCTGAAAAGAACTCTAACTATGAATGGGTCGGATACGAAACTTTAACGACGATTAATATCTTACGAGAAGACTATCACAAAGTGTACTGACAAAACTATGCCACATACTTAGCTGGCAATGTACCGTTTTTAGATATTATTACGCTAGATTATAAACTTAGGCAGGGTAGGTAAATAAGGTTTAAATCAGAAATGTTTTATCGATAATTTAAAAAGAAATAGATTAACTGATAATCCTTCTTGAAAAGGAAGGTACTGTATATGTTTTTTTTTATGGGACGACGTTAGTATTGTGTGTCGAATAAGATCGCACTTTAGTTTAGTTTATATTTTACAAAGACCATCTGTGCGGGCTACGTGGGGCTAAGACTGAACCCGGTGATAAGAGATAATTGATAGAGAAATAAGTCTGGTGAAAGTTGACAAAATATACAATATATTTACTACAAGGTTCTCCCGGGCTATCTAGCGGTTATTTCTCCATTTCATACTAAAAGGACAGAATGGAACTTACTAACACTTTCAAGGTATTTTAGGTCTCGAAATAATAATCGAGATACTTTTTATCTCGGGAAGAATCCCGTGATTCTTGCGACATAGCTGGTTTTTATTAATATTAAAGCTAAACGAATTTAACTAAAACGTTATATGAAGATGTTTTACATCGTAAAATAAAAGAGAACTCTTTTTATCTTGCAAAATAGACTTCTGCGGAATATACGTATATTATTACTTCATATTGAACAGATTATAAAGAAACTTTATATGAAAGAAACCACACACACATATACAAATTCGAAAGTAGAAGGACGCAGAACAACAATCATTTATAGTTTCACAAATTATGTACAAAATATATAATTATATCAAAAAAAAACACCAAAAAATTATCAATAAAAAAACTGCAGTAAAAAATAAATATACATATTTAAAAAGGGTCAAATGGGTCCACGCCACTGTCAGTTGGTAGTGTACCTAGAATAGGACGTAGATATCGGGGAAGATCTAGACTATCTTACCTTAGACTATTTCTTATCCGAAGAGCAATTCAAGAGTCTCCGTAACCGGCGAGCGTGTATAAGACGAACTATGAGAGTGGAGGAAGCCAGAAATGTCTATAAGGAAAGAACCTGTTAGAACTCTGTACACTCTGCCTACACCGCAAGGGATCTAACGTGATGATATAGATTGGTAGATAGTAGTAAAGTATCTTAAGTCGTGAAATAATAATATGAACTAGGTAACTTTGTTTATACACTAGATAATGCCGATATTATACTGCATTATATGCATTTGGCGGGTTTTAACCGACCTGCACGAAGACCCAACGATTTTAATCTTATTTTGTCTAAAGAAAAGCCTGGCAATCTTTCCATTTCCCCTTTCTCTTCACAGGCAACTGGAAGCCTGCGGACCTGCTGAAATTATTCTACAGCGAATATTGACTCCTATTTAAGTTGACATTATAAATACTTTTGTAAAACAAAGACGACTTGGTTGAAGCGATAAAACGTAGACTGCTTAACGCACTTTGTGAAATAGTCGCAGGTACGAGCCCCGTTACACAGCGTACGGGAATATTTAGGATATATATTTAGGATTTGGGATTTGTGATTTCGGAAAAAAAAAGAGATTTTATTCGTATACGGCACAACAACAACAAATGTTCTTCCGTGTTAATATCCGGAACGGCGGGACCGATTTTAAATACACTATCACTTGAAAATGTAGGATTTTTCAGAGATTGTCGACTACTTTTTACCTTGGGAAATGCAAGATTTCAGGGGATAGTTGTTTTTATTTCTCCAAATTAACACGGCTGAACGGATGGAAAAGAAACTTAATATAGAGGTGTCTTTTAAGTCTTGGAATAATATTATTCCAAAAAGTCCTACCTACCTATGTCAAATTCCAAAATAAACGCGTGCGAAGCCGCGGGAAACAGCTAGTTGTATAATATTTATCCCGGAAAATCAAAAGATTTTTTCAGAAAAGACGAAAATAAGCGAAACATTGAATTTCTTAAAAATAAGTTTACTCCAAATCTGTTTGATGGATTTAAGTTAAATTTTGTGTAATTATAGCCTGTATAAAAGATCATAACTCTGTGTACTTACATTTTAGATAAATTTAATAGTTTTTTAGGAAAAGAATAAAAAGTCAATTTTGATAAATCATTCATTGGTCCAAAACAACTTAGCTACTAGATTGTCGCGGGATAATCCATAAAACATAATTATTATTTGTTTCGGACTGCAACGTTATAACGTAAAATATGTGATTTTGCCTACACTCCTCCATGCATTGATATTGGACGACTCATTCGAAATTGTTCATACACGTTTGATTTAAACACACAAACATGGTTTCGTGCATGACCCGATGATGCATTCAGTATTGTTTCTTCTGAAGAGAACTCTAACGATGAATGGGCCGGATACGAAACTTTGCATATTCATTTATTTAACAAGACTTTATTATAAGTATAGATATCTTAACATGATTTTGATCATAAACAGGATATTTTATATCTTACGAGAAGACTAATACAAAATGTACTGACAAAACTATGCTATATACTTAGCTGGCAATGTATCTTTTTAGATATTAGTACGCTAGATTACAATCTTTGGCAGGGTAGGTAGAGAAGGTTTAAATCAGAAATATTTTATCAATAATTTTATAATAAATAGATAAACTAATAAAACTTCTTAAAAGAAAGGTATTGTATAAGTTTTTTTTTGTGAGACTGCGTTAGGGTTGTGTGTACAAAGACTGTGTGGGCTAAGTGGCCTTAGCCTGAGCCCGGTGATAGAGATAGTTGATAGGGAATTACGTCTGGTGGAAGTTGACAAAATGTACAATATATTCACTCGAAATAATGTTCGAGATACTTTTTATCTCTATTATATTATATATATTTTTGTATTTATTAATATAAAAATGGCTAAACGAATTTAATTGGAACCTTATATGAAGTTGTCTTACAATGTAAAATATAAAAATCTTTTAGTAAAAAAAAACCGACTTCAAAAAGCAAGAAATAAATATTTGAAGTCGGTACCGGTTAGTGCAGTCGGTTACTTGGCACCGACTTCAAATATTTATTTCTTGCTTTTTGAAGTCGGCATTTTTTTACAAAAAGATTTTTATTTTACAGTTTTAAGTGACAAGTAAATTATTTACTAATATTTATATACCTATATTATATTATTTTGTTGAGTTGTACTGCAAGGTACCTACAGGATTAATATAATAACCATAATAACGGAATCTATACATTCGCCGTTAAGGAGTCCCCTGGTGTATCTTCAAAGTCCAAAGTTCAATACCGATTTCATTAAAATGGAACCAGTTAGAAACTATACTAAACCCAACGCAAAAAGAATCATCAAAATCAGTTCGTAAATAAAGACGTTATAAAAAACACAGACGAATTGTCGACCTCCTCCTTTTTTGAAGTCTGTTAATATTCTGATTATGGCAGGGTACCTATGGGATTGACGTAATACCCATAATAACACAATCTACGCATTCGTATTGTTTGTCGTTAAGGAGTTCCCTGGAGTATCTTCCAAATCCAAGGTCCAATACCGATAAAATTGGCCTATAGCCATTTCGGAGCTATACTGAACCAAATGCAAAAATAATTTTCACAATCGATTCATAATTGGCGGAATTATCGCGTAAAATGCATACAAAAAAAAAACATACAGTCGAATTGAGAACCGCCTCCTTTTTAGAAGTCGGTTAAAAACAGAAAACTTTTTTATCGTGAGAAATAGCAGGACTACTGCGGAATATCTATTATTTCTTTATACTTAAACGGCTGAACGGATTATGAAGAAACTTAATATGAAAGAAGCCACACAGATATACAATGCAAAAGTGGAAGGACGTAGAGCAACAACTATTTTTATTTTCACAAATTATATACAATATGTACAATTTGACGGACGAATTAGCGCAGTGGTTAAGAGCGTAAGCCGCTCCGCCCACTGTGTCTTTGTTTCGGCCTGAGTATTTGTGTAGGAGTATGTGAACAGGAATAAATCCTAGTTAAATATACAAGCTGTAACATAATAAACGCAAGACTTGAAAGTAGTTTGTTCTAAATCGGTAACTGAATTGATTTCAACTATTTTAATGTATCTTACAATTTTTTTTGTTAATTTGCAAAAATTGCTTTTACTCCTTCAGTGCGCTAAAAAAACTAAATTTATTCTTGATTCATAGCAATAAGGAGATTACTAATGCATTCCTAACCCGTATTTCTTAAAATGCACACATACACGTACAAGCTTCATTGTTAATTGAGGTATAAAAGTGCTTAATAAAGGGGTAAAAACCTTTAAATTTGAAATTTGGTTTTCGTTTTGACTTTATGAAGCAATTCTCTAATCGGGGTGTTTGAGGTCTTGCGTTAATTATGTTACATCTTGAGAATTGCTTCATAAATTCAAAACAAAAACCAAATTTCACTTATACGTGTTGTACTGAAACTTGTACGTGTATGTGTGCGTTTTGAGAAATAAGTTTTAGGAATGCGTTTGGAATCTTCTTCTTGCTATGAATCCAGAAAAAAATTAATTTTTTATAGCGCACTGAAGGAGTAAAAGCATTTTTTGCCAATTTAAAAAAAATGTAGAATACACTAAAAATTGTTGGAATCGATTTAGTTACCGATTTAGAACAAACTACTTTCAGGTCTTGCGTGTATTATGTTACAGCTTGTATATATACATGGGGTCAAATGGTTCCACGCCGCTGTCAGTTGATAGTGTACCTAGAACAGGACGTAGATTTGCCGGCTTCTTATACATGTATTCGTAGGTAGTTATAGTAGCGAATTTAACAATTATTATTATTTATTTGCTTTTCTCGTTCACTGTAATGCGCTGTTTATCAGTCGTGCGCATTCGTTCATAACCCGCTCACGAGCGCGTCGGGCCCTCGCCAATGCCCGTGGAGGCTGATGCAATCGACGTGTTATCGATTGCATCATATTTGCGGTGCGGACGCGCTAACCGAATGGATGAGCGTGCCACAATAATGTACTTATTGTTAAGTAATAGGAATTAGTAATAGTTTTATTTAAATAAATATTAATTATTATTTAAATTTTAAGTTTGTGTGAGCTATGTTTTCGACCACGTCGTGCGGCAAAGGCGCCTTTTTATTTTGTTTTTTTTTTATCTATATTTGTTTTACCCCGCTAATTGCCGCGCGACTGGCTCGTCAGAGAAGCAAGGCTTCATGTACGCACGTCATAGGGGGTACCACTGAAAATCAGCGCTGTGTTGTGGTTACGCTGCAATACAGCTTTACGCTGAGTGGTACCCCATTAGTACGGCTAATTTTATAATTACATTTTATTTTCATAATGTCGCTTTAATTTAATTTTTGTGGTGTACTTTTTAGCTGACTAATAAAATATCTTTTCTTTCTTTTTTCTTCTAGATATCGGGGAAGACCTAAACTATCTTACCATAACCAAATAGACCATGTCTTATCCGAAGGGCAAGTCAAGAGTCTTCGTAACCGGCAAGCGTGTATAAGACGAACTATGAGAGTGGAAAAAGCCAAAAAGGTCTGTAAGGACAGGACCTGTTGGGACTCTGTACTCTCTGCCTACCCTGCAATGAATCTGACGTAATGATATAGATTTATAGGTAGTATTAAAGTATCTTAAGTCGTAAAATTATAATATGAAATAGCTTTGTTAACACACTATTAGCATCATGCCGATATTATCCGTCTAAGTGCTATATAAAATCACACTAATATGCATTAGGTAACTTTTTACCGGCATGTAAGAAAGCCCAAAGATATTAATCAAATTTTGGCTAAAGAAAATCAGGGCAATCTTTCGATTTCCTTCTTCCTCTTCACAGGTAACTGAACCTGGGGGCCTGTTATTATTGTTCTACCACGAAAATTTACTCATATTTAAGTTGACTTTATAAATACTTTTGCAAAACAATGACGACTTGGTTTAAGCGATAAAACGTTGACTGCTTAACTTACTTTTGTCAAATAGTCGCAGGTACGATCCCCGCACAGCGCACGGGAATAAAGAAGATATATGCGCATACGAGTACAATAAAAAAATATGTTTGTTTCTCCGTGTTAATATTCAGAACGGTGGAACCGATTTTAATAAGCTATTACTGGAAAATGGAGGATATATCAGAGATTGTTTAAGACTACTTTTTAGCTCGGGAAATGCAAGATTCCTGGGGGATAGTTGTTTTTATTTTTCCATATTAACCCGGCTGAACGGATTTAAAAGAAACTTAATATGGAGGTGTCTCTTAAGTCTTGGAATAATACTATCCCAAAATGTGTTACCTACACCTATGTCAAATTACAAAATAAACGCGTGCCAAGCGGCGGGTAATAGTTAGTTTTGTATATAAAAGATGACTAGTGATTGGAGATGATTTCATTCTAAGATGCCATGTATGTACCAAGTATCGTTTCAGAGATATTCTGAATTTTAACTTTCCTTCTCAGTCATTCATAATATCAAAGTAATTTGTTTCTTTCGAACTGATATTAGGTACTGGATATTCTGGCCATTAGTTCTTAATAAATAAATTACAACTACATATATGTATGTAAAACAAAGACATACCATTTTTAATTGTCCAAACGTACCTTGGTAGCGATGAAGACGTCTTCTCTCTTCAAGAGTCCTTGTTTTATCTTCTCTTTAACAGCTCGCCCCACCTAACGACATAGCATACATTATTATGAGATTATCATTATTTGTGTGTATGTGTGTGTGTGTGTGTGTGTGTGTGTGTGCGCGCGTGTGTGTGTGTCTGTGTGTGTGTGTGTGTGTGTGTCGGCATCCGCCAAGGCTGTGCTCAGCGCAAGCCAATCTACCACCGATCGGGACAACGACGGGAAGCAAAATAAAAGGTCCCGAAATAATCTTTTTTCTTAAAAACGTAGCCCCATACTAGGATTGATTCTTGTGTCGTGGGTGCGTTTACAAACATAAACATTCACATACACAAATACCCAGACCGGATAATGTATTATCGCTATGGAATTTTAATGATTAATCAAAAAAAGCAATTGACGACATGACATATAACAAAGGAATAACCCCCCCGACCCCTGCCGATCCCCCCCGACCCCTGCCGCCACCGCCGGCCGCGACATGTTCTCACCGACCCGCCCGATGCTTTGTCATCCCTTCTTTCCGCTCAGAATACGGGCGACGACGACGACGTAGTAGTAGATCCCCTCCCATAGCCGGCGGTTGACCGGTGCACTTAGTAGTGCACCCGTCCCCCTACAGCGACTGTCCCAACCGAGGGCGCCCTCGAGTATGTCGCCTCTTGCCCTTCTGGCCTGCTAGAGCGTAGTGATTGCACGCTCGCCTTTAAGTCCGGTGAAGCTGTAAAGGCCTCGCGGCCAACAGCGTACATCATTCACACACACACACACACACACACACAAAGGAATAAAAATATTACAATTACAAATCATATGGGTAACTAGGTTGGCTTAAAAGGAGGTTGGTCTGACACAACCACCCTCTTCTCAATCGGCTGAGGGGTAGACGATGGACCACGTCTCATTACCACAGGTCGAAGCGCTACCGTAAGGTTACACCCCTCAGAAGCGCCATGTCCAGGACGTCAGAACGGTGGGTGATATTGTCCGGGTAGGGAGTGGGGTACATAAGCGCGATGACGTCAAAGTCGAGCTGGTCGACCAGGGTGAGGCTCCTACCGTTAGGGGAATTGGTGAGGCAATTCCATTCCACGTGCTTGCAGTTGAAGTCACCCCCCAGAAAGTGGGCGCTTCCTAGATTAAGGAGTGCTTCAAAGTCAAACGTGACCGAGGCTTCGATGTTGGCGAGCGCAGGGGAGTCGAGAGGAATACAGTGCAGGGACCTCCTTTAGTAAATGAGAGTACCGCCACCACGGGTACCGATTCTGTCATTCCGCACGAGGAGGAAGATATCCAGTAGGTGATCCCGGAGGAAGTCACCAGCCTTATCGCGTTGGGAGCGGAGGCCGTCAGCGTTAAAAAACGCCAGCGAGAGGCTGTGGGGTTTAGTGCGGGAGGATCTTAAATCCATTATGGATTGGAAAAGGGTTAGGTTCCTAAGGAATATATGGCGTCGTATACGTCCATGTAAGAAATAGCCAGATGGATGGAGGGTAATTTTCTTATCCGGGTTAGAGGTGGCGCGGGGGTTTGGGCCAGCTCGCGAATTCTGTTGACGTTCAGAACGCCATACACTTCGCACACCAGACCCAAATCTCCGAGGATGCCGGCAGGCTCAGAAGGTGCAAGCACAGGCATGGGTTTGAGGAGGGGTGCGGGGCCCGCGGAGGAGGCATGGAGCTGAGTTATAGGGGGAGCGGCTTTGTCCACGCGTTGGCGCGGAGTACAGGCCTAAAGACGGGCGTAGACATCAGCGCCTGGGGCGCAAGAGCGCAGAGGGCTGAGGTCGCTGGGGGGAGGGGTGCTGAGGGCGCTGGGTGAGGGTTCGCAGAAGGCGCGGGTGGGACAATAGCGCTGAGGTACTGACGTGCCGGGCCCATGGGTATGTGTGTGTGAATGATCTACGCTGTTGGCCGCGGGATCTTTCCAGCTTCACCGGATAAGAGGGCGAGCGTGCAACCACTACGCTCGAGCCAGAGTACGAGGCCTAAAAACCGTGTTCAATTACGTACCTCGAAATTTTACCTTATCGAGAACCGCGGTTGTAGTCCCATTTTACGAGCTCATTTCTACTATAGACCAATCCTTTGCCATGTCGTTTATTTATTTATTTATAATCAAATCATATCACAGCATACATCACAACAATCTTTAAAATGTCTACTATCTAGGTATATAAGTTCTCTTATACTATTCTTAAATTTATAAAAAATATAAACTGAAAATTACCAAACATTCGACACCAGTTCGGACCCTATAACGCTATATAACACAAAAACTAATCTTATGAAATTGGCTACCTAATACCTCGATCTAATGAATAGTGTCCGATCGAACTTTTGGTTTCGGTTTCGGCCAGTTTCGGCTCAAAATTAGAGTTTCGGTTTAGTTTCGGTTTCGGCAGTAAACTGGCCGAAACTAGTGCCTAATTGGCGAGAGTCGGAGCGACTGCATGTCGCAGAAAACGCACTAGAATCGATTTTTGATCAAATCAAGACTTAAAAGTTATCGTTAATGGAGGAATCGAGGTCGATTTTAACAATACAATATAACTCCATCGTATTTGGCCCTGTTGAGTTTGTTTTTACTAGTGCCATAGTTCTAGGTAGTTTCCAGGTTTTTATGATGCTTACGAACCCGAAAGATAAACAGGATAGCTCCATTATGTTTGAATTTGTTGGATTTGTTTTCTATAAATCACAGTTGCCAGGGCAACTAGGACTAATTATAATGGAGATAAACAAGTGCCATAGGAATTTACCATACATACAACATAACCCTGTGGTATTTATTATGACACCTATCATATTCCTTATGATATGATTTAAAGAAGGATCACTTCATATGCCCTTTGCTATTCACATGATATTCACTGAGCCTAAAGACGATGTTTACAACTGATGTTTTTTTGTCTTACTTCAATAAAAATTATAAATCCAAACAAACCGCGCAAATAGATTATTAGCATTATTTTACTGCTTATTCGTATAACACCTTACATTGCAAAAAACTACTAAAAAAAGCTTGTGGCACGACAAATATAAAACTTAACCAAAATTACCTTTAACATAAAAGTATTATTTCCTTAAAAGGAAGTTTCGGTTTCGGTTTCGGCTGTAAAAACAAGTTCGGCCAGACACTACTAATGAACACAATTACCTGAATAATAAAATAAACCCTAATCTAATAAATATTACACAAAACTCACTAAACACTTATTAACATCGCAGCGGGTCGCGGCGCGGGGCCAGGGGTGCAGTCGGCGTCAACATCCTAACCTTGAATAATTTTGTATGAAGTTAATTTAAAGCGGAATACCTACAAATCACGCAATGAATTATTATGTACTACGTACGTACTAGTGAAGACATCTCAACGAAGCACATGTTAGAGTGCATACACTCTAGCTCACTTTGTGCCAGGTTCTTGCCGCAATGTGACACGTTCGAACGCTGTATTATTTCAAAAACATGGCTTCATGTCCTATGAGATACTGTTTAAACAACTCGAGAAACACCCCGCGGTCATGAAGTTGCGCGCCATTTTTAGGGTTTCGTATCTAAAACGAAACCCTTATAGGATCAATTCGTTGTCCGTCTGTCCGATTGTTATCACCTTTTTAGGGTTTTTTTATCTCGTGATTGCTACGCGCATTATTCGCGAATAGACTAACGAGGTATAGGTAACTTTTTAGAAGCTTTTGTGTTCGTATGCGTATCTGTCTTTCTGGTTTAAATCTTGTTATCCATTTTCAAGCACTTCGGGTATTGAATTTAGTAGCTTTATTTTATTTTATTAAGATATCCGATAGCGTTTGACAATAGAAAGCATGTATCCGACTGAGCTGAAATTTAGCATAAGTATGTAAGTTCGGTGACAATGCAATACTAAGACCCAGCTCCAGAACAGTCTTTTGATGGGGTCGAAAGGTGGCCATGGGAACATGTCAACTACAAAATATTACCACCTGTGTTTAAGCTTCTTAGATTGGTATTCAAGTACTATACAACCAGATGATGATTAGGGTCTGATGATAAAGTGGCAAAGTGACCAACGGAATTACCCAAATACTAAACATACCCCCGCCGGGTTTGAGCTAATTGCCTATCACCTAGCTGATTAAAAAGATCTAATCAACGTTGTTCATTTAAATTGTAAAATATATAAAAATAGACGTCGTCACACCTGTATTTCCCATGGTGGGTTGTTCGGTCTCATGCAACAGGGGGCAAATCTTATGCCATTATATCGGTCACAATGCCAGTTGACACTGGAAATATTACTATCGAAAAATTACATGTGTCCAGGATCTGATGATGGAACCGAAGAGTGGCCAACGGAACTACTCAACCACTTAACATAATCCCACCGTGTTTGAGTTCGTGGGATTTGTCTTGACGAGTTCTGTAGACCCGGATGATGTCGAGGGTCTGATAATGGAGATAGAGGGTAGCTAATAGAACTTCTCAATTACTGAACAGAATCCTGCAGTGTTTGGGTTCGTTGGATTTGTCTTGACCAGTTTTATAAATCCGGACTGTGTCCAGGGTCTGATGATGGAGCCGGGGGGTGGCCAACGGAACTACCCAACTACTTAACATAACCCCGCCGTGTTTAGGCTCGTTGGATTTGCCTTGACGAGTGCTATAGACTCATGATATTCGTGATCTGATGATGGAACCAGAGGGTGCCTAAAGGAACTAGCTATCTACTCAACATAACCCCGCCGTGTTTGGGCTCATTGGATTTGTCTTGACGAGTTCTCTAGACCCGACGAAACTGCAATTTGGCGCTAAAACTGGCCGAAACTGAACCGGTTACGAAACCCTCAGAGCGCGAGTGCTACTTGCACTTGTCCAGTTATTATTACTAGTGGTCGCCCATTGGTCGAAATTCGACCTACTATTTCATCTTTTGCTGGTTATGTTTGACATTCAGTAAGACTATAGACAAATATTATTGAAGACAAACGATATAAATCTATTCTCAATTTGACCACAAACTTTTTAACAATAAACAAAAGAGTATATATACGTGTTTGTGTCAAATACATGGTAGTGTGTGTAATGTTTTTTTATTCATTTAATGTATTTTTATGCATAATTTTAAAAAAATAATAGGTTTTTGCAATCCTTCTCTATATAAACTATAAGTGTGAGAAATTTCATAGTCCTCCATACGCGCAATTTTCGTAAAAAGGGGTACAAAGTTTTTGCTTCACGTATTAATATCCAGTTATTATTATAACCTTTTATTTAACTCGTACTATTTGTCTTTGTCCGTCTTTCCGGTCAAATCTTATGCTCCATTTTCCAAGTACTTGAGGGCATCCGATTGAGTTAAAAGGACATTGTTCTGCGCCCATACATGATTTGACCCAGAACCAACAGCAATGGAAAAATACTTGTATGAATTTCAAATCACCCATAAATTCTCTTCAGGCAATTATTATTAAACGGACAAGCGGGGGAATCGCAATATTGCACAAAAAAACGAGCGAGCCTTACAGTAGTCGCATACGATGTGTAACACCTGACATGTTATCCTACTATGAAATTGAGATGACTCATTGGTGAAATCAAATAGCGCGCGCTTATTGATCAATCAAATAGCGCGCTCCCCGGTTCCACCGCGCGCGCTCATTGGTCATATTTCCGTAACTTTTCCAAAATCACTCCCAAAAAAAATACCCTGCAACCGAGAGAAAAGATGTTACACATCAAAAGTATTCGATTTAGAGGCTATAATTCAGTAGCCATTAATACATGTGAGGTTATATTGTGTGTGTTGAAATTTAGTAAATATGTCCTCGACTTCGATATAAGTACTTACAATACTTTGAAGTATTCATTTTAGATTACAAATTGTCCGTTACATACGGATATTTGCCATTGTTTTAATAAAATAGATAAATAATGATGGCATGGTCGAATGTTTGTTAGTTCTGGGGCAATTTTCGACAATGTCCTTTGTCATACGTATATAATTTCCGTGAAAATGCAATAATATGGTACTATGAAGCCGGTTTAATGATGGAATCTGAAGGTGGCCAAAGGAACCACCCAACTACTCAACATAACCCCGCCGTGTTCGGGCTCGTTAGACTTGTCTTGACGGTAACTGTAGACCTGGATGATGTCCAGGGTCTGATAATGGAACCGGAGGGTGGCCAATAGAACTAACCAACTACTCAATATAACCCTGCCGTGTTTGGGCTTCTAGGATTTGACTTGACGAGTGCTGCAGTCTGAAGTACTATGGTACTTGTGAAGACAAGCCCAACGGTTTGTCTTAACATGTACCATAGTACTTCGGTCGGTCTCGGTTAGGTATTTGCTATAAAAAGCTTATTTTTAAAAAGATCTAAGAAAGAAAAAGGCTACCTCGTTGGTCTAGTGGCAAAGCGCATCGCTTTATTATCAAGAGGTCTCGGGTTCAAATCCTAGGTCGGACAAATGTAGTTTTTCTAACGAAAAATTCCCAGTTGAGTCCGGAGTCTGGAATTGTGCCCGGTATATGGCAATAGGCTCGCCCCCTATTACATGAGACCTAACATCGTCGGCGAAACGTGGGTGTACTCAGTACGCCTCTGCCACCCCCTCTGGGGAATATAGGCGTGACGATGTTTCTTTCTATACCGTTATAATCTAGTATATTATACTGTATTATTTTTTTAAGCTCTTTGGTACCTAAATTCGCCTGCATTTTTGATAGTTTAAAAAATGTAACATACTTTAAAAATAGTTGGAATTGATTCGGTTGCCCATTTAGAAAAAACTACTTTCAGGTCTTGCGTTAATTATGTTACACCTTGTATATTAGTTGTCCAACATAGTAGACGACTGGTCGACCTAGCTTTCGTTTTTTGCATCTGTTTTACTCCTACCATTCGTTTCGAATTACAGCGAGTTAATTAACCTTCAAAAATGAGAAAAAAAACAACTGCGTCCTTCATAGGGTCGGAAAGGATATACTCGTATGTCTAAAGATTTGATCAAATAGCCGTCTGAGCGCGACGGTCGCGCTCGGCTACGCTCAGCCGGCGTTCAGCAGCGCGGCGCACACACACAACACACTGCGGGACCAAGGTCTCGCCGACCGCGCGGCCGCCCAAAACCTTAGAATTCAAATCTTTCAGAAACAGCGGGCGTGCATCAAATTGAAGCAACAATTACTACCTGCGAAGCAAGTGTCCGTTCACGCGAGTAGGCACTGTGACCGTCGTGCGGGATACCGTGTTCGGCGCGTGTCAAATTAAATTTAATTATACCGTCTTGTATCGTTCCTGCCTGTAAAATGCTATTGAGATCAAAAAGAAACATGATGGGATCATATTTTTTTTTTTTTTTTTTTTTAATAAAAACGAAGCCGCTAGGATTAATTCCTGTGTCGTGGGTACGTTTACAAACATGAAAATTCACATACACAAATACCCAGACCGGAACAAATAATTGTGGATCACACAAAGATTTGTCCCGTGCGGGAATCGAATCCGCGACTATTAGACACAGTGGGCGGAGCGGGTTAAGCTCTTAACCAATGCGCTAAATCGTCGGTCGGTAATATTTCATACCTAAAAAGCGCATTCAGGTGCCTCTTATTTAAATATCGAATTAATTCTTCAGTCTGTAGTCGTAAAAGACGCGTCCATTTTGTTAGTGTTGCTAGTATTATAATTTTATTTTGCCCTACTTCGATTTGTTGAGGACTTTTTTAATTATAGTTTTAAATGGTATTTATATAGTTAGATGACGAAAATATATTCTAATTAAATAAATTTAATATATATTAAATTACTACAAACCTTAATAGTTTAAGTATATCTATTTTTTGAGTTTATAATATGCATTAAAATACACGTTACCGTAACAATGATTTTATTATCATCTTCTCTAATATCATCAACAATTACCCCAAAAAATGGTAATATTTCCGTGCTGCGAACATTACGCGGGTGAGTGCGGCACGTTTGTTGAATTTTTGGCTGCACCACGCGGCGTGCGATTACGACTGAACGCGGCTATTTTTATTCTAGGCCCAAAACTGATGTCCCGTTCGCACGCGTATCGGCGTCAAACTTACAAAAGCATTAAAAATTTGACACAGTACACATCGATGGCATCGACTTCATTTTATATACCAATAAAATATGAAAGAAGATTTAATTGAACAATTTCACGAGTTAACATACTCAAGTTAAGGTATCAGTATACTTCACGTTCTTAATTTTTCTTTAACTTTAACATTTGACTTTAATATTTAAACAGAATCTTTGACTCAACTCTTGAAAAGCGTCACTGCTTTCATCTATACCAAAATTATAATGAGATGTATGTTTGATTTAAACGTCAGTACTGCAAGGTACCTATAGGATTGATATAATAACCATAATAACGGAATCTATACATTCGTGCTGTTCGCCGTTAAGGAGTCCCCTGGTGTATCTTCAAAGTCCAAAGTTCAATAATGCTTTAATTAAAATGGGACCACCTCGAAACTATACTAAGCCCAATGCAAAAAGAATCATCAAAATAAGTTCATAAATATTTTTTGTATGTATGTTACGCGATCATTCCGCCAATTATGAATCGATTTTGAAAATTATTTTTGCATTGGGTTCAGTATAGCTCCAAGGTGGTCCTTTTTTAATTTTATAGGTATTGGACCTTGGATTTGGAAAATACACCAGGGAACTCCTTAACGACAAACAATACGAATGCGTAGATTGATATATTATGGGTATTACGTTAATCCCATAGGTACCCTGCCATAATCAGACTATTAACCGACTTCAAAAAAGGAGGCGGTCGACAATTCGTGTGTGTTTTTTATAACGTCTTTATTTATGAACTGATTTTGATGATTCTTTTTGCGTTGGCTTTAGTATAGTTTCGAGGTGCTCCCATTTTAATAAAATCGGTATTGAACTTTGGACTTTGAAGATACACCAAGGGACTTGTAATAATTATCATCCAATCTCTTTGCAATCCACCTTATCGAAAGTTCTCGATCGACTCTTACACAAATACTTATGATAAACCGCCTAACAAATTATTGTCAGTTAAATAAGTTACACCTCAGTCTAATAAAATGTAAGTCTATCACCTTTGAGTTCTTAGATTTACGCGAATATTACACATGAAATAAAACTATTTTTTCGGATTTTATCGCGGTTTATTATAATATGTAATAAACCGCGATAAAATCCGAAAAAATAGTTTTATTTCATCTATCACTTTTATTAAAAAACAAAATAATTATAATTTTGATTATTATGTGGCACTTCTTTAGAAAATTTGCAACTGATAAGGGATCTAGGCTTACTTTTATTTATTTATTTATTTAAACAACACCGGCGCTGTCATAACAGAATCATCTAATGCGACAGTGTGGCTATTACATTTCATGCAGTATAACATATGTTAATAATGTAACTTTTTTGAATTCTCCAAAATAGCAAATCAATTATCTTCAACTTCATTAAGTGTACGTAAGGCGCGGGTTATTGGAGCTTTCCCCTGCAAACTGGTCTTGCCGGCCACACCTTAAACAAGTGCGGTCTTCATCTATGCCATATGTATTTGTCCGGGACATAGATATTGATTTCCCTCTGTACCCCGAGTTATATATTTTTCCTCTTAATAATTTAAAAATATAAGCAGCTAGACCTAAGCTTCTTCTTGTTTCCAACTTATTGTACCCAATCACGCCTAAGACAAACAAGGTTTGATACATTAAGGGATAAAAAGGATAGACCCCCATAAAGCCTTAAGTATAAATATCAGGTAAATTCAGCAATTTTACTACATTTGATTCTGTAATGGAAGATGTCCTGAATAAAACTTTCATGGGTAACAAGTCTGTTGTAGTTTGTGGTGACTTCAACATAAATCTATCTATCTATATCATCACGCCAGCTCCCTCGCGGGGTAGGCAGAGAGTACAGAGTTCCAACAGGTTCTTTCCTTACATACCTCTCTGGCTTCCTCCACTCTTATGAGTTCGTCTCATACACACTCGCCGGTTACGGAGACTCTTGACTTGCCCTTCAGCTAAGACACGGTCTATTTGGTCATGGTAAGATAGTCTAGGTCTTCCCCGGCACCGGTATATCTCTCAACATAAATATTTTAGAAAAAACATCGTATGGTGACAGACTCTTAAGTTTATTTAATCCTTTAAAGTTAATTAATGTTTTCCTCGAACCGACTCCAATAACATTAACTTCTACATGCATTGACAATATTTTTTGTAATTTCGATTATAAAGATCAAGCAGTAGTTAGTTATTTACAATCAGATCACACTGGGCAAACAGTCACCTACAATAATATCACACCATTGAGAAGTGTTAGAGTTAAATCTAGAAATATAACACCTGCAACATTGCATACATTTAATACAGCTTTGAGTAATAAATAAGGTACACACCGTCACGCCTATATTCCCCAGAGGGGGTGGCAGAGGTGTACTGAGTACACCCACGTTTCGCCGACGATGTTAGGTATATATAAGGTAACAACGATGTTAGGTAGGTAGGATGTTAGGTATGAGTAACGCAAATGAACCTAATAAACTCTATGCTGATCTTTTTTCAATTACACAGGTACAATTTACTAGTAGCTTTCCCATTAAAATGAAAAATATCAAAACCAAGATCACCTTCTGTGATTGGGCCTCCGCTGGAATTCGTAGGAGTAGGGAAAAGCTATATATATTATATGACCTAAAATTCCAAACGAAAAGGGAAAGTTTTGAAAGGTATGTTGCAAATTATTTTTTAAAACGTTTTAAGTAAAAAGAGTATATGAGGCAGCAAAAGCGCTACATACGCGCGGGCTCATTCAGGCAGATACTAGACGTAGCTCGAGAATGCGAATTTGTTTCACTAATATTCCGGTCATCATCATCATCATCTCAGCCTATACTTGTCCACTGCTGAACATAGGCCTCCCCAATCGCTTTCCAGCGTAACCGGTCCGATGCCACCTGCATCCAACGACTTCCTGCGATTTTCACAAGATCGACGGTCCATCTGGCAGGCGGTCGTCCCACGCTGCGCTTGCCAATACGTGGTCTCCACTCTAGAATCTTTCTGCCCCAACGCCCGTCCGATCTACGCGCTATGTGGCCCGCCCATTGCCACTTCAGCTTGCTAATCTTAACGGCTATGTCGGTGACCTTGGTTCTTCTACGAATGTCCTCATTCCTGATTCGACCGCGTAGAGAAACGCCGAGCATAGCTCTCTCCATAGCTCGCTGAGCAACTCTGAGCTTTTTTATGAGACCTATTGTAAGAGACCACGTCTCTGATCCATATATCATCACTGGTAACACACATTGACTAAAAACTTTAGTCTTTAGGCACTGAGGTATTTTGGATGAGAAGATGTTGCGCAGTTTCCCGAACGCTGCCCAGCCGAGTTGGATTCGTCGATTGACCTCTCTCTCAAAGTTGGACCTACCTAACCGGACTACCTGTCCCAGGTAAATGTATTCGTCGACAACTTCAAGAGTAGAGTTCCCAACGGTGAGTGCGGTGGGTACGACATGGACGTTAGACATTATTTTTGTTTTGTCCATGTTCATTTTAAGACCCACTTGTTGAGATACTTTGTTGAGGTCACCGAGCATTCGTCCTAGATCTTTCAGCGACTCCGCCACGACCACGATGTCATCGGCAAATCGAAGGTGTATTCGCCATTGATGTTGATGCCAAGTCCTTGCCATTCCAAGAGCTTGAAGGCGTCCTCTAAGGTGGCCGTAAACAGTTTCGGAGAAATGACGTCTCCCTGCCTTACTCCTCTTTTTATGGGGATCGCCTTCGTGCACTGCCCCTGTACTCGGACTGACATGGTGGCGTTATTATACAAGCACTTCAACACTTCAATGTACCGATAGTCAATGCGGCATCGCTGGAGAGATCTAAGAACCGCCCAAGTCTCGATCGAATCGAAGGCTTTCTCATAGTCCACAAACGCCAAGCATAGTGGCCGATTATACTCCTCGGTCTTCTGTATAATCTGCCGCAGCGTATGTATGTGGTCTATGGTACTAAAGCCTTTCCGGAAACCGGCTTGTTCGGGAGGCTGGAAGTCATCAAGCCTGCGTTCGAGACGATTCGTGATGACTCTCGAAAACAACTTATAAACATGGCTCAGCAGTGTGATGGGCCTATAATTCTTCAGTAAAGTGTTATCACCTTTCTTGAAAAACAGTACCACCACACCCCTGTTCCATGCTTCCGGCGTTTTCTCTTCGAGCAAGACGGAATTAAACAGCCTCTGAAGGACTTTAAGTACCGGCGTTCCGCCCGCTTTCAGAAGCTCTGCGGTAATTCCGTCTTCGCCTGGCGCTTTGTTATTTCTGAGTTGTTTGAGAGCCATCCTAATCTCGTACAGGCTGATGTCTGGGATATCTTCAGTGTAGTATAGGTATAGATATTCCGGTATAGACAACAAAATCTTTAAATTACTCTTCTTCCCTTGCAATTTCTTTTGTTAAAAGCAACATTACTGTTTGTCCGGTGGAGTTAAGGTTTAAGTACACTAATCCCTGTCTGTTATTAAATTCTTTAATGATTTGAAATTAAAAGTAACTGAAGACTTAGGGGAATGTCAGCAAAAGTGTGTAAATCCATTATACATACAATCGCGCCACAGTTAGCTATTATTTTTAATATGTGCGTAGATCAAGGAAAATTCCCAAATTTAATGAAATTTATTAAGGTAATACCACTATTCAAATCCGGCGATAGTAAAGATGCCAACAACTATAGGACAGTGTCTGTCTTGCCAGTGCTCAGTAAAGTGTTCGAAAAGATTATCTTTTCGAACTTATTCAAATTCTAGATCATTTTAACGCAAACAACATCCTGCACGATCAGCAATTTGGCTTTACTAAAGGGCGTTGTACTACTGATGCCAGTGTAACTCTAATAAAGCATATCTTCGATGCCTGGGAGAACTCACAGGTCGCCATTGGCATTTTTAGTGACCTTTCCAAAGCATTTGACTGAGTGAAACATGAAACACTGCTGCTTAAATTGGAGCACTATGGAATCCATGGTAAAGGACTTAATCTTTTAAAATCTTGCCTAGAGGACAGACAACAGTGTGTTCAAATAAATCAAACTAAATCTCTAGGGTGTTTTGTTAAAATGGGCGTTCCACAGGGATCATTACTGGGTCTGTTCCTATTTCTGTTTACATAAATGATCTACCTGAAGTAATTAAAAAACGAGCGAAGATAGTGTTATTTGCTGACAATACCTCTTTGATTTTTAAAGTAGGAAGACATGTTAATAACTTGGATGAAGTAAATGGCGCTATTCTTCAACTACATAACTGGTTCACATCCAACAATTTAGTGCTCAATAACAAGAAAACTAAAAGTATAAGGTTTTCTTTGCCAAATGTAAAAAGTACTGTACATGACATTATACTGAACAATGAGAAACTTGAGTTCATCAATGATAAATCTTTTCTAGGGATTACGTTTGACTCCAAGTTACAATGGGGTCCTCATATTGAGAATTTAGGTAAACAGCTTAGCTCCGCTGCCTATGCCGTAAGGAAAATCAGACAACTAACTGATGTGGACACCTCGAGGATACTCTATTTCAGCTACTTTCATATTGTCATGTTTTACGGTATATTATTGTGGGGTAGGGCATCTCACATTGAGTCTGTTTCAATCTTGCAAAAAAGGGCTATTAGGGCCATTTATAACTTGAGTAGTCGCGACTCTTTAAGAGAACTGTTCAAAGAAGCTCATATCATGACGATCCTATGTCAATATATTTATGAAAACATTATGTATACTAGAAAAAAAATATGTTTTTAATCAGCTGACAGGCATTGCTATAACATACGACATAGAAATAAACTAGATCAACCGCAGTTTCGTCTGTCAAAAATTCACACGTCGGGCACTGTGTTAGATTTTATAACAAAATTCCAATTGACGTCACTAAACTTAGTGAATATAAGTTCAAAGCTTGTGTAAAACGAACACTTTGTAAGCAAGCTTATTATTCAATAGAAGATTATCTAAAAGATAAAAATGCTTGGATAGATGCTATTTCAGCTCCACTGGAGTCATGACAACTTATTCAACTGTTGTTAGTTAACATTCCCTCTCTTCCTTCTATTAATTTAACATAATGTTATTTTTTTGTGAACTTTTTTTTGTAAATGTAGCCATTCTCATAAATAGTATAATTTGCTTTTTTAACTTAGACTCACCTGATGACCAACCTACATTGTTCTCCCATTCCCCACAACAGAATGTAGATGAAAAAGTTTGTATTTTTTTATTTTAAAAGAGTAACCGTGGAGTTTCTTGCCGTTCTTCTCCACAGGAATGACAATCTGAAGTGGTGTTAGAGTCTTTGTTACTTTTTTGACGATTCATAAATACTGTAATGGTTTACATGAATAAAAAATATTCTGATTCTGGTGGTAGGTCCCATGTACAAGGGGGCGAGCCTATCGCCATATACCGGGTACAATTCCACACTCAAGACTCTTACTGGGAAGTTTTAGTTAAAAAAACTACATTTGTCCGACCTAGGATTTGAACTCAGGACCTCGTGATCACAAAGCGATGCGCTTTGCCACTAGACAAACGAGGCATTCTTTCTTCAGAACTTTTTATATATTGCATTATCCATATGTATTAAAAGTACTCAAACAAGTCCTAAATCCTAACACCAATATATTATAAATTATATAAAAAATAAAAACACTTTTCTCCAACGATGTAAGGAACCACGGTTTTGGGAGCGAGCCTATTGCCATATACCGGGCATCATCTAGGTGTGTAATTTTAGTTCTCAATGGTCGGTAGTGACCTGTTCCTCTGTGTAGTAGATAGGAGCGGTGTCCAGGTGCCGGTAGACGGCGTCCAGCGCCCACGCCACGGCCGCCTCCACCTCATCCGTCCGGTTCTTGTCGTAAGGGCCCTGCAGACAGAAACCGGGTTGACATTAAAGGACATCATTGAAAATGTTCCCAGAACCAACAAACATGTGACCTATACCAATAAATTTATCTATTTTATATATTACTAGCTGTTTCCCGCGGCTTCGCACGCGTTTATTTTGTCATTTGACACAGGTAGGTAGGACTTTTTGAGATAGCATTATTCCAAGACTTAAGAGACACCTTCATATTAAGTTCTTTTAAATCCGTTCAGCCGTGTTAATATGGAAAAATAAAAACAACTATCCCCATGGATCTTGCATTTCCCGAGCTCAAAAGTGGTCTTAAACAATCTCTGAGAAATCTTCCATTTTCCAGTGATAGTGTATTTAATCGGTTCCGCTGTTCTGGAAATTAACACGGACAAACATTTTTTTTTTTTTTGCCCGTATGCGCATAAAACATCTTCTTTATTTTTAAAATCACAATTCCCAAATGAATATTCCCGTGCGCTGTGCGGGGATCGAACCTGCGACTATTTGACAAAGTATGTTAAGCAGTCTACCATTTTTCGCTTAAATCAAGTCGTCTTTGTTTTGCAAAATTATTTATACAGTCAACTTAAATATTACTAAATTTCAGTTCTAGAACAATTTTAGCATGAGTCCAGGCTTCCAGTCACCTGTGAAGAGGAAGAAGGCAATCGAAAGATTGCCAGGCTTTTCTTTCGCCAAAATATGATTAATATCTTCGGGCCTTCATGCAGGCCAGTAAAAACTCACCGAATGCATATTGGTGTGATTTTATATACCACTTAGATGGATAATATCGGCATGATCTAGTGTGCAAATAAAGTTATATTTCAAATTATTATTTCACGACTTAAGATTCTTTAATACTATCTAATAATCTATATCGTCATGTTAGATCTCTTGCGAGGTAGGCAGAGGGTACCGAGTTCCAACTGGTTCTTTCCGAACAGACCTTTCTGTCTCTTTTCACTGTCATAGTTCGTCTTATACACGCTCACTGGTTACGGAGACTCTTGACTTGCTCTTCGGGTAAGACATGGTCTATTGGTTATGGTAAGATAGTCTAGTCCCCGATATCTTTGATCTGTTCTAGGTACACTAACATCGACAGCGGCGTGTAAATATGTATTTTTAATTTTTGCTACTGTTTTTTTATTCTTTGTTGTTGTTATATACAATTATAAATGTTGTATATAATTAGTGAAACTATAAATAGTTGTTGTTCTATGTCCTTCCACATTCGCATTGTATACCTGTGTAGATTTTTTCATATTAAGTTTGTTTATAATCTGTTCAGCCGTTTTAGTATGAACAAAATAAAAGATAACGGCGAGCGTGTATGAGACGAACTATGAGAGTGGAGGAAGCCAGAGAGATATGTAAGAAAAGAACCTGTTGGAACTCTGTACTCTCTGCCTGCCCCGCAAAGGATCTGGCGTAATGATATAGATAGATAGAAATAATAGATATTCCATAGAAGTATTTTTCGAGATAAAAAGTCTGTTTTAAGAAATAATAGATATTCCATAGAAGTATTTTTCGAGTTAAAAAGTGATCTGTTTTATTTTCATTTTTAGATACCTTCATATCAAGTTTCAATTAAATTCGTTTAGCCATTTTAATATGAAGAACTAACTATTCCGGGAGAACCGGGTAGTGAATATATTTTATATTTTGTCAATTTCCACCAGACTTATTTCTCTATCAACTAACTCTATCACCGGGTGCAGTCTTAGCCCCGCTTAGCCCGTACAGGTGGTCTTTGTATAATATAAACTAAACTATAGCGCGATGTTATTATGTTTGCCATGTTTAAGTGTTTAAATCAAACATGTATGAACAATTTCGAGTGAGTGCTTTTAACCACTGGAAAGTTTTGGAGATATTTTACATCGTAACATTGCAGTTCGGGACAAACAGTAATAAAGTTTTATGGTTTATCCCGCGACAATCTATGAGTAGTAAGTTGATTTTGAAACTATGAATGATTTATCGAAATCGACTTTCTTTTTCTGTGCTCAAAAACTGTCAGATTTTACGAAAATATAAGTATGCAGAGTTGTGACCTTTTATACAGGCTACAATTACACAAAATATCATTAACATTCATCAAACAGGTTTGGAGTGAAGTGTCTTTTTAGAAATCTAATGTTTCGCTTATTTCCGTCTTTCCTGGAAAATCTTTTTGAATTTTCTGGATAAATACCTATATAACGTGTTAACAAACATTTTAAGGTATCCGAATGCAAAGTTTCATCAAAATCCACCTGGTAGTTTTTACGTGATGATGGTTTATACCCTTGAACAGACAAACAAACAGACACGAAAGAAAAAAATTGTAGAATTGGCTTCTAATTTATAGAATGATATCCCTGGGTTCTTATTTCCTAAAAATATTCATGTACAGACATGATTTCCTTACAGTTTATCATATGTAGTGTGTATAGATAGTCAAATATAAAGGCCGGCGTGACTTTATAAAAATATATTTATTTAACAATACAAATTAATAATAGATACTCAAAATATTAATGCAGTCAATTAATATTACTTAACGTTAGTGCGAACGGTAAGAGAGCTGAGTCGATATTGAATGTACTTTGCTTGGCGATGGCTTTTTATAGGCATCGTCAAGTAAACAACTCTTTCTAGAATGAACCCACGCGTTATACGTCTTATTAATTGATATCTGCTTATTTAGCAAAACAGTTATGAGAATTGGACTGAGACTAAACAAGTAACCTGATATCTGTTTACATGATAAATACGCAGCTGAGGCAAGTTAAGCTGATTAAGCAAAACAGTACTTGGAATTATATTCTATGAGCAATAGTCTGTTTATATTGCATCATCTTTTAAAGTACTTGCACTGAGCTGTGTACTGGTCTAGTATACATAACTCCTCCCTCCATAAGTTCAAATCAGCGTTCGATTTTTGAGAATGTTGATTTTGCTTATGTTTACATAAGGACAATATTTTAGACTTATAAATATATAAAACAATCAAAAGCACAATTATTAATATTACATAAATGATTATAGAACCTAAACTTATGCTATGCACATTCACTGAATATACGTGGTTTTCACTGAGTTTTTCACTTTTACTGTTTAATACGTGTGACAGGAACTGAAGATCTTCTAAGTTGACTTCATCTAGGCTGTTTGGCTGCTTGTAGATTTTCTCTGCTGCTGTGATGCTTGGTAAATTTATAACTGGAACTTGATGGAAGACTTGATTAGTTAATTGAATGAGACGTTTCCTTAATGTGATGTTCTCTAATTTAGCTTCACATTCATTATCTAAGGTTAATATATACGTGCCAAAAATGTTGAACTGGTTGAAATCATTTTCACAGTGCTCGGTGAGAAATGTCTGTTTTCCTGAATATAGTAACCATGTGTCAGGCCGAATAGATTTGACCTTGACTTTTGAAGATTTCACTGTAAGTGGAGAACATGATGTAATTTGTGAAGAAAATTTCATCAAATCTGTAATGCATAAGTCTTCATTAGTGACAGATAAATTATCTTCATAACACAGGAATTCTCCTTCGTCTATTTCTTTGAATGATTGTGATAGTGGAAGTATATCTGACCCTCTGACCAGGATTTGGGAATATTGAGGCGTTAATAGGAATGCTAGGTTTAAATGAGGATTATACATGGGAAAAGGATGAAGGTTGTAATAGTTATAGAAATCTAATTGGACAATTGGTATCGACATAAAAAACGTTATTCGTTTGTCCTTAATATATGCTCTTATGTCTGTCTATACAATGTACAATGTTGATCAAATTATCGGTATTTACTGGATACATTAATTTATCTATTTTCTCTATGTCTTTAAGAGTTGATAACAATTCATCTATGTCTAAAATGGATTGGTGTAAAATATTTAATCTACTAAAAGCAATAGCTGTTTCAACCTCATCTAACCTAGTTAACAAAATTTGAAAATTATGGATAATTAAATCGAAAGTATGTAAGACAATTTCTTTACTATGTTGGAATTGAGTTTTATTGAGAATGGATTCTATTTCGTTAATTGTTTTGTCTATTTCAATAAAATTATTTCTCGTAGAGTTTGTCAGATTTACTAATACTCCAATTGTTTCGGAAACTAATGATATTTTGTTATCAATAGCGTTTTGTTTAGATTGAATATGACTTATTAAGGAATCGTATCTAATTGCATCTTCATTATCTAAATTGCCTGTAATGGCTTTAACTATTGAACCTAGGGGATTTAAAATACCTCTTTTAATTCTAATTGTTGGGACTAATTGATTATAACGCTCTAATGTTAAACTCATAATATACTCAGTTTGCATTTGTGCATCTATGATATTTCCGTCTAAGAAATATACATTTAATTTTTCTTTTAAATAATCGTTAACTTCATAATACTTGTTAACGTTATATTCAATACTGTTACTAACAAATTTTAAATCTAATATTTTAATTATATTCCAATTATAAGTGCTAATGAATGCTTGTCCTTCCTTAACTGGGAAGATTCCAGGATTATCTTCAATTTTCTGAAGTTGAAGGGCCAGGTTTTGGGCTGCCTGTACGAGGATCAGGAGCGCGAACCTGCGGAGGACGTTTTATATCTTTTATTGGGACTTTTGTGTGTCTCTGATGAGACTCTACCGGTACTGTGTTTCTATTAATTGTTCCAATAATTTTTGCTTTTTAATAACGCGGTTGGTCTTTACTACGCCTAATATTGACACCTTTTATAAAGACGGTGTCTCCTTGTTTAAATTTTATTCCTTCTTCACCGCCACGTTTTTCTCTAATTTTAATTTTATTATTTATCATTTTATCGGTTAAGAAATCATATAAGTGTTTAGTTCGTTTACGGTGCTCTAAAACAAGTTGTTGTGTATAATTTTTCTCAAAATCAACTTCAAATGCATTGGATGAATCTGTATGACCAAAAACTACTTCAAATGGCGTAAGACCAGTTGTTGAATGTATGGACTGGTTATACGACATTATCACGTATGTCATTACTGAGGCAGTATCTGTTATTTTCCTTTCATATTTTGCAAGTCTATAAATTTCTATTGTTGTGGAATGAAAACGTTCAACAATGCCCATTGAGTTGGGGTTATGGGGTGTTCCAATATGTAAATCTATTTTATAAAATATTAACATTTCTATAAGTAAATTATTATTGAATTCTGAACCTGGATCTGAACTTATTTTTCTTGGTACTCCGTAAATGGAAAAATATTTGATTAATGCTCTAATTATTTCTGGTGTTGTTCTATTTGAGACTTCTATGGCTTGTCCTAATTTACTAAAGGAGTCTACTATCGTTAGGAAATATTTGCCTTCTATGGAAAATAAGTCTATGAAAATTTCCTGAAAGGGTCTAGTTTGAGTTTGGGTTAATCGTAATTTAGGATTTAATGGTTTTCTATCGTATTTCATGGTTTTGCATGTTTCACAAGAATTAATTATACTTGATACGGTTTGTTCTAAATTTTGCCAGAAAAATGTTCGTTTAAGATGAGCAATGGTTTCTTTTATGCCACGGTGACAAGTTTTGCCAATATGGTATTTTAACACTATATCACGCTGCTCATTTTCATCTTCAACGTACACTACACGTTTTGTGCATTCAAAGAATATTACTGAATCTTTTTTAAATAAAGTTATAATGATTTCTGAAAATTGTTTACGATGACGTTCATCGTCATAGTATAGGAAATATTTTATTTTAGGCCTAATATATTCTTTAAGGAATGATTTTATTAACTGGGTATTATTTAATGGTAAATGAACTTCTAATACTTTTTGTTTATCTCTGGATAATTTTTTAACAGTAAATTCATTTCTGTTCCAGGTGTACACAAGTATTTGATTAGGTTTAGTATCAATTGCTTCTTGTAAAATAGGAATATCAGCAGAATCCATGTTTTCCTCTGAATGGACAGTTATAAAAGATTGGTTAATTCGGGTTGGTTAATTCGGATTTACTTGAATTTTCAGAAGATATTGTTATGGGACTTGAGGCATTAACTTTCATTGATAGATTATCTTTTAGTATATTAATTTTTGCACGTGAAAGCGCATCAGCGTTTCCATTTTATTTACCGGGTTTGTATTTAATTTCGTAATCAAATGCTGTTAATTGTAATTTCCAATTAGTAAGTCTATTTCCGGGTTCTTTGACGGAATTTAACCACATTAGGGGTTTATGGTCACTTAATATGGTGAATTTATTTCCATATAAGTATGGCCTAAATTTTCTACACGCCCATACTATGGCTAATAATTCTTTTTCTATTGTACTATAACGGGTTTCTGCGTCGTTGAATGTTCTACTAAGATAAGCTACAGGCTTGTCACTACCTATCGGTCCTTGTGATAGTATAGCGCCAAGGGCATAATTGGATGCGTCGGTTGTTAACAAAAATGGTTTAGTGAAATCGGGGTATTGTAAGATTGGGGCGTTTGTTAAAATTTCTTTACATTTCTCAAATGCATCAATATATTCTTTGTTAATGATAATTTTGTGTCTTTTCTTTAAACATTTAGTGAGAGGTTGTGTTAATTTGGAAAAATCTTTAATGAATTTTCGGTAGTAACCTACTAATCCAACAAAACTACGTATTTCCGAACGTGTTTTAGGTAACGGAAATTGTAATATGGCTCTAATTTTATCATCATTTGGTTGAAGACCATTTTCTGTAATAGTGTGACCTAGGTAAAGAACTTCTTCTCTGAGAAATTCACACTTGTTTAATGTTACTTTTAAAATTGTTTGCCTAAGTCTTTCAAATACTTTTTCTAATTTTTCTAAATGTTCTTCTAAACTACTTGAGAATATAATGATATCATCTAAGTAAACTAAACAATGGATACCCTGTAACCCTTTAAGTATGTTATCCATTGCACGTTGGAATGTTGCGGGGGCTGTTTTTAAACCAAATGGCATTCTAGTAAATTCATAATGTCCATTTTGTGCTGTAAATGCTGTTTTAGATTGATCCTGTTTCTCTACTTCAATCTGATGGTAACCACTAGCTAAATCTAATGTAGAAAAATAACACGCTTTTCCTAATTTATCAAAAAGGTCTGAAATGTTTGGTAATGGGTATTTGTCGTCTACGGTTATTTCATTCAATCGTCTGTAATCTATGACCATGCGAAATTTTCGTTCGCCAGAAGCGTCCATTTTTTTAAGGAACTAACACTTAGTTCCTAATAAAATGGACGCTTCTGGCGCTCCATGGAGAGTGCGATTCCCTAATGACATTGTTTCTTAATAATTTATCTATTTGTTTTCCAATCTCTTTATTTTCTGTAGGGGCATGTCTATATGGTTTTATATATATGGGATCTTCATTAGTGGTTCTAATTTTATGTTTAATTTGATTAGTAAAAGTTAAAGGAATATCATCACAATAGAATATGTCTCTATATCTGTAACATAATTTTTGTATGGCTTGTTTTTCCTCTTTCTTTAAATGATCTAATCTTAATTTTGAAAGGTTTTGTTAAAACAATTTATTTTTATTTGTATTTAAATTTAAAGTATTGAGGTTATTGAAAAATTTTTCCTCAAATTTGTCTACTTTTGTCTACTTTTAATGGATTATCAAATTTTAATATAACATTCTGATCTGTAGAATTTTGTATAATTGTTGAATTTTTACAATTTACTATGGCATCGGGCATTCTAACTCCTGGTTGAAATTCTAAAAAATTTAATATAGCTTCACCATTTTTAAGATCTGTCGGAATTTTAACACGAGTTTCTGAACGCGGTGATAATTTAATTTCGTAGGGTTTTCTATACAATATCGGAATTTTAGTATTTTTAGTTTTTAAAACTTGATATTTCATATCTATTGTGGCTTCTAGTTCTTTTAACAAGTCTGAACCTAATAAACCTTCGTATCTGTTATCCACGTCATAAATATAAAACTTGTGACGAAGTTTGCTTTTAAAAGTTTTGGTTAAGGGCATATAAGCTACTTTACTGTGCCTACTGTGTCCATGTGTACTAATTATTTCAAAAGGTTCTAAAGTTATAAAATTATAAAAGAATTTATTTGCTATTTCGGGGCTAATGAAGGATCTAGTGCTTCCTGTATCTATCATAAATTTTGAATGGATTTCTGGTATTATTATATGTGGTAATTTTAAGGTTTCACTATAATTAAGTTTAACTATTTCGGGGGATCTTGGACCGGATCCATTGGAAAATTTTCAGGTGGAGAAACATTATTATCGGGGTTTTCGTCGTCGACTTCATCGATTGTCACTGGCTCATATTCATTAAAGTATTCGTCAGTCTCAAGGTCGATGTCATCTACGTCATTCTCATATAAATTTTCAATCATGTTGTTACGAACTGCTGTCCTCATTGTGACATCATTTTCTGTTTGATTTTTATTTATGAATTTATTAGGAATCCCGAAACGGAATTGTTGATTTGGGTTGGATTGGAAGAATCCAGATTGCTTGTAATTGTTTATGTTATAGGGTAATCTTTAATTATTTTTAAAGAATTTTTGTTGATTTTGTTGAATTAAATTACAAAAAAAATACAAAAATACAAATACAAAAATTTATTTCTTTAACTTAAAATCATATTACAAATTAGCCGTATTTAGAGACTCCTTTTAAGTATGTAGTACCTGTGCTAGGAGTCTCTGCTCTTCCATAACATACAGTACTTGTACATTACAGTACATTTCCATAACATACAGTACTTAGGATTGAAGTTAGGTCGGAAGTTTTGATTCATTAGTTGTCTTTGTGGGAAATTACTTTGAAGGAATCTATTTTGAGGTATGCCAAATTTAAATTGGGTTGGAATTTGTTTGGTTGTTTGTAAACTATTATTTGATTTGAGTTTACTTTTTGCATTATAATGGTTATGGAAATTTACTTCCTCTGTAACGATTCCTAAGGCTGATTCTAGATTAGCGCGTTTATTTAACCTAACGATCCTTAATAGGTCTTCTGGTAAGTTAAACAAAAAGCTATTTAACGCGGAATTATTGTAAATAATCATTTTAGCGGCTTTAACGCCTTCATCGGTTACTTTGGCTATAACTGAACTTTTCACGTCTTGGATTCTATGAGCTAAATCTATATATAATTCTCCTGATTTTATTTTAATGTTTTCTAACTCTACGGCTATAAAATCTTCTGTTCTAGGATCTCCAAAATGTTCTATGAGGAGTTCCTTAAAGCTATCCCAAGAATTGATAATATTTCTTTCACTCACTAGTTTCGCGGCTTTATCTGTTAATTTACTCGTCAGACTATGGTAAATGAACATTTGTTGTGCGGCATTATTTTCGCGACTAAAACTTCTAATTACGTATTCGCACATTTGAATATAAAAATTTAGTAATTGATCGTTACCGTCGTAACGCGGAATTAAGTCGAGAATTTCTTTCGGAATAATTTGAATTTGATTCATTTTGAATATTTTGAACACTTATTATTCAATTTTACAAACACAATAAGATAAATATTTAATCATGTTGTTACGAACTGCTGTCCTCATTGTGACATCATTTTCTGTTTGATTTTTATTTATGAATTTATTAAACACAAAATAATAAAAAAATACAATTTAAAATAACACACACAAAAAAAATACAATTTAAAAATAACACATAAAAAAGTTTACAATAAAATTTTTATATAATAAAAGAAAAAGTTCATAGATTCGGCGATTTTTGTCCGAAAAGAAAAATCAATTATTATAATTTAATTTAACCTTAGCCTTTATAGGCAGAACAACGTTTATTATTTTTTTTATAATATTTAATTTCTTTTCATTAAGATTTATTTTCTTTTAATATATTACGTTCTCAAGTGGACCTTGTGATCGACCCACTGGAAGTAATTTGCTTTTTCAATAAAAAAAAAAATACGACAATGTTTTACGTAAGTTCAGCGATGCTTGTCTGATTCTTACGGCCCTAAGTGGTGATCTACGGCTTAGCGATGCGTGTCTAAATTCCGTGAGATCCTAAATTCTAATCACAAATTAGCGATGCTTGTCTAATAATGCGATATCCTTTTATCAAAATAATTCCTGTGATTTTTGACCGGAATTACAGGCTCGGGGTCTGAATGAAATTAGCGATGCTTGTCCAATTAAATTCAGAATAGACAGAAAAATAGAAAACTGTGGGAAAGGTCAGAACTCACACAATGCTGCAATTTTTCATGCCGAATATCCGCTCTTTGAGTATCTGCAGGCACTTCTTGACAAAATTTCTTTGTTCGAAGGTAGCGTAGGTCTTTTTCTAGGATTCAGCCAGGCGATTGTGGTCCGGAATCGATGCTTGTACTCCTACACGGCGTTGAGCTTGTTAGATATAACTGCTGCAACACTTATCGCGACTGAAATCCTACCGTTCGGCTGCGCCAGTCAAATATAAAGGCCGGCGTGACTTTATAAAAATATATTTATTTAACAATACAAATTAATAATAGATACTTAAAATATTAATGCAGTCAATTAATATTACTTAACGTTAGTGCGAACGGTAAGAGAGCCGAGTCAATATTGAATGTACTTTGCTTGGCGATGGCTTTTTATAGGCATCGTCAAGTAAACAACTCTGCCTAGAATGAACCCACGCGTTATACGTCTTATTAATTGATATCTGCTTATTTAGCAAAACAGTTATGAGAATTGGACTGAGACTAAACAAGTAACCTGATATCTGTTTACATGATAAATACGCAGCTGAGGCAAGTTAAGCTGATTAAGCAAAACAGTACTTGGAATTATATTCTATGAGCAATAGTCTGTTTATATTGCATCATCTTTTAAAGTACTTGCACTGAGCTGTGTACTGGTCTAGTATACATAACTAGATATAGATGCTTTACTTTTCCATACAAATCGTTTGATTTCCTGAAAACTTAAATATTAACTATATTATCTGTCATATGAAATATCTACGTGCTAAGTTTCACTGACTTCTAAAAAGTAGTTTCGAAACAATGAATGATTTATCAAAATCGACTTTTTTGTACTTTCCTCGGTAACTGTTATTTTTTTGAAAATATAAGTATATAGAGTTATGATCTTTTGTACAGGCTACAATTACACAAAATTTCATTGAAATCCATCAAACAGATTTGAAGTAAAGTGTCTTTTTAGAAATCCCATGTTTTGCTTATTTTCGTCTTTTCTGGAGAAATCTTTTAATTTTTCGGAATAAATACTATACAACATGTTAGCCAACATTATAAGGTATCTGCATGCAAAGTTTCATCAAAATCCGCCTGGTACTTTTTGCGTGCAGATGCTGGTTCATACCCTCCGACAGACAAACAGACACGAAAGCCAAAAATTACAGAATTAACTTCTACATCGGTAGTATGATACCCCTGGGTTGTTATTTCCTAAAAATATTCCATGTACAGACACGACTTCCTTACAGTTTTATTATATGTACTAGCTGATTCCCGCGGCTTCGCACGCGTTTATTTTGTAATTTGACATAGGTAGGTAGGACTTTTTGGGATAGCATTATTCCAAGACTTAAGAGACACCTTCATATTCAGTTTCTTTGAAATCAATTCAGCCGTGTTAATATGGAGAAATAAAAACAACTATCCCCTATGGATCCTGCATTTCCCGAGCTAAAAAGTAGTTGTAAACAAATCTCTGAGAAATCTTCCATTTTCCAGTGATAGTGTATTTAATCGGTTCCGCCGTTCTGGAAATTAACACGGACAAACATATCTTTTATTTTGCCCGTATGCGCATAAAATATCTTCTTTATTTTTAAATCACAAATCCCCAATGAATATTCCCGTGCGCTGTGCGGGTATCGTACCTGCGACAATTTGACAAAGTAAGTTAAGCAGTCTACCTTTTTTTTTTTAGGATGCGTAGCAGTAAACAGATCTTTAAAACCCAACTTAAATATTGCCAGAACAACAAAGAGCAAATAAAGATGGATATTATTGCGGCGCATCACTCTCGAAACGATTTTAAAAACTTCTGGCAGCAAACTCGGAAGATGAGTCCTAAAGTGAGCCCCCCCACCATTGTAGGGGGTTTAAATGATAGGTTGCAAATTGCAGAGCTATTTAAAAATAGTTTCACTGTGACGTCACCTGTGGGCCCGAACGTGCAGGTGCAGAGGTCGGAGGCAGAGGAGAGTATTCGAGAATTAACAGTGCGCTTTAGTGCGAAGGACGTCGCCAGGGCGGTGTCGGGTATGAAAAGAGGTAAGTCTCCAGGTCATGACTCATTGAGTGTGGAGCATTTGCGGCATGCTGGCATACACTTGCCTCGTGTGCTGTCAATGTTCTACACTCTGTGTGTCGGTCACTCTTATCTGCCTGAGGACTTAATGAGAACGTTAGTCGTGCCAATTATTAAAAATAAAACGGGAGAAACTTCTGATATCAGCAATTATAGACCAATTTCTCTGGCCACAATTATGGCCAAAGTGTTGGACGGTCTGCTTGAAAGGCAGCTAAGCCAAAATTTATTAATACATGACGCTCAGTTTGGCTTTAAGTCGGGCGTATCAACTGAGAGCGCAATATACTGTCTCAAGCAGACAGTTCAATACTACACGTTGAGAAACACCCCAGTTTTTGCCTGCTTTCTCGATCTCTCCAAAGCCTTTGATCTCGTTTCTTATGAGTTACTGTGGCGTAAATTGGAGAATGACACTACTGTACCGAAAGAAGTAGTAAATGTTTTTAAATATTGGTACAACAATCAAACCAACTTTGTGAAGTGGGCGGGATCCTTATCTTCAGAGTACAGGTTGCAATGCGGAGTGAGGCAGGGAGGTTTGTCGTCACCCAAGCTTTTCAACCTTTACGTAGACAAGATGATTGGTGAGCTCAGCGGCACCATGGTGGGTTGTTCAGTTGACGGTATAGTTGTGAACAATATAAGTTACGCGGATGACATGGTGTTGCTGAGTCCATCGATTAGTGGCTTGCGTAAATTAGTTGCCATATGTGAGCGGTACGCCGGGGCCCATGGTCTCAAGTACAACGAATTAAAGAGTGAGTTGCTGGTTTTTAAGTCACGCAATAAAACTTATGTCAATTTGCCACCAGTTCTTTTAAACGGCACTCCTCTAGCAAGAGTTCCGCGATTTAAGTACTTGGGGCACTGGGTCACGGAGTCTTTGCTTGACGATGAAGATTTGGAGAGGGAACGCAGAGCGTTGACAGTCAGATGTAATATGTTGGCTCGCAGGTTTGCACGCTGCACTAAAGAAGTAAAATTATCATTATTTAAAGCCTATTGTCAAATCTTCTATACGTGCAGCCTGTGGGTCAACTATACAAAGGGGGCACTCAATGCTCTGCGGATCCAATATAATAATGCGTTCAGGATTCTGTTGGGGCTGCCGCGATACTGCAGCGCATCAGAGATGTTTGCGGCTGAGCATGTGGATGGCTTTCACGCGATTTTGCGTAAAAGAGCAGCATCCATGATGACGAGGGTGCGTGACAGCTCCAACAGATTTTTGTTAATTTTTGCGGACCGGTTTGACGGCGTTATTATGAGGCATTGGATAAGTATGCATGGTTCATGCTGGTCAAGTGCCAAATAGTGTTGTCTAAATAGTTAATTGTTACTAACATAGATTTTAAGGAAATTGTTACTAACACACTATGGATTTAATCCGAAATAAACAATTATTATTATTATGTATATATTTATTCAGTATAATTTCTTATAAAATATATATAAAAATATAAAATACAAATATTCTTATATATATTGTATAAAAAAAATGTGCTCCACCGACAGCAAGGTCTACGACCCATGCTACCGGCGGTCAGGGTTCCAAAGAGAGGAACCTCCTCACAATGCGTGCCGTGTCCAACATTACTGCCTTCTGTATCAGGCCCTTCACCCACCTGCCTAGCGAGAGCTTCTCAAGGTTTTTATCGAAGCTCTTTGCTATAAGGCCGTTGACTGAAACGACCATCGGAATAATGATAGTTGAATCAACATTCCACATGGCGGTAACCTCATGGGCCAGGTCCAAATATTTTGATAATTTTTCTTTTTCGGCCTTTACAAGGTTCTCATCATGCGGAATGGTGACATCAACTAGCATTACACGACGCATCGATCGATCTATTATCACGATATCAGGTTTATTGGCTACAATAGTCCTATCCGTGATAACAGATCGATCCCAGTAGAGCGTGATATGACCACTTTCGAGAACTGGAAGAGGCTGGTACTGGTAGTACGGTACTTCAGAGTCTACAAGGCCATATTTAAGAGCAAGTTGCTGATGGATAATCCTAGCCACTTGGTTGTGTCTGTGCAAGTACTCTCCGTTAGCAAGACGAGAACAACCGGAAACTACATGTCTAATAGACTCACCGGGACGGTGGCATGCCCGACAAATGTCAACCGTGCCGTCCTTTAGGATGTACTTCCGGTAGTTGTTCGTCATGATAACTTCGTCCATAATTGCAAAGACAAAGCCTTCAGTTTCCCCAAAAAGGTTGCTGAAGCGTAGCCAGGTCACGGAAGCGAGCTGGTCCACATCAGGCCCTGTAAGAGCCCGATAGAACCGTCCGTGTAGCTCCTTGCCCTTCCATATGGCTGTGCGGTCCGAAGTACTTAATACCTGGGGCCTTCGCCAGTTCCCGTTTGCCAAGGAAAGCGGAGTTAGGCCTCTATCGATTGCGGCAACATCTCGATACATCACCACGGATACACTCAAAAAGTACTGTCTGAGATTGCACACCTCGCGGTTGTGTAGTGTCTTAGCGTTTAAAAACCCACGACCACCGCACTTCCGCGGGATGTACAACCTCATAACAGACGACCGCGGGTGATGCATACGATACGCTGTCAGCAATCGACGGACCTTTCTATCCAGGGCATCCAGTTCAGACTGAGTCCACCTTAGTATGCCAAAAGAGTATGTAAGAACAGGCATGACCCAACCATTGAAAGCTCGGACCCTATTTCCACCTGATAGAAGGCTTTTTAACACTTTTATCAGGCGGGCAAAGAACCGATCCCTCAATGATTGTTTCATATCCTGTTCCGCTATACTTAAGGCTTGTGACATACCAAGATACTTGTAGGAATCCATTTCAGAGAGAGACCTGAGGGATATATCTTCAGAGAGCTGTAGATTAAAAGAATCTTCAACTCTCCCTCTTTGTACATGGATGACCGCACACTTGTCTACTCCAAACTCCATTCCGATGTCGTTGCTAAAATTGCCGGTTATTTTGAGCAACTCCATCAGGTCTGTTTTCTTCGAAGCGTACAACTTGAGGTCATCCATGTACAGTAGATGAGATATAGGCTCACTTTCCCTCCGCAAATGGTAACCTAGCTTTGAATCCTTAAGTATAGCACTTAATGGATTCAAAGCTAAGCAGAACCACAACGGACTCAAACTGTCGCCCTGAAAGATACCCCTGCTTATCTTTATCAAGTCCGACGAACCAGAAAGGCCACCACATCCTGGGTGACGAAGAACTGTGGTCCACTGCCTCATACACGAACCGAGGAAAGAGCATAGCGCCGGGTGTACTCTGTACAGCTCTAGCACCCTCCCCAGCCATGTATGAGGCACCGAATCATAGGCCTTCTTATAGTCAATCCAGGCCATGGAGACATTCTTTCTGGATCGTCGTACCTGTTGGCAAATGGCAATATCAATGAGGAGCAAATCCTTTGTACCCCGGGACCCCCCCTTACAGCCATTCTGAGTAGGCGATAGAATATGCTGTGCCTTAAGGTGATTATTGATTTTTATTCTCAGAATGGATGTAAGGAGTTTATAGACCGTAGGTAGACATGTAATCGGTCTATAATTTTTAGGTTCCGAAGTACTGCCAGATTTGTGAATCAAGTGAGTGACACCCGATGTCATAAAACTAGGATCCCAATTGAAGAGCTTCTTGGAATTGAGTCGCTAGACGAGAATGTGAGCCCTGGAGCCTCTTTAGCCAGAATGCGTGCAGTCCATCCGGCCCCGGACTTTTCCAGTTCGGCGTCGCACGAACCGCACAGGCCAGATCTTCACGGCTTATGACTACGGGCTCCATTTCCTGAATGGGCCCACAGGATCGTCCAACAACATCAAACCATTCGCCCTCGGAGTGAGTGACGGGCACTGACCAAATTTTACGCCAAAACTCGGCCATCACGGCCGCATTTGACAAGTGCACGTCAGTCACTCTCTCTTGGGGGCGCTTCCAAGCCTGGTATACACTCCTTTGATTCGTCTGGAAGGTGCGATTCACGTGGTATCTGTCCGCTCTCGCCTTATACCTGCGAATCCTCTTCGCCCATGCATAAACTTTTTGCTTCCAGTAGTCTATGCGTTCCGCGACTCCTGCCACATAGTCCACAGGAGCCACTCGTGTGCCTGCAAAGGCTTGGGTCACGAAACGCACAACTCTCGGGCGGTTGTTTCCAGCCTGGAAGCACAACAATTTCGCTATGAGTGTCCTAGCCATATTTATACGCCGCTCTATTCTGCACTGCCAGAGTGGTTTAGCATTTGTGGGTTGGGTGGCTCGATGTAGATTAGGAAATCTTACACCTGCCACCCGACACACCGCCACCGCTCCACAGTACAAAATAGAATGGGTATCACATAAGTCCACACTGGTCTCCCAGTGTGGCTTTAAAACATTGTCTAGGGCACTCACAAGCGAAATGTTACGTCTATGCATGGGCAAACGGGGTAGGCATGGTCTTAGGGAAATCGGTGCAGACCGATACTCCGCAAAGGCATCCTCCAGAGCTCTCCTCACCTGCTCCTGTAGCTGGTCACTAACACTTACCTGCTCGCTATTTACCTCCTCCGATCGTGCGAAGTTATTCAAAGAGATAGGATCTTCAACACTTCGCACGTTGGATTCAGTACGAGCCGGAAGTGCTTCGCGGTGCAGTCGCTCAAGCACTGTGTCATCCAACAACTTGCACCGCTGGATGGCACGTACTTGATCCGATAGTCGTTGCGCAGTAACGGCGACAGTCGGGTGAAGCCCCTGAAACAGAGACAACAATTTCGGACGGTAAGCGGTGAGGATGGTTCCTCCCTCTGTAGCACCATAGTAGGCCCGCATGACACTCAAATTTAATTCTGGAGTCCATCTCATGCGGCGCACTACACCACCGGTAGCAGGGGCCGTGGGCGGAGCACAATGTCCCGCTGGTCCCAGGCGTGCCGGCAGCGGTGGGCGTCCTCTCCTCGCAGATGTTAATGTAGGTGGAGACGCCGATATCCCGGCATCGTCGCTAGAGGCCCCAGATGTCGGCGGTGTAAAAAAATCTTCATCCTCCGAAGGCTGGGGCGAGGTGGGCGAGCCGGGCAAAGGTGTTGGGCGTGCGCTAGGTGACCGGGCATCCCGCTGCCGACACAGCCGCACGGGGTTTCTTCGGCTGGGCTCGGCCATTTACAGATGTGTTATGTTTTTCTTCCAAATCCACATTTTGCGAACCCACGTTCGCATTGTAAATTTTGCTCTTAAAGTGTGTTGTTTTTGATGTTTGTTGATGTCTAAACGGATACTTTTCAATATTTCTTCGCCAAAAAAATTTTTATTTACACAAAACGACGTGTCGTTGACAGCGGTTGCCATGGTTGTTCTTATTATTATATATGTATCTCGCTGAGATTCACGGGCTTTACCCGGACCTTTGAAAGGCTTGCATGGGGACATGGGTCCAACACGTAGAGGCCCTTTGCGAGAAGTTAATGTTATGTAAGCCACCTGCTGAGATCACTTACTGAAAATGAAGAAACATAACCAGCGAACTGACCCCGGCAGGTGCAAGGACTATTGTAAATTATGGAAAGAAAACAAGGGCTATGCAAATGAGGTTTGATGGACAAAAACTGGACTATTTCAAAGGGGACGGACACCGGCCATAATTAGTGATACCTAATTACCCGTGGCCGGCGGTGACTCGCCGCTTACTAGATGGGCCCTCAAACGGTCGTCCTAGGACAACTGAGGGCAACACCGGTGTGAGCGGCTCAGGGGTGTAGAGAGGTGTGCTGCGCTTTTTCCGAAGTTACTCGCGGCGTTATGCCCTTTAACACTTCCACCCCTGGAGTACATCGATGTAGGAACGCATTATCTTCCTACGTCGATATAGCTCTCACGGCTCCTCTCTGGACGGCCAATTAAGGCTAGCCAGAGCCGAGAGTCCTGCGGGCACCCTTCGGTTTCCACTCGACCGACGAAGACACGCCGAGTTGGGGGCCCTGACCGACTCTCTGAAGCACTCGGGTCCGTGGTGTCGTTACTCACCAACAGCTCGCCACAAGCTGCCCTGCGGGCTTATTATTAATTATTAATTATTATTATTATTATATATGTATCTCGCTGAGATTCACGGGCTTTACCCGGACCTTTGAAAGGCTTGCATGGGGACATGGGTCCAACACGTAGAGGCCCTTTGCGAGAAGTTAATGTTATGTAAGCCACCTGCTGAGATCACTTGCTGAAAATGAAGAAACATAACCAGCGAACTGACCCCGGCAGGTGCAAGGACTATTGTAAATTATGGAAAGAAAACAAGGGCTATGCAAATGAGGCTTGATGGACAAAAACTGGACTATTTCAAAGAGGACGGACACCGGCCATAATTAGTTATACCTAATTACCCGTGGCCGGCGGTGACTCGCCGCTTACTAGATGGGCCCTCAAACGGTCGTCCTAGGACAACTGAGGGCAACACCGGTGTGAGCGGCTCAGGGGTGTAGAGAGGTGTGCTGCACTTTCTCCGAAGTTACTCGCGGCGTTATGCCCTTTAACACTTCCACCCCTGGAGTACATCGATGTAGGAACGCATTATCTTCCTACGTCGATATAGCTCTCACGGCTCCTCTCTGGACGGCCAATTAAGGCTAGCCAGAGCCGAGAGTCCTGCGGGCACCCTTCGGTTTCCACTCGACCGAAGAAGACACGCCGAGTTGGGGGCCCTGACCGACTCTCTGAAGCACTCGGGTCCGTGGTGTCGTTACTCACCAACAGCTCGCCACAAGCTGCCCTGCGGGCTTATTATTATTATTATTATTATTATTTTTACGCTTAAATCAAATCGTCTTTGTTTTACAAAATTATTTATACAGTCAACTTAAATATTACTAAATTTTTGATGTAGAACAATTTCAGCATGAGCCCAGGCTTCCAGTCACCTGTGAAGAGGAAGAGGGAAATCGAAAGATGATTGAGATGATTAATATCTTCGGGCCTTCATGCAGGCCCGTAAAAACCCACCAAATGCATACTGGTGCGATTTTATATACCACTTAGATGGATAATATCGGCATGATCTACACTAGATAAAGTTACCTATTTCAAATTATTATTTCACGACTTAAGATACTTTAATACTATCTAATAATCTATATCATCATGTCAGATCCCTTGCGGATTGCGGGTAGGCAGAGGGTACAGAGTTCCAACAGGTTCTTTCCTTACAGACCTTTCTGTCTCTTTCCACTTTCATAGTTCGTCTTATACACGCTCGCCGGTTACGGAGACTCTTGACTTGCTCTTCGGATAAGACATGGTCTATATGTCATGGTAAGATAGTCTAGTCCCCGATTTCTTTGATCTGTTCTAGGTACAATAACATCAGACAGCGGCGTGTAAATATGTATATTTCTTTTTTGCTACCGTTTTTTTTTTATGCATAATTCTTTGCTGTTACACAAATTATATACAATATTTATAATTGCATATAATAATTATAAATATTGTTTATAATTTGTGAAACTATAAATAGTTGTGGTTCTACGTCCTTCCACTTTCGCATTGTATACCTGTGTGGATTTTTTCATATTTAGTTTCTTTATAATCTGTTCAGCCGTTTTAGTATGAAGAAATAATAGATAACGGTGAGCGTGTATGGGACGAACTATGAGAGTGGAGGAAGCCAGAGAGGTATGTAAGGAAAGAACCTGTTGGAACTCTGTACTCTCTGCCTACCCCGCAAGGGATCTGGTGTGATGATATAGATAGATAGATATATAGAAATAACAGATATGCCACAGAAGCATGTTTCGAGATAAAAAGTGTTTAGTTTTATTTTACTATGTAAAACACCTTCATACCAAGTTTCAATTAAATTCGTTTAGCCATTTTAATATGAAGAACTAATAGGGAGACTAACTATTCCGGTAGAACCGTGTAGTAAATGTATATTATATACTTTGTCAACTTCCACCAGACTTATTTCCCTATCAACTAACTCTATCACCGGGTTCAGTCTTAGCCCCGCTTAGTTCGCACAGGTGGTCTTTGTAAAATATAAACTAAAGTATAGCGCGATCCTATTCAATATACAACACTAACGCCGTCTCATAAAAAACGTATACAATATCTTCCTTTCCAAGAAGGATTATCAGTTTATCTATTTATTTTAAAATATCTATAAAATATTTCTGATTTAAATCTTCTCTACCTACCGTGTCAAAGATTATAATCTAGCGTAATAGTATCCAACGGTACATTTCCAGCTAAGTATGTAGCAAAGTGTTATCAGTACATTTTGTGTTAGTCTTCTCGTAAGATTTCATCGTCATTACAGTTTCGTATCCGGCCCATTCATCGTTAGAGTTCTCTCCAGAAGAAACAATCCTGAATGCATCATCGGTTCATGCACAAAACTATGTTTAAGTGTTTAAATCAAACATGTATGAACAATTTCGAGTGAGTGCTTTTAACCACTGGAAAGTTTTTCATGAGGAGACGAACCTGAGTCCAATATCAATTCATGGGCGAATTCATGTATAGGCAAAATCACATATTTTACATCGTAACATTGCAGTTCGGGACCAACAGTAATAAAGTTTTATGATTTATCCCGCGACAATATAGTAAGTTGATTTAGTAACAATGAATGATTTATTAAAATCGACTTTCTTTTTCTGTCCTCAAAAACTGTTAGATTTTACGAAAATATAAGTATGCAGAGTTGTGATCTTTAGTACAGGCTACAATTACACAAAATTTCATTGAAATCCATCTAACAGGTTTGGGGTAAAGTGTCTTTTTAGAAATCCAATGTTTCGCTTATTTCCGTCTTTTCTGGAAAAACATTTTGATTTTTCGGGACAAATACCTATATAACGTGTTAACCAGCATTTTAAGGTATCCGTATGCAAAGTTTTATTAACATCCACCTAGTAATTTTTACGTGATGATGGTTTATACCCTTGGATAGACAGACAAACAGACACGGAAGTCAAAAATGGTAGAATTGGCTTCTAAATTGATAGAATGATATCCCTGGGTTGTTATTTCCTAAAAATATTCCATGTACAGACATGATTTCCTTACAGTTTATTATATGTAGTATGTATAGATATAGATGCTTTACTTTTCCATACAAACCGTTTGATTTTACTGCAAACTTAATTATTAACTATATTATCAGTCATATGACATATCTCCGTGCTAATTTTCACTGACTTCTAAAAAGTAGTTTTGGAACAATGAATGATTTACCAAAATCGAATTTTTTTGTACTTTCCTCGGAAACTGTTAAATTTTTCGAAAATATAAGTATACAGAGTTGCGATATTTTGTACAGGCTATAATTACAAATAGTTTCATTGAAATCCATCTAACAGATTTAAAGTAAAGTGTCTTTTTAGAAATCCAATGTTTTGCTTATTTTCGTCTTTTCTGGAGAAACCTTTTAATTTTCCGAAATAAATACTATACAACATGTTAGCCAATACTATAATGTATCCGCATCCAAAGTTTCATCAAAATCCGCCTGGTAGTTTTTGCGTAATGCTTGTTCATACCCTCCGACAGACAGACAGACAGACAAACAGACACGAAAGCCAAAAATTGCAGAATTAACTTCTACATCGATAGTATGATACCCCTGGGTTGTTATTTCCTAAAAATATTCCATGTACAGACACGACTTCCTTACAGTTTTATTATATGTATATATAGATAGATTATTATTATTATTATATGTATGTATAGATAGTTGCAAATATCGAATGTTTCAAAGTACTGTAATCAAAATCGAAGTCGCCAACGTCTTTTCCGAATATCAAAGTTGTTATCGAATTACGGTTGAAGATGTCGATCCTATTAATCGGTTATATTCAATCGATTACAATCAAATATATTCGATTTGATTTTTGCTAATGTATTATTGGCTTCTTAATTATAACCTCAAAATGTAATATATTTTTTTACAATAATGCGATTTCCCCGGTTGTCCGTTTTATAATAAACACATTAAGATAATTTACAGGTAACTTGAAACCATACAAACATTTTTCCTTCGCTGTTGGTTTTGGAGCGAATCATGTTTGGACACAAAACATTTTATTGCGAACATGGTTACAATTTTGTTTACAAATATTAATCTTATTTGAATGACTGGCCCACACCTTAACTGTGAATTTTGCCAATGTTAAATAATAATAGAATATAACACAAAAGCCGATCACACATATTATACCTGCTACTAATCTTGACATATACTTTAATAGGAAACTGCTTTGTTTTTATGTTCATGAATATATAATACTATATAGTAAAAAGGTTTTTTAAAAACAATTTTTGGTGCAACTAGATAATCATACAATTTAAAACAGCTGATCAAAATTAGATGTGAATACAACATTTCATGTCTATGCCGTTGGCCGTGGAGGAATTCTTTCATGTGGAGCCTATCCAGGGTTAAGAATCAGGTCATGCTTACCGTCATCAGTTCATTGTCATCGGAACTAATCCAACACATCAAATTTCGGCTCCGTGGGATAAAAATTTTTTTTAAAAAAAGGAACCGTCTTCAAAAAGCAAAAAATAAGTATTTGAGGTCGGTGCTGGTTGGTGCAGTCGGTTACTTGGCACCGACTTCAAATATTTATTTTTTGCATTTAAAAGTCGGTTTTCCTTTTTTAATTTAAAAAGTTTTTTATTTTACAATTTTTAGTGACGAGTGAATTAATTATTATTATTTATATACTTTCTTTATATTATCCTACTTATTTATACAGTGAGGTACCTACAAGATTGATATAAAACTCATAATAACAGAATTTTGACATTCATGCTGTTTGCCGTATAGGAAATCCCTGGTGTATCTTAAAAGCCCATTGTCCAATACCAATAAAATTTAAATTCGACTATCACGGAGCTATGCCAAATCTAATGCAAAAAGAATCATCAAAATCAGTTTATAAGCAAAGAAATTACAAAAAAATACAGACGAATTATGAACCTCCTCTCTTTTTGAAATCGGTTAACATTCTTCTTAATTCTATAGTAGGGTACCTATAGGATTGACGTAACACCTATATTGTCTCAATTTGCACATTCCTATTGTTTGTCGTTAAGGAGTTCCCTGGTGTATCTTCAAGACTTTTTTTTTTTTTTTTTTTTTTTTCTGTTAACATTCTGTTAACACTGTTAACATTCTTCTTAGTTCTATGGTAGGGTACCTATAGGATTGACGTAATACCCATAATATCTCAATATACGCATTCGTATTGTTTATCGTGAAGGAATTCCCTGGTGTATCTTCAAAGTCCAAGGTCCAATACTGATTAAATTGAAATGGGACCACCTTGAAACTATATTGAATCCAGTGGAAAAAGAATCATCCAAATCGGTTCACAAGCAAATAAGATATAAAAAAACACAGACGAATTATGAACCTCCTCCTTTTTTGAAGTCGGTTAACACTCTGCTTAGTTCTATAGTAGGGTACCTATAGGATTGACGTAACACCCATATTGTCTCAATTTGCTCATTCCTATTGTTTGTCGTTAAGGAGTTCCCTGGTGTATCTTCAAAATCCAAGGTCCATTACCAATGAAATTAAAATGGTACCATCTTGGAGCTATACGGAACCCAATGCAGAAAGAATCATCAAAATCGGTCCACAACTGACAGAAATATTGGTGAGCATACATAAAAAAGAAGCATACATACAACCGAACATAGAACCTCCTCCTTTTTGAAGTCGGTAAAAAAGGAAGGGATTCTAATTCAGCTTAAAAACAAACATTGCAAGCTAATTAAAAGCTTGTAAAAATCATGTGTGTGACGTTCCATACCACCATACGATACAAGTGAACGAGTTGTGCATTACCGGGACATAAACCCCCAGCCAGGTACCAAATCCGAGCCCAGGAATTGAGTATCCATCGTTCAGCTTCACGAGTGGGGCCATGCCGTGCTGCGAACAAAACAGGATCTTGTATAAAGAGTTACGGACGCGCGTACAATAACTTCGTGCAATGATAGTTTAATGGCCCTCCAGTGCCATACAAAATACCATTTTTTCTTAAAATTCGTTAGAAAAACGTAAACCTTCCCTTGGAATTATTACTGTGTCATAGGTGCGTTTACAAACAAGAAATTTACATACACAAAAAACTTTAAAAAAAAAAGGGAAACCGACTTCAAAAAGCAAAAAATAAATATTTGAAGTAGGTGCTGGTTTGTGCAGTCGGTTACTTGGCACCGACTTCAAATATTTATTTTTTGCTTTTTGAAGTCGGTTTCCCTTTTTTTAAAAGTTTTTTATTTTACAATTTTTAGTGATGAGTGAATTTATTATTATTATTATTTATATATGTACCTCCTTTATATTATCCTACTTATTTATACAGTGAGGTACCTACCAGATTGATATAAATCTCATAATAACTGAATTTTCACATTCATGCTGTTTGCCGTATAGGAAACCGTATAGGAAAGGAGGATTCTTTTTTGAAGTCGGTTAACATTTTGCTTAGTTCTATAGTAGGGTACCTATAGGATTGACGTAATACCCATAATATCTCAATCTACGCATTCGTATTGTTTGCCGTTAAGGAGTTCCCTAGTGTATCTTCCAAGTCCAAGGTCCAATACTGATGAAATTAAAATGGGACTAGCTTAAAACTAGCGGAAAAAGAATCATCCAAATCGGTTTATAAGCAAATAAGTTATAAAAAAACACAGACGAATTATGAACCTCCTCTCTTTTTGAAATCGGTTAACATTCTTCTTAATTCTATAGTAGGGTACCTATAGGATTGACGTAACACCTATATTGTCTCAATTTGCACATTCCTATTGTTTGTCGTTAAGGAGTTCCCTGGTGTATCTTCAAAGTCCAAGGTCCAATCCAATACCAATGAAATTAAAATGGGACCACTTTGGAGCTATACTGAACCCAATGCGAAAAGAATCATCAAAATCGGTCCGCAGCTGACGGAAATATCGGTAAACATACATAAAAAAAATGTTAATGAGGTTGTCAGCGCAAAAGCGGCCTAGCCGTCTATTTTAACCGACTTCAAAAAGGAGGAGGTTCTATGTTCGGTTGTATGTATGCTTTTTCTTATTTTTCTTTTTTCCTCATTATTCTTCCCCGGTACATGCATCCTTCCACTTTCACATTGTATATCTGTTTTGTTATTCTTTCCTCTGGCATTCTTTCTATATGCCCGAACCAACGGAGCATGCCCTTTCGCATCTTTACACCGATACTATCTTTCATACCTACTCGATTTCTTACTACGCTGTTGCTAATGCGGTCGGTCAGCTTCTTTTTTCTACCGCATTTATCCTACTTTCATTCTCCCTCACTAAAGAGATTGCACAAGACAGATTATGAAATTCTATGTATATAATCACATTAGAACCCTTGCGGGGTAGGCAGAGAGAACAGAGTTACAACAGGTTTCTTCCTTACAGACCTCGCTGGCTTCCTCTCTTCTCATACTTCGTCTCATACATGCTCGCTAATTACGGTTGACTATCCCAATAGATCGTTTCTTATGTGAAGGGCAAGTCAAGATTTTAAAATACTCACACAAAATAAAATACTCACAGCGTTAATGCATGCTCCGAAAAATGAGAAAAATAATAATATCATGTTGCGTCCAACGAAGTAAAGTCGCGACTGATGCCTCTCGCGCGCCAAGTACCAGGTTTATGATATGTCGGTATCTACTGCCGCGTGCCGGCTCCGAAGAGTAAGCAATTCGCAGACGGTGCACTCAACTATTAAATCCATACTACCTAATATTATAAATATTTATTTAATTATAGGAAAATCTACAGCATCTTAAACTAAATAACACGTTTACGTATTAAGTTGGTGTGTACACAACTATATTTGACTTGCGTTACATGCGCATATTCATATTTCTAGCAGTATTTAATCTTCGTCTGATGTAACGCTTGTGGAAAAGGGAACTAAATTAAAGCTTTTACAAAATTTAATAAATGTCGTACTTGCGCGCGCAATGTTACGGTCGTGCAATCTTAACGGTCATTTGTAGACGCTGAAGGAATATTAATGAGTGCATTAAATCTTATCGATTTACTTGAGATGTTACAACAACAACCACACATCATCACGCCAGATCCCTTGCGGGGTAGACGGAGAGTAGAGTGTTTCAACTTTTTCTTTTCTTACATACCTCACTGGCTTTCTCCACTCTCATAGTTCGTCTCATACACGCTCGCCGGTTACGGAGAATTTTGACTTGTCCTTCAGATAAGACTCGGTCTATTTGGTCATGGTAAGATAGTCTAGGTCTTCCCCGGTACCTACATCCTTCCACTTTCGCATTGTATATCTGTTTTGTAAATCTTGAGATGTTAAAAACTCAATAATTCAGGAGATCCAACTTGGGAGTCTGTCGAAGAGCGTGCTCGTCGCGACCCCTGCCAGTCATTATGGCTGCAATCTTGGACCGAAGACGTACCGCAGTGCGGGCTAGGGCGTCCCCCGAGGCGACGCGTACCGGCTCGCCTCCGTCGGTACGAATATAGGTGGAAGCGGCGATGGGGGCCGCCACCCATCACGCCGGGCCCGAACTGGCGAGTTGTGGGGTGCAGAGTGCCGAATAGGCACTTAGAATGTAAGAGGTGGTATGGAAGATAAGATGCATGAGGTGATTGATGTGATGAAAGAGAGACGCCTGGATGCTCTGTGTGTAACAGAGACTAAGCGGAGGGGCAGTGAAACCTGTGATCTTCCTGATGGAACGATGGCTCTGTGGTCTGGGGTACCGCAGAGCAGTCGTGCCAGCATGGGGATGGGTATCTTGCTGTCCCATCGCCTGGCCTCTGGAGTGAGAGATTATGGCCTGTGCGATGCGAGACTTCTCTGGGTCCGTTTAAAACTGGGTGTCACTAGAGTATTTTTGGTCGCAGCATATGCTCCCGTAAGCTCGTCGACACCTTGAGAAGTTTTGGGATAATGTCATGGAAGTTCTGGATTTGGCTGAGGCTAACGAAAAGGTGATTTTGTGTGGCGATCTGTACGGATGGGTAGGAACCAGGCTGCCAACTTGCGACGCTGCTCTGGGTCCTTATGGTGATAAGAGAGTGAACGATGCAGGTAAGTTCATTGTAGATGTTTGTTTGGAAAGGGGTCTCCTTGTGTCTAATACGATATTCCAGCACAAGGACATACATATGTATACGTGGAGAAGGAATGAACAAAAAAGCATAATAGATCTGATCCTGGTTGATAACCGTCTCCGAAGCAAACTACAAGAAATGCGTGCGTATAGAGGCCCTACTCTGGAATCAGACCACCATCTCGTAGTTGCACGGTTTAGTGGTCTGTTCAGGAGGAGTGGAGGCACTGGCGAGAGCGTACCGACGGAGACTTGACTCTGATGCGTCAACCTGTAGTCGAGATCGCGACGTCATACTATATACCTAGTATTGTAAATAATTCAGTGGTTAAAAAGCCATCCGAAAGCCAGGTCTCTGTTAAAATCATTCTATGATAAGAATTTTGAATTGTCTATAAAAAGTAAAGGAGTAAAATATATTAAAGCCCTCTATCTATCTATCTATCTATATCATCACGCCAGTACCCTCGCGGGGTAGGCAGAGAGTATAGAGTTCCAACAGGTTCTTTCCTTACATACCTCTCTGGCTTCCTCCACTCTCTTAGTTCGTCTCATACACACTCGCCGGTTACGGAGACTCTTGACTTGCCCTTCAGCTAAGACACGGTCTATTTAGTCATGGTAAGATAGTCTAGGTCTTCCCCGGCACCTACATCCTTCCACTTTCGCATTGTATATCTGTTTTGTCATTCTTTCTTCTGGCATTCTTTCTATATGCCCGAACTAACGGAGCATACCCTTTTTCATCTTTACACCGATACTATCCTTCATACCTACTCGCTTTCTTACTACGCTGTTGCGAATACCGTCGGTCAGCGTGACTCCGCACATCTTCCGCAGAGATCGCATTTCGACCGCATTTATCCTGCTTTCGTTCTCCTTCTTACATACCCAACTCTCACTGCTATATAACAGCGTTGGGACAAGCACTCCGTTATGCATGGCCAGCTGCGCCTTTTGCCTTAAGTGCCGGCTCGCAAGTAGCCTTCCCATCGCACCATTCACTCTATTACCTGCATTCACTCTTCTCTATATATCAGCGGTGTATTCCCCATCCTTACTGAAGGCGCATCCAAGTTATACAAACTCATGCACTTGCTCCAGCACATCGTTACCAAGCACAATCATTACATTCGTTCTAGTTTCTTCCCGTTCAAAAACCATAATTTTGGTTTTCTTCACATTCAAATGTAAGCCATTGTTCATGCAGTCGTCTCTCATAACTGTAACTAGTGTATGCAGATCAGTGGCTGTTGGCGCTATCAAAACCGCGTCATCTGCATACAATAGGTGGTTTATCACTAGATCACCCATTTTTACCCCTTCAGTCATCGCATTTAGTCTTTGAAGACTTTTATCCAGATACACTATAAACAGTCTAGCGGACAACACGCAACCCTGCTTGATGCCGATTTTAACGTCAAACCAAGGTGACATGTTACCACCCACCCGTACGCGTGCCTTGCTGTCCACGTAGGTGGACTGGACGGCTCACAACAGGGTGCCGTCTATACCATACTCTGGCAAAATGTCCCAAAGTCTCTTTCGCACGACTCTATCAAACGCCTTCTCCAGGTCCACAAAACCGCAGAAAACCTTCCGGCCTACTGCCAGATGCTTTTCTACGATGTTGCGGAGGGAGAAAACTTGATCCAAACATCCTCTTCCAGACCTGAAACCTCCCTGTGCCTCACACAACAGTCCATCGGACTTGTCGCGCATTCTCCGTTCAATAATTTTACCATACACCTTAGCTGCCAAGCTGATCAAACTGATGGCCCTGTAATTGGCGCAGTCATATTGTGAGCCCTTGCCTTTATACAAGGGTACTATGACTGCGCGGCGCCAATCTGTAGAGACTCTACCGGTCTTCTAGCAAAGATTTGCGAGGACCCAAAATGCGTCCCGGACGCAAGTTCCACCATATTTAATCATCTCGGCAGATATCATGTCTATTCCCGCAGGTTTACCATTTTTCATACTTCGTATCGCCCATTCAACTTCTTCCATAGTGATGTCCTCTGTGGATTCTGGTGCCGCAAACTCGCCTCTGGGCTCGTCTGTGGCACCAGCATCCGGGGCATTCTCATACATTTCTCCAAAGTATTCACTCCACCGGTTTAGCACAGCTTGTGTGTCTGCAAGAATGTCACCATCCTTAGATTTTATCTTTTCCATTCTGGAGCCTGACGAATCACCTCGAGCCTTTCTCATTTTGCTCCAAAAGAGTTTGGTGCTATTCTCGAAGTTCTTCGTCAGCCTCTCCTCCTCAATCACACTAGCTCTTTCACGCTTTTCTTTCACTAAGGTTTTGGTGGTATTCTTGCATTGCCGGTATATTTCTTTCTTCATCTCCGTTATACTGTCATTTAGATTCAAAGAAGAGACATAGTCCTGCCACGCTTTCTTCTTACTTTCTACAGAGCTTTTTAACTCTGTGTCCCACCATGCATCCCCTTTTGCTGTGCTATGCTTCTTTAAGCAGCCACATACTTCTTTCGCTGATTCTACCAAACTCTCTTTCAGACAATTCCAGCGTTCATCTATGTTTGACTCCGAAGAACTAGCTGTCAAAAGCTTGTCCCGGACTCTGTCTTCATACGTTCTCCTCACGCTCTCATCTTGCAACTTTTCAACCTTGATTCTTTCAAGGCCTCCGAAGGGGATACGCTCTCGCCAGTGCCTCCACTTCCTGAACAAACCACTAAACCGCGTAATTACGAGATAGTGGTCCGATTCAAGAGTGGGGCCTTTATACGCACAGGTATCTTGAAGTTTACTTCGGAGACGGTTATCTACCAGGATCAAATCTATCATGCTTTTCTGTTCATTTCTTCTCCACGTATACATATGAATATCCTTGTGTTGGAATATTGTATTGGACACAAGTGACCTCTTTCCAAACACACATCTACAATAAGCTTACCTGCATCATTCACTCTCTTATCACCATAAGGACCCAGAGCAGCGTCGCAAGTTTGCCGCCTGATTCCCACCCATCCGTTCAGGTCGCCACACAAAATCGCCTTTTTTTTAAAAAAAAAAACGTAGCCCCGCACTAGGATTTATTCCTGTGTCGTGGGTGCGTTTACAAACATAAAAATTCACACACAAATACCCAGACCGGAACAAATAACCTTTTCATTCGCATCAGCCAGATCCAGAACTTCCCTGACGTATCCCAAAACTTCTCAAGGTCCGGGGGTGTCGACGAGCTTACAGGAGCGTAGGCTCCAACCAAAAACACTCTAGTGACACCCAGTTTCAAGCGGACCCAGAGAAGTCTCGCATCATGCAGCCCATAATCTCTCACTCCAGAGGCCAGGCGAAAGGACAACAAGATACCCACCCCCATGCTGGCACGATCGCTCTGTGGCACTCCAGACCACAGAGCCATCATGCCGTCAGGGAGATCACAGGCTTCACTGCCCCTTCGCTTAGTCCCTGTTACACACAGAGCATCCAGGCGTCTGTCTTTCATTACATCAATCGCCTCATGCATCTTATCTTCCATACCACCTCTTACATTCCAGGTGCCTATTCGGCACTCTGCACCCCACGACTCGCCAGTTCGGGCCCGGCGTGATGGGTGGCGGCCCCCATCGCCGCTTCTGCCTATGTTCGTACCGACGGGGGCGGGCCGGTACGCGTCGCCTCAGGGGGACGCCCTAGCCCGCACTGCGGTACTTGCTCGGTCCAAGATTGCAGCCGTAGCGGCTGGCAGGGGTCGCGACGAGCACGCTCTTGGACAGACCCACATATATATTATATATCCACATATATTAAAGCCCTGTTTACTATAACTAGTCATTGCGACGTATATAGTTAATAGTAATATATTCAACACAATTAACACAGCGGATTTTGATTGTATTCCCCGATACGCATTTATTTAAGATACAATTCTCATTGTAGGTATACATTAAGCAACTGTGCAAAAAAGTGGCAAAAATATCTTGTTTATATACTACAAGCATGTAAGTGAATTGCGAGCTGTTCCGCACGTATAATGACAACTATAATAGAAATTCCACAGCAAACAATAGACAGGCGTTAAAGCAATTAGCAAGGGGTGAGTGCGCAACCTAAATAAATAATCTATACATACTGAGTTCTTAGATTTAGGCGAATATTACACATGATATAAAACTATTTTTCGGATTTTATCGCGGTTTATTTTAATTTTTAAGTTCCCGACATTTCGTGTGCAGCACCCATGGTCACGGGAAGGAATGAGGTGTTAGACGTCCAAATGGCATAGTTGTTCCAGGGTACCCTCAAACTTCTTAATTATTTTGGTTGGTCCGATCTACGCAGAATGAGCTCACGGTGTCTTGAGGCCTTGCAGTGTTATGCTTGGTTTTGGATTTGATTATATTAAATACCGGATCCCAAGTCGATGGAAGCACCCAGCCATCTTCTCTATTGAAATTAGGATGTTTTTTTTAATTTCAATAGCCTCGCGAATCATCGTTGGTAGGAATCGGTGTTCTTTCACGAGGATTTGTGGTCTATCAAATCTGATGTTATGGCGGGTGCTGTCAAGGACATGTTCACAGACTGCAGACTTCTTTGAGCAACGGTGTTTTAGGTCAGCTATGTGTTCTTTAACCCGAGTTTTTACCGGTCTTTTTGTTTGTTGTGTTGTGTTATATACGAGAGACCACATTCACAATCAAGCTTGTATACTCCTGCATCTTCTAGAGGGATTTGACACTTGACGGATGGTAAAAATTGATTGATCTTCTTCGGCGGCTTATAAAATGTTTTAATTGAAGCACGCTTCAAGATGTAGCCAATCGCTTGACTGTGGCTGTTTACACTCGGTCACTATGACGTTGGCGTGGGATTCGAAGCTTATTGTCGTGCACAACTTGCTTGACATGTTGAAGCTCGGCAGCCAGATGTTTCTTGTCACAGATCCCTTGTGCTCTCTGAAACCAAGATTTACCCATGGTAGCTAACTGTGTTAGATAGTGGTGAGATTTACCGTTTAAGTACCTATCAGTATGCGTCTTTTTTCTATAAACCGTATGGATTAAGGTGGTGTTGGGGTTACGGATTACTAAGGCATCTAGGAAAGATAAGGAATTGTTTGCCTCCAACTCCATTGTAAACTGAATTATAAGGTTCATTGAGTTAAGATGATTTAGGAATACATCGATTTTGTTAGATGATCATATTGTGAAAGTATCATCTACGTTCCACTTGTGGAAACTTGGCTTTACAGGTGATATACGAAGGGATGTCTCCTCAAATTCTTCCATGAATATATCGGCAACAATGGGAGATACAGGGGAGCCCATCGCCACCTCATCTACTTGCTTGTAGACCTGCTCCTTCCACAGTAAGTAGCCAGATGTAAGGCAGTGTCCCAATAGTTCTGAATATTCCGCTAGCATGTTGTTCTCCGCTAGTATCCTTTCTACAATTTCGACACAGTCTTGTACAGGTAAGCATGTGCATAGTGACTGGACGTTGAAACTAACCATAGTTTCATTGTCTGTAAGATTTAGATTTTTGATCTCACTAACAAAATGGTTCCTTCCTTACTGGGCTGGAAGCGAAAGAAAAACTTAGAATGCCCCAGTAGCCTTACTTTTGCTAGGCTGGTGGTAACAGTCCACCAAAGGTAGAAACTTCATTCGATCAACAACCAGAAAAGGAAAATTTGAAACATACCCTATACCAACCCGTCTGGCCAGCGTGGTATAGTAGGCCAAAAAACCTCCTAACATGGTAAGGCACCTAAAACAAAGGCCCCCAGTTCCCGGTAGTCCCGCTGTCCGCTGCCAGGGTAGCGGTCGCGGTAACAGCGGGGCAGGGGGTGCGAAGAATCTCCGGGCTACGACACAAGGCTACCAAAAACACCTGACCCTGGCTACGTACAATGGACGCTCTCTACGGCTGGACCAACACCTCACTGAACTCAAGGTAGAACTAGATCGCATAAACTGGCACATATTGGGGTTATCTGAAGTCCAAAGACAGGGCGAAGACACGATAACCCTTGAGTCAGGCCACCTGTTCTACTTTCGGGAAGGTGATCGGCCCTCTCAGGGTGGTGTCGGTGTCCTGGTCAACAAAGCTCTCACTAACAACGTTGTAGAAGTCAGCAGTGTGTCGACACGGGTAGCGTACCTCATAATAAAAATCACCAACAGGTGCACCCTGAAGGTGGTACAGGTATATGCGCCGACCTCGACATACTGCGACGACATAGTCGAAGCCATCTATGAAGACATAGCCAAGGCATTACATGGCACCACCAAGGCTCACTACAGCGTTGTTATGGGGGACTTCAATGCCAAAGTGGGAGTACAAGAACGCGGCGAAACAATAATCGGACCCCACGGCGTGGGGCGCCGAAACCACAGGGGGTAGATGCTGGTCAACTTTCTGGAGTCGCTGGGGCTCTTCTTGATGAATTCGTTCTTTAAAGAGAAGCCTCATAGAAAGTGGACATTGCGAAGCCCCGACACTGTGACGAGGAACGAGATAGACTTCATCATGACTGACAGGAAGTCTATATTTAGAGACGTCTCCGTGATCGACAGGTTTAATACCGGCAGCGATCACTGACTTGTCCGAGGCGCTCTAAATATAAACTTCAGGGCCGAAAGGCGTCGCGTGATGAGGTCTACTCTGAGACCTACTGCGCCTCAAATAGCTTTAGGGTTCGAAAAGTTCCAACTGGAGCTTCAAAATCGTTTCGACCTGCTGAAAACCGAAGGCAATGTTGCCGAAAAAACCGACACAGTGGTCAAAACGCTACAGGAGGTGTCTCGAAGGGTTTTTCCCGGCAAAAGCGGTAACAGAGAGTCTAAACTCTCGCTCGAGACTCTCGAACTTATGAGGCAGAGACGAGAAATGTCATCCACGCAGGCGTCTTCGCCGGATGGGAGGAACCTCAACCGAGAGATCCGGAAGCTGGTGCGACGTGACCTCCGATGTAGAAACAACTTTGAGAAAGAAATCAACCGCAGGATCCAATTGGGTTGGGCAGCATTTGGCAAACTACGTCACGTTTTCTCTTCGCCTATACCGCAATGCCTGAAGACTAAAGTGTACAACCAATGCGTCCTACCTGTTATGACTTACGGGGCCGAGACGTGGCCACTCACAGTGGGACTGGTCCACAAATTTAAAGTCGCACAGCGGGCTATGGAGCGAGCTATGCTCGGCGTCTCTTTGAAGGATAAAATTCGTAACGAGGTAATCCGACAAAGAACCAAAGTTATCGACATAGCTCGCAAACTCAGTAAGCTAAAGTGGCAATGGGCTGGTCACATCTGCAGAAGGACCGACGACCGATGGAGCAAACGTGTAGAGTGAAGACCGGTAGGACCGGTAAGACTTGGTAAGCGTAAGTTAGGACGGCCCCCAGCTAGATGGACCGACGACCTCAAAAAGGTCGCTGGGACAGACTGTATGCGGAAGGCAGAGGACCGTGTGCAATGGCGCGTGTTAGGAGAGGCCTATGTCCAGCAGTGGACTGCGATAGGCTGATTGATTGAACAAAATGGTATGAATCCTTAACATATGCTTTTGTGTCTCACAACTTCTTTATCGACGAAACGGTATTCGATGAAATTTGGTTTGGCCTAATTTGAAATATTAAACTTTTTATCCCGGAAAAATGAAGCAATCCGGGATTAGCGAAGGACAAGCTAAAATACTTTAAAATTGTGATTATTGTAAGTCGCGTGATGCAATGTTAGGTTAAAATGTGTGATTTTGCCACGTACACATGGATTCCTCCATAAACTGACATTATACTAGGGTTCATCTCCTCACGAAGAATCTTTACCGTAGTTAATAGCACGCGCCTGAAATTGTTTACACATATTAAATTATTAAAAAAAAAAACACTGTCACGCCTTTATTCCCCAGAGAGGGTGGCAGAGGTGTACTGAGTAACGTGAGCACCCACGTTTCGCCGACGACGTTAGGTCCCATGTAATAGGGGGTGAGCCTATTGCCATATATCGGGCACAATTCCAGACTCCGGACTCATACTGGGAATTTTCATTAGAAAAACTACATTTGTCCGACCTAGGATTTGAACCCAGGACCTCGTGATCACAAAGCAATGCGCTTTGCCACCAGACCAACGAGGCAGATTAGATTAGATACTCAGATATAAGTTCTTGCATGAACCGATGGCACAGTCAGGACTGTCTCATCGGAAGTGAACGCTTTAACGATGAATGAACCGGACACGAAACTTTTCATATTCGTTAGTTTCAGATACCTAAACATTATTTTGATCATGACCATAAACTGTATTCTTATGAGAATACCAACATGACATGTACTGGCAAAACTTTGCAACATGCTCAGCTCTCATACAAATAAATAACTAGACAAATGCAAGTAGGACTCGCGCTCTGAGGTTTTCGTACCGGGTTCAGTTTCAGCGCCAAATTTTAGTTACTTCGGGTCTAGAGAACTCGTCAAGACAAATCCAATGAGCTCAAACACGGCGGGGTTATGTTGAGTAGTTGGGTAGTTCCTTTGGCCACCCTCCGATTCCATCATCAGATCCTGAATATCATGAGTCTATAGAACTCGTCAAGGCAAATCCAACGAACCCAAATACGGCGGGGCTAGCCTAATGCCATTATATCGGGCGGTTCTGTCCTGAGTTCGAATCTCAGGTCAGAACCGCCCGATATAATGGCATTAGGCTAGCCCCCTATTGCATGAAACCTAACATCTGATCTGATCCTTGGGGAATATAGGTGTGACGATGTTTATTTTTATATATTTTAAAATTTAAATAAACAACGTTAATATTCAATTATTTCCGTATAAAAAAATCACACACACCGGGACGCCTACATTCCCCAAGCGGGTGTGGCTAAGAGGTGTACTTTGGGCGCACACCAACTTATTGCTGAGAATGTAAGGTGCCAATGTAATAGGGGCGAGGCAATAGCCTCGCCCCTATTCCGGAGTCCGAAGTTGTGCCCGGTATAATAGCAATAGGTATTATACCGGGCACAACTTCGGACTCCGGACTGATACTGGGAAATTTTCTATAGAAAAACTACATTTTGCTCGCCCTACAATTTGAACGAGATCCTCCGCGATCTCTAAACGCATTATACGGTACCTAATTGTTTAACGAGGCAGTCCATAAAAATACCTTTTAAAAAAGTGCTCTTTCTTTTTATAATTTTGCCATGATTAAATTAATTCAAATTCAAAATCATTTATTTCGGATAACATTAAATCCATATGCGATAAATTTCAAATTAATAATAGAATAATATTATAATATACAATAATAGCAATAAATCAAAACTAGAAATAACTATAATAATAAAATATAATTAGAAATAAAATAATAATTAAATAGGTACTGGTTATCAATACCTTCTCTCCGACATGGCTACTGTTCTGTGTCTATCACAGCAATGCCGGAGATAAGGGCAGTCCAGTCTGTCGGCAATCATTTTCAGGATAACATTGGAGCTGGCCCGCACTCTGCGCACTAAAGACGTACTTAGTTTACGCATGGTCGCTTGAAAGCAGGCCGTGCGTGCCTCCGCAAACATAGCCGAAGCGCTGCAGAAACGGGGCAGCCCGAACATCATCATAAATGCATTATTGTACAGGATGCGGAGGTCACCGTAAGATCGCTTAGTATAGTCCGCCCACAGGCTGCCGGAATAAAAAGATGTGCAGTAGGCTCGGAACAGTGTAAGTTTGACCTCCTGTGAGCATCTTCCAAACCTGCGAGCAATCATATTGGCTCTTATCGACAATGCCCTCCGCTCCCGTTCAATGTCCGCGTTGTCCCTAAGGTCAGAGGTAACAATGTGTCCCAGGTACTTAAATTGTGAAACTATTTCCAACGGTAGACCATTCAGTGGCAACGGTGGTATATTCTGGGGAAACCTCGTACCCGCCCTAAAGACCATGCATTGACTTTTTTACCATTGTATATAAGTCCGTGACCACTTGCATACTCTTCACACGTCCGTATCAGCCTCCGCAGTCCGCAAACCGACGCGCTCAGCAGCACCATGTCGTCTGCATAACTCAAATTGTTAACACATACACCGTCAACATGACAGCCAATACGCTGACTGCTGAGCGCCTCGATCAACCCGTTAATATATAGGTTGAACAGGATTGGAGATGTTCCCCCTTGTCTAACTCCATATTCGAACTGATACGGTTCCGACATTGCCCCCGCCCATCGGACGCAGTTAGATTGATGCGCGTGCCAGTATTTGAACATGTTAATCAGTTCTTGAGGTAAGCCTGTGTTCCTCAGCTTGTCCCACAGTAGGTCATATCGGACCAGATCAAAGGCTCTGGACAAGTCGAGAAAGCAAGCATACACAGGCGTCTTGCGGTCTGTGTAGTATTTGACTGTATGCTTAAGACACAGTATTGCACTTTCAGTGAATAGTTGAGGCCTAAACCCAAACTGGTTATCGTTTCATGTCACGTATCTATTTAACTGTGTATTAAGTAGACAGTCAAACACTTTGGCCGTAATAGTGGCAAGAGAAATAGGCCTGTAGATACTTTTAGCGGCAAGGTCACCAGTCTTATTCTTCACCACAGGCATTACCACTGATCTCATAAAATCAGCTGGTAAGTAAGAATGGCCCACGCACAGCGAGTAAAACATTGCCAATACTCTAGCGATATGAGGCCCTGCATGTTGCAAGTGCTCAATGCTGAGTCCGTCATTTCCTGGGGACTTACCCTTTGATATATTCCTGATCGCTTTAGCAACATCTTTCGCAAGAAATGTAGTCTTTATCCCCTTATTGATCATATCAGCATCAAGCACCCGCGCCACCAGTCCTAAAGGAGAGCTCGCTGTAAAATTCTCTTTAAAGGCATTCGCAATGTCCCTAGGGTTGCTTATACCATCGACGCTCACAGGGAGTCCAGGTCGTGCATTTACTTTATTGGTGTTCTGCCAGAATCCGCGAAAGTTACCTTTGGAATGTTCTTCCGCAAGAGAGTCCATTTTGATTTGGTCCTGATTGTCTTGACACCATTTTAGCCTGGACTTAAAAACTCGTCTACTTTTACACATTTCTAGGTATACGAGACCAGACTTTGGCCTACCGCACATCACCCATTCCCTAAACCTGGATCTAGCCACCCTGTGAGCCTCTCTGATGTGTTTGTTCCACCCTGTCACGCGAGGGCCACCTAGCCGCCTCGCTTGTCCCCGACTTTTAACTGCTGCATCACGGAGGGCGGTCACAATGTCGGCGTAAAGCTTATCCAGTAAACACATGTGGCCACGGTCATTACAAAAGCCATCAGCACAGTTTACAAAATCAGACGGAAAGTCAATCAATTTTAAACGGTCATGACATTCTCTTGTATATATAGTGACTTGTTCCGCACTTCTTTCACCCCACAATACGTCTTTATTTACATTGTCAATTTTAGGCAAGACTTTGGGTGTAAGTAACTTTAAATTACAATGTATAATAAGTGGGAAATGCTCTGAGCACATAGTGTCATACATAACTTCAGCATTAATAACAGTTTGCTTTGCCGAGTGAGTAGTAATACAGTGATCGAGCCAGCTACAGGTTCCATGCGCATCACTTACATATGTAAACGTACCCGACTCCAAGCCAAGGCTATCTATATCTGCACATGACAATAATTGGTCGTTACACACATTTAAAAGTTCATCGTAAAATAACTCACCCGGGTCCGCATTGAAATCGCCTAAGATAAAAACCGCGTCAATTCCATATTCGTCAATAATGGCAATCACTGCACTCAAACAATCTATAAAATCCTGCACATTATCCACTGAGTTGGTTGGTAAATAAACACTCATTATTATGACTGGTCTATCACATGTTGTAATTTTTATGGCACAAATACGGGTATAATGGCACTGCAACATTGACACCTGTTGAAACGCACTACAACGCCAAAGCAATGCAGTTCCTCCATAAGGACGCCCCCTCAGAATGCCCGACGACGTATCCACCGCAGACGTCGCGGTGTAGCCGAAACCACTGTCGATCGTGCTAATGTAGGGTATGTCGTGCGGCAACAACCAAGTTTCTTGAAGACATACCACATCGCACATGCGGCATAGTTCTCTGACGTCGTCGACGGAGCGTTTTACATTTCTACAATTGTAAGTAGCGAATCGACATGAGCCACTATCCATTGTTTGGTTTGTTTGGGCCGTCGGCGCCGTCATGTTGTGCACCGTTCGTTTTTTTTTGTTTGAAATTCACAAAACGTCGGAATATAACACCTGCGGGCCACAAAGATTCATCCATGTATCTTGATAGATTGACCTCTGATATTAAAAATGTATAAGCTTTGTGTCCTCTTTAAATTTTCATGTTAATTTTCTCTAAAGAAACAGTTTCCTTTGTTTTATTATAAATATGTTTTATTATGTCACTTTCTGCCGTAGTTATATGTACATTCGTAATAAACATAGGAATTTTTCTGTCTGCAGCCCTGAAGGTGCATTCATCGTCGCTGGCTGTACCCGTTTTTCCTAAGAAACGATATTTCGTCGTTTTCTTACGATACGCTACTTTCTGCCATTCTTCGTTTTTAGTATTTTCATTAGTCGTAATTTCGCGTGCACGCGGCGGGCGCCTTGATTCACACAGCTGCCCCGTTACGTAGCTCGAACCGGCCTTATCAGTAACGTCCAGCTGCTCTGCTCGCTGTGGCGTCGGTATCAGTGTATCTGGCGTCAACGCGGCACGTATACACTATGCTAGGCGCCCAACATTTAATTTTCATTCAAACTATATAAAAATAAAAGAATAAATCGGCGATCTGATCCAATTTACGTCCTATACCGTACACAAATGGCGCCACAGATCTGTGAGATCTGTGGCGAGATCTGTCTCGAAGCTATGCGCGTCTTTTTAATAAAGGCGCGAATAGCTTCGAGACCGAGATCAGAATGGAGATCGACATTCCCCATGAATTACGGGGCGACAGCTTTGCGGAGGAAACGGGATTGAACCGTTTGGAGCCTATCTATGTGAGAGCGGGTGGCGTGCCCGAACATGATGTGCCGTATACAGGTTTTATAAGGTGTCACCTTATTCTTAAGAGACATTTTACTCCGCTTGCAGATCATCGGGAAAAGACGACCGAGCACGAAGGCCGCTCGGTTACGGACCCGCTTGATGTGCGGTCCGAAGGTCATGGTATAGTTTACGGTGACCGGTTTGACCCAGGTAATGGGTAGGTCGAATATGGTCATTTGACCGAGATTACTTCTGGGGCGGCGCAGGGATGGGCAAGGGGTGGCACCTAGTCGCAGGTACGATCCCCGCACAGCGCACGGGAATATTGATTTGGCAGTTGTAATTTTGAAATAAAGAAGATTTTTATTTTTTTTTTAAACCGGAGGAAAAAACCGGATTCCTCTCGACCATATTGGAGGGTAGGGAGTGATCCGCGCCAGACAGCCACCGCAAGCAAAGACATTATAGTGAGCATGACCAAACCAGAACCCCAAAGACGGTAGCCACATTTTGTCTACAAAGCAGCAATATCCCAAGCTCGTCAGGCAGAACACGCTACGCTTTAACATTGCCGTAATTATAAGATAACAATACATAGCATTACTATCAATATCATGCCACTTCAATTCCACCTCATTATCATCTTCAATATGGAGGTGTCTCTTAATCTTGGATTAATGTTATCCCAAAAAGTTCAACCTACTCGTACCTATGTCAAATACAAAAGAAACGCGTACGAAGCCGCGGGTAACAGATAGTTCATAATAAAATAGCCCAATTGGCCAACGCACAGCATGGTTTCAGGCCGGCTCGAAGTACCGGAAGTAATTTATTGTCATTCGTGTCTCACTTGTCACCTACCATTGATGCAGGTGGTCAAGTTGATGCTGCATACTTTGATTTTCAAAAGGCGGTTGACACCGTGGATAATGACATCCTTTTAGAAAAGTTTGCGTCACACGGATTCACTCCGAACTTAATAATTTTTTTTGCGAGTTATCTCAGTGACCGGAGACAATACGTGGAATACAGTGGATACGAATCCGCACCGTACTTCACTTTCTCGGGGATAAGTCAAGGTAGCAATCTTGGCCCTCTGGCGTTTGTATTAATGATTAACGATCTGTCTGAGGTGGTTGACAATACGAGGTGCTTACTGTTTGCTGACGATCTTAAACTGTTTCTATCGGTAAATAGCGCATCGGATTGTGAACTACTGCAAAGAGACATTGATAATGTAATTGCTTGGAGTAAAGACCATAAAATTTATTTAAACGTAGCCAAGTGCTGTGTGATGAGCTACACTCGTAAGAAACAGCCGGTTACACACCAGTATACAATGGACACAGTACCTATAGATCGCGTCCACCGCGTGCTAGACCTCGGGATAGAAATGGCACCAGACTTGAATTTTAGCTATCATATTACAAAATGTTGCAAAAAGGCTTTTCGTAATTTAGGGTTGGTACTTCGAATAGGCGAGGATTGGGGAAATGTATTGAGAGTTCCTCTATAATGCACTGGTACGCAGTCACTTAGAAACATCATATCCGTTAAGCTGTTTTATTATGAACTAGCTGTTCACGGTGTCTTACTTCGTAATAAACAGAACGCTTTTATCTCGAATAACTGCACGGTGTGTGTGTGAATGATGTACGCTGTTGGCCGCGAGGCCTTTACAGCTTCACCGGACTTAAAGGCAAGCGTTCAACCACTACGCTCTAGCCAGCCAGAAGGGCAAGAGGCGCCCTCGGTTGGGACAGTCGCTGTAGGGGGACGGGTGCACTACTAAGTGCACCGGTCAACCGCCGGCTATGGGAGGGGATCTACTACTACGTCGTCGTCGTCGCCCGTATTCTGAGCAGAAAGAAGGGATGACAAAGCATCGGGGGGGTCGGTGAGAACATGTCGCGGCCGGCGGTGGCGGCAGGGGTCGGGGGGGAGATCGTAGTCGGCGGTGGCTACGATTAACGGATTCGCATGGGTAGATGTGTTCGCGAAGTGACGTGTTGACGCCTTTTTAATAAAGGCGCGAATAGGTTCGAGACCTAGATCGGAGTGGAGGTCGACGTTCCGTACGAACCAGGGGGCTCCTATGGCTTTACGGAGGAAGCGGTTTTGAACCACTTGGAGTTTATCGATGTGAGAGGGGGCTGAATGCCCGAACACAACACACGCATAAGTCATGATGGGTCGAACGCAAGTTTTGTAAAGTGTCACCTTATTTCTAAGGGACATTTTACTCCGCTTGCAGATTAACGAATGGAGACGACCGAGCACAAATGATGCTCGGTGACGGACCCGCTTGATGGGTCAAAGAGTGACCCAGGGAATGGGTCGGTCGAACATGGTCACTTGGCCGAGATTACTTCTAGGGCGGCGCAGGGAGTGGCGCGGGGTGGCACCTCTGGAGAAGAACACCGCAGCGCTCTTGTCCGGGTTCACCTCAATACGCCACTTCCTGAACCAATTCCCTAGGGAATTGGCGGATGCCTGAAGGTGTCTGGTAAGGAAACCCTTATTCCTATGCGAGACGTAGAGAGCGGTATCATCCGCGAATAGGGCTAGATGCGCCTTACTCGAACGAGGAATGTCGTTCGTGTAAAGGCTAAACAGGAGCGGAGAGAGAACTGAGCCCTGTGGGACTCCAGCACTGATGGAGTGGGAAGTGGAGCGCGTCATTTCGACGCGATAACGGAAGGCGCGATTCGACAAGAAGTCTCGTAAGATGAGCACGAGTCTGTCCGGCACACCCAATTGGTAGAGCTTGTAGATCAAGCCGTTGTGCCAGACTTTGTCGAATGCCTTCGCGACATCTAGGAAGAGGGCGCCCGTGTAGATGGGTTTGGGTCTATTGAGACCGGAGAGGATGTGCTCTGTGATGCGGTGCACTTGGTGGACGCAAGAGTGTTTGGCTCGAAAGCCAAACTGCTCGTCGATAAGGATACCCCTGGACGTTACGAAGTCTTTGAGCCTCGCCAGAAGTAGGCGCTCGTATATCTTGGCCAGGGAGTTGAGGAGACTGATAGGGCGGTAGCTCGCGGGGAGATTGCGAGGTTTGCCGGGCTTGGGAATGCCTATGACGTCCGCCTCCTTCCACTTAGCGGGGAAGGTGCAGTTCGCCATGGCGGCGTTCAATATGGCCACTAAGAGGCAGATGAGTTGGGCGGGCAGGCATTTCAGAACGCGATTCGAAATGCCGTCAGAGCCGGGGACTTTTTTAGTTTTGAGACCCATAATTAGATCTTCGACCTCCGTTTGGGTGATAGGAGGTAAGGAATCGACGGGGGGGAGGGATGCCCTGCGCTCGACTTCCCTGTCGACAGCGTCGACGTGGGACTGGTCGACGGACTGAGAGCTGGGGGCGCACTGGCTCTCGAGGGAGTCGGCGAGAAGCTCGGCCTTTTCGTCGTCGTCGAAGGCTGGGGGTGCGCCTGAAGGGCGGGACAGCGGGGGCATGTCAGTCGTGGAGTCGGACTTGAGGCTACGCGCCAGTTGCCAGTAGGCCAGATGCGATGGCGCGATGCCCTCTAGGAAGTCACCCCACCGTTCCTCCCGGACCTCCGCGACACGACGCTTTACCTCTCGTTGTAAAGCGCGCATCCGGGGCCGATTGGCTTCGGTGGGGTAGGAGTCGTACGCTCGGATAGAAGCATTCTTGGAACGAATGAGATCCCTAACATCGTCCGGCAGTCGAAAGCGGTTGAGGTAGAGATCTTCCGCCTCGACTTGCTTGGACGATCGACTGACAGCCGATCGGATGTGCTCGGTGAAGGCATCTACGGCCTGATCGGTGTCCGACTGCACGGCTCCTGCGGGATTTCTTTGTATTAAAACGGCTGAACGGATTTTGCTGAACCTTAATATGAAAATATCTTAAGTCGTATAATAATAATACAAGATACTTTATTTATTCCCTCGATCATGTCGATACTACCCGTATACGTGATATTTAAAATCAAATCAATATGCATTTGATTTTTTATCGGCATGCGTGAAGGATCTAAGTTATCAATCTTATTTTGGCTAAATAAAAGCCCTGTAATCCTAAAAATTCGTTCTTCTCGCACAGGCGGCTGGAGGCCTGGGAAGCTTTTACAATTGCTCTATAACGAAAATATACTAATATTAAGGTTAACTTTCCAAATACTTTTACAAAACAATGCTAGCTTGGCTTATGCGTTAAAACGTAGACCACTCAACTTACTTTATCAAATAGCCGCGGGAATACGATCCCTGCACGGGAATACTAATAAACAAAATTTATGTGTCGGTCTGTGAGTTTTAAACAAAGAATCTTTCCTGAAGAAGTTCATCCAGGATTAGAGACTTAATATTTAGAAATATGATTTTGACTCTATATTTTAGAATCTGGACAAAGGAATACACGGTTAAACTAAATTATCTCGCTAGAAAAAATCTAAAATCTACTAGCCTAGTATTGCTGTTTTGGCTTGGACGCCTGCCGATGTCGTAGCTCACGCGTGGCTGGCCCAACCTTGCTCCCATCGTCGCTGCAGCCACAACAGGCACATTCAAGACATTCTCTCGGCGGCACATTTATCATTCCATTCCCTCTACTAATTTTTTTACATTCCTCTTCCAACCGTCGCCCCACGCTCAAAAAAGCTTCATTATTATAAAAAATCTAAATTTGTAAAACCAACGCCACAAAATATATCTAAATTCAAAACTGAGTTTATCGCCTCCAGTATGTTGTGTATGAGACAATTGCTTTACATTTTCTAATTTTAACGCAAAACACTTAAGAACTAGTCAATAGAATTTGCTCAAAAACATAGCGAATAATTGTAGCAAAGTTCTTGTAAAGCAGTTTTTTTATTTCATAGTGTAGTTTTTTGGGAAATGATTTCGCCAGATCACTTGCGGGGTAGGCAGAGAGTATAGAGTTCCAACAGGTTCTTTCCTTACATACCTCTCTGGTGTCCTCCACTCTCATAGTTCGTCTCATGCACGCTCGCCGGTTACGGAGACTCTTGACTTTTCCTTCAGATAAGACTCGGCTTATTTGGTCGTGGTAAGATAGTCTAGGTCTTCCCCGGTACCTGCATACTTCCACTTTCACATTGTATATCTGGCATTCTTTCTATATGCCCGAACCAACGGAGCATGCCCTTTCTCATCTTTACACCGATACTATCTTTCATACCTACTCACTTTCTTACTACGCTATTGCTAATGCGGTCGGTCAGCTTCACTCCGCACATCTTCCGTAGAGCTCGCATTTCTACCGCATTTATCCTACTTTCATTGTCCTTCTTTCATAGCCAGCTCTCGCTACCATATAACAGCATTGGGACAAGCACTCCGTTATGTATGGCCAGCTGCGCCTTATGGCTTAAGTGCCGGCTCCGAAGGCTAGCTTTCCCATCGCACCATTCACCCTGTTCCCTGCACTCACTCTTCTCTCTATGTCAGTGGTGTATTTTCCATCTTTACTGAAGGTGCATTCAAGATATACAAACTCATTCACTTGTTCCAGCACATCGTTACCAACCACAGTCCTAACATTCGTTCTGGATTCTTCCCTTTCAAAAACTATCATCTTAGTTTTCTTTACATTCAAGTGTTAGCCATTGTTGCCAACTGTGACTAGTGTTTGCAGATCAGTGGATGTTGGCGCTATTAACACTGCGTTATCTGCAGAAAGTAAATGGTTTACCACTAGGTCACCCATTTGTACACCTTCATTCGTCACTTTCAGTCTTTAAAGATATGTTAAAATTTGTTTTTGCGCACACGTCTTTTATTTCCGAGCACGCGCTCAATCTATTCATCCCTTTTCATGTATTAAAGTGCGTCGCTGTCACTCTCCCCGTCGATTAATGCTCGATCGCGGTAGGCCCTTAAGCTCATATGGCTATTTGTACCATAATAAAACCCAAGCACGTGTTTATGTTCTTTGTCTGTTTGTTAACCCGTGCTAATCTCCAGAATGGCGAAAACCGATTTTAAATGGATTGTTTTCTGAGGGACTGAAGTTTTCAGAGATTATTTTAGGTTACTATTATTGTACTATATGCACGAATCCTGCGGAATATTTTTTATTTCTTCATACTAACACGGTTGAACATATTTTAAAGAAACTTAAAATGGAGGTGTCTTAGGTCTTGGAATAATATACAGATTCTGTTTCGGAAATACCGACCTACCTATGTCAAATTGGGTTACGGCTAGTAATTAATAATTATCTACAGGTCCTAACTTCGAGTAAAGATGCATAAGTATATGCACACGCGGCCGTTTCTTGGCTGTTATGTAGTTCGTGATCCGTTATCTCTATCTAGTATATCGATGCTCTTCGTGGTGTCCAGGGTCTGATCATGAAGTCGAAAGGTGACTATAGGAACTATACAAGATAACAACATCGTGTTTGGGCTCTTTGGATTCGTTTCGATAAGTTCCATATACCACAGTGGTGGCCAAGGTCCGATGATGGAACTGGGAGGAGGCCACAGTAACTACACAACATAACCCCCTCGTGTTTGAGCCCGTTGGATTTATTTTGACAAGTACAATAGACTTAGAGGGTGAGCAAGGTCTGATGATGGAGCCGGAAAGAGGATGTATAAACTATTCAACCGAGTAAGATATCTTTGGTGTGTTTTCTCTTCAAAAGCTTGTAAATAAAAATATCTTTTTAAATAATAAATATTTATTAACCTGTACAAATAAATGACAGATGGGTGAGCAAAGACCATAAAGTTCCAACAGGTTCTTTCCTTATAGACCTCTCTGGCTTCCTCTACTCTCATAGTTTGGACGGGGTCAAGGGATCTGGCGTGATGATATAGATACAAATAAATGATTTTTGACTTTGACTTAGTTGCCAAGGACCTCGTTGGGGTGGTTACTTCTCGAAAGGGTAGTAGGGCGAGCTGGCCCACCACCCCACGGTCACAGTCCGGTAGTTCCTGTCAAAGCTCTTTAGCAGGTCCTTCTCCTCCTGCGTCAGCTGGAAGTCGAACACGTCTATGTTCTCCTCCACACGGGATTTGTTCACCGTCTTCGGGATCGGAATGACTCCTAGGTCGATCTGGAAAGGAAATATCTATTTGATGACCGGATAAATATTGTCTTGTCCAAATTCCGTAGAAAAAAAGCACTTTCAATTCTTTCTGAGTTTTCTAATTTTCTATCTACATCATCACACCAGATCCCTGCGAGCTGCATATAGCACTTCGAGAGACTCTCCGTAACCGGCGAGCGTGTATGAGACGGACTATGAGAGTGGGGGAAGCCGGAGGGGTCTCTAAGGAAAGAACCTGTTAGAACTCTCTATCCCGCAAAAGATCTGGCGTGTTGATATAGTAGTAGGCCGACGTTGTTATTATTTAGAAGATGTGTGTACACCTCTTCAATAGTAAAGTTGATTACTTACGAGATATCTCAACGCGACTTGTGGTACAGTCTTGTTGTACTTCTGCGCGATGTCTGTGAGTTGAGGGTCGTCGACCCGCGGTGGGGGTGCATCAGATGCTGCCTTTTTGTGGAAGAGGGAGCCGAAGGGCGTGTAGCCCACCACAGCAATGTCCTGCTTCCGACAGTACTCCAGTAGACCTGGCTGCTGGTTGTTCAAGTTCAACTGGACAAAAAGATTTGGATTGTTAGTCGTCTATTCCACATATAACCGAACAAGATCAAGTAACACCCGCTATACCACGTTTATTAAAAAGGCCGTATAGGTTTTGATGATAAGTTTAAATAGCCATATCTTTTGATTGCATTGGCTTAAAGCTTATTTTTTACACCAGCACACAAGTGTTAGGCTTACACAAATTGTTCAATGATACGATAAATCAACTGAAATGTCAATTACTAATTTCAATAATAGTCTTAACCGTCGGACAGGCAGACAGACGAACAACAAAGTGATCCTATAAGGGTTTTGTTTTTATCGCTAGAGTTATGGAACAGTTCCACCACCATCCCGTTGAGTATACTCATCTCCTCACCTCGACCTGCAAGGCAGCGGGTTTGACGGAGTTGTGCGCGATGAGCCGCTCCAGCTGCTGCTGGTTAAAGTTGCAGACTCCGACGGAGCGCGCCAGCCCCAGCCGATGAGCCTCCTCCATGCCCTGCCACGTCTCCAAGTAGTCCGTGTCCGAAAGCATACCGTTTTCCTGGACAGCACAAATGAAGGGTGTATAAGTCATATTAAACGAAGTTGCCTTACGAGGATGCAGGTCTAGCCCAATCATACCGATTCAGAACTCGGTCTAACTCCAGTTTTTTCAGCCTATTTCAGAGTGAATAGGTTATAACGTAAGGAGAATGAAAGCAGGATAAATGCGGTCGAAATGCGAGCTCTGCGGAAGATGTACGGAGTCAAGATGACAAACAGTATTCGCAAAAGCGTAGCAAGAAAGGGTGTAGGTATGAAAAATAGTATGGGTGGTAGGGGTATGCTCTGTTCGTTCGGGCGGAAGAGTGCGGAAATATGTCGGAAGAAAGAATGACAAAACAGATATACAGTGCGAAAGTGGAAGGATGTAGGTACCGGGGAAGATCTAGAATATCTTACCATGACTAAATAGACGGTGTCTTATCTGAAGGGTAAGTTAAGAGTCTCCGTAACCGGCGAGCGTGTATGAGACGAACTATGAGAGTGGAGGAAGCCAGAGAGGTTAGTAAGGAAAGAACCTGTTGGAACTCTGTACTCTCTGCCTACCCCGCAAGGGATCTGGCGTGATGATATAGGTAGATAAATAGATAGAATAGGCTATATCTTAGTCAACGAGCCACATCTTCGCCCTCATCGTCACTGCATCGGGTGAGATAGGGGTCAATCGCTGACTAGACTTTAATAAAAAAGGAGCATCTTTTTAAAAGGGTATTTCTACCTTGGGCCTACTGAATCCGCGAACGGGGTTGGAATGAGTTCAGTTGACAAAAGAGCCTCATTTCTAGGGTATTACAAAATTTCGGATTATCTCAAAGATGAGCGATTGGGTTTGAGCAGCTCCTTAATCAGCCAAAAATAGCAAATTAAGTTAAAAGAATAGCCCGCTGAGTTCCTCGCAGGATCATCTCAGAGAATGCAGCTTTCCGATCCAGTGGTAGATGTAAAAAGTTTGATAATGTGGAAATTTTTAAGTGCTTTTTCTTCTTCCTTCTACTTCTACTACTAATACAAATGAAAACCGGTGTGCCGCAGAGAAAATTCTGCGTTTCATTGGTAAGAGATTTGGTAGCCCCTCCACTTTTCCCTACCCGTTGGGAGGGCACTACAAGTCCAGAATCACATCGGTGACTGATAATACTTGTGTACATAGCGGTCACTGTTTACCATCAGGCTACCTGCGAGCTATGCCCCCTCCTCCATAGAAAAAAAGCAACAAACTCTAATTGGGGATAAACGTGTTTATAATATGGATAATGGACACTAGAGTGGAGACCACGTATTGGCAAGCGAAGCATGGGAGCCGCCTGCCAGATGGACCGATGATCTTGTGAGGATCGCAGGTCGTTGGATGCAAGTGGCATTGGACCGGTTGCGTTGGAGAGCGATTGGGGAGGCCTATGTTAAGTAGTGCAGAAGTATAGGCTAAAACGATGATGATAGTCGATTTGATCAGTCCTGAGATAGGATTAGATAGTAATGCCTTGGTGAAAATGGCGGGTAAAAGTCAGATGCGTGAGCACAGCACAAAGCCGGTCGTCATCGCGATCTGAGGGAGGCTTTAGTTCTGCAGTGAACGTCCGTTCGCTAATGTACTCACCTGCTGTCCCATGGGCCAGTGGATGAGGTACAGGTCCACGTAGTCCAGCTGCAGCTTGGCGAGCGACTCCCTGAGCGCTGGCACCACCTGCTCCTTGCGGTGATTGTTATTCCACAGCTGGGGATGATGGAAACCAAAAGAATTATCATTAAGCATAAAAAATGATGGTAGCTACCCACTAGAAGAAAAGAACTGATACTTTCAGATAATTGTATACATGACAATTTCTTAGTGATGGTCCGCGATAAAAACATGTTTTTGTACTCCGTGCACTTCAAAACTATATGGATCAGAGACTAATATTAAGAAATATGATTTTTGACTCTAGTATATCTCTATTTCTTTAGGATCTGAACGAAATTTTCTCGATAGAAAAAAAAATCTAAAGTCATCTCTATTGCTTTCCTGTTTCTTATTTCAACGCGAAACGCATAAGAACTAGTCAATAGCAATTACTTAAAGACAGCGAATAATTGTAGCAAAGTTCTTGTAAAGCAGTTTTTTATTTCATACTAGTTGAGCCGGTGAACTTCGTGCCGCCAAAAAATAAAATAGTTGTTTTTACTACTTTCCTTGCAATTTCATTATATTTTCTCACCTTTTAAACCTTCCTTGGACTTCTAAAAATATTTCAAAACCAAAATTAGCCAAATCAGTCCAGCCGTTCTCGAGTTTTAGTGAGACTAACAAACGTCAATTCATTTTTATATATACTAGGAGGGATCAAAAAGTAGTGAGAACGACATACTCCTTGGTAAAAAAAAAAATACTGGCAGGCTTAGCTCAGATACATATTTGTAATATTAATAAAAAAAAAATCTTCTATTCTCTTTTGTTTTTTTCTGAATGTAGTCATTTGTTTGCTTCGTGTCGGAACGTGTTCTCGAAAATGGAGAAAAACGAAGTGAGAGCCGTTATTAATATAATACCTCTGTTTAAAAAAGTACGACGCAAGAGATTCATTGCGATTTGGAGGCAACATTAGGAGAGTCTGCTCCGCCGTATTCCACTGTCGCAAGGTGGGCTTCTCAATTTCGAGTAGGGAGAACGAGCACGCAAGACGAACATCGTTGCGGCCGTCCATCGACGTCAGTCACCCAATAAAATGTTGTGAAAGTCGAAAAAATTGTTTTGAGCGATCAAAGAGTTACCATCCGATACTTAAATCAAGAAACGGGCATTTCATATGGAAGTATTCAATCCATATTGAAACAATCTTTGAATATGAGAAAAGTCTCCGCAAGATGGGTGCCGAGAATGTTAACCGACAGTCAAAAACAAAATCGACTCGACATTTCGAAGATATTTTTGGACAAGTTTCAAGAAGATTCTGAAAACTTTTTGTCTCGTTTCGTAACAATGGACGAAACATGGGTCCCTCATTTCGATCCCGCGACAAAACAGCAATCTTCGCAATGGAAACGGCCATCATCACCGACCCCGAAGAAGTTTCGTGTTGTGACATCGGCTGGCAAGGTTATGGCCTCAATATTTTGAGACTCAGAAGGAATATTGTTGATTGATTACCTGGAGCGTGGAACCACTATTACAGGCCAATATTATGCAGCTTTAATTCCGAAGTTGAGGGATGCCATCAAAGAGAAAAGGAGAGGGAAACTTCGAAGGGGCGTGCTGTTTTATCACGACAACGCACCCGCGCACAGGTCTGCAGTTGCGATGGCTGCCATTCAGCAAGCTGGCTTCGAATTGGTTGACCACCCCCCTTATTCACCAGATCTGGCGGCTAGCGATTTTATTCTGTTCCCCAAATTGAAAAAATACTTAAGGGGAAATAGGTACGAAGACGATAACGAGGTGATCGATGCCGTGGAGAGCTTTTTGCAGGACCAAGACAAAACTTTTTTTGTGAAAGGGATTGAAGCCTTGGAAAAGCGCTGGACTCGGTGTGTAGGGAGACTCGGAAACTATGTAGAAAAATAAATTATTAGGTGATCAATAGTCATTATATTCTATCTCATTCTCACTACTTTTTGATCCCTCCTCGTATATATATATATATATATATATATATATATATATATATATATATATATATAGATGAGCGCGCGCTCAATATTTCTAACCCTTGTTACTTATTTGAAAAGTAATTGCGTCACTGTCACATTCCCGGACAGAGATATTCTGAATTTTTACATTTTTTTCTCTATATCATGACGGTCATTTTTTTTTTATAGCAGATATTCTCCATTAGTTCTCATTCAATAAATAACAATTACATATGTATGTTCTACTATCCAAACATACCTTGGTGGTGATGAAGAGGTCTTCTCTCTTCACAAGTCCTTGTTTTATCTTCTCGTTGACAACTCGCCCCACCTACATAGCCATAGCATGCATTATTATAAGACGCGCATCACGCATTAAAAACAACTGATGTTATATGGTAGTCACACAACTGTAACAAATTTTGAAACCACGAGTCTGCAGTGAAAAAACATCCTAGCCTTGAATGTTTTTGTATGAAGTTAATTTCAAGCGGATAATCGACAAGTCACGGAATGGGTTATTATTGTGTATGTGTGTGAATGACCTACGCTGTTTGCCGCGGGGCCTTTACAGCTTCACCGGACAAGAGGACGAGCGTGCAACCACTACGCTCGAGCCAGAAGGGTTCGCTATTGGGGGGGACATATACTAGGTGTTTCGCTTAGGTGGTGCTCTACTCCGGCCGGTGGGCGGGATTCTTCGACCTCGCCGGCGAGGTCGGTGTCTGATCCTGTGTGCGGTATCTGTATCCGAAAGAAGGTAAGGGCATCGGGAGAGTCGGTGAGAACATGCCACGGACGGCGGTAGCGGTGATACGAGTAGTAGGGGAAGAATTGGTTATATAATACGTACGTCCTATAGACGACTTCTCAACTAAATTTTCCGTAGCTTGCGCTAGAGTGCATACACTCCAGCCTGACTGCCTCGTTGGTCTGGTGGCAAAACGCATCGCTTTGTGATCACGAGGTCCTGGGTTCAAATCCTAGGTCGGACAAATGTAGTTTTTCTAACGAAAAATTCCCAGTATGAGTCCGGAGTCTAAAATTGTGCCCGATACATGGCAATAGGCTCGCCCCCTATTACATGGGACCTAACATCGTCGGCGAAACGTGGGTGTACTCAGTACACCTCTGCCACCCCCTCTGGGGAATATAGGCGTGACGGTGTTATCTATGAAAACTAACATCCCCGCCCACCCCGCTATCATTAAGTTGCGCACTATTTTTTGCCTCTCTAGTATGTATTAGTACATCGTACACCAATGATGGTAGAAGGATGTAAGTACCAGGGAAGACCTAGACTGTCTTACCATGACCAAATAGACCGTGCCGTATCCGAAGGGCAAGTCAAGAGTCTCCGTAACCGGCGAGCGTGTATGGGACGAGACTATGAGAGTGGAGGAAGCCAGAGAGTTCTGTACGTAAAGAGCCTGTTGGAACTCTGTACTCTCTGCCCACCCCGTAAGAAATCTGACTTTATGATATAGATAGATAGATAGATATAAGTCACGGTATGCGCTGTATATAGATTTGTTGTCTAACATATTAACTGACTGGTCGACCTTAAACATCTGTTGAGACGTTTTTTGCACCTAGCATTCGATTCAAAATATAACGAGTTAATTAACCTTCAACAATGGCAGAAAACAACTGTATTTTTTGTAGAGACGGAAAGGAGATATGTGCTACACTGCGAGTTGAATTAAATGTGGCAAGCAACGTTTTATGTACATGCAAAAAAAAATCGCTCCCCAGTTCTAACGTTTACCCTTACGTGGCTTTTACTTTGAAGCCTAGTTTCATCCATGTTTATTTACTTATTCTTACTAACACTCTTAAAAAATAAGCCAATGTACCATTACTTTCAAATGAAAATACCAGTAACAGTCGCCTATCTCGGACTGACCGAGCCGGACACTACCTTGGTAATCGCTAAAAACACCGCGCTACAAGCTCTTATGCCTAACGCACTTATAAAAATAAGAACAAAAGAACCGCGAAGGATCTAAAGTACATACAGTACATAGCTAAAGGACAAAAACCGAATCAATGCGAGAAGGACTTGCGTTCCGTACAAGTGCCACTAGATGTCGCTATTTCTTTATGTAATTCAGACACACCGTCACGCCTATATTCCCCAAACGGGGGTGGCAGAGGTGTACTGAGTACAGCCACGTTTCGCCGACGATGTAAGGTCCCATATAATAGGGGATGAGCCTATTGCCATACACGAGGCACAATTCCAGACTCCGGACTCGTACTGGGAAGTTTTCGTTAGAAAAACTACACTTGTCCGACCTAGGATTTGAACCTAGGGTCTCGTGATCACAAAGCGATGCGCTTTGCCACTAGACCAACGAGGCAGTCTCTCTTCTTTAGGTAATATAATTATAAATTAATAATTTTCGGATATTTCCATTTACTTGCATTGTAAAACTTTGCTTGTTGCCAAATGTCACGATTCTAGGTCAACGGAAAGTAAGTATACCCAGAAGGTTATGATGAGTAAATTTAAATGGCCATACCTTTTGATTAAATGGACTCAAAAGTTTAAATTTTTTATATCGTCAAGGGACCTTAGTATTTGACATAAATTTCAAATTGACTTCTTTACCCGTTTCTGTGAAAAAGGGTCCAAACTGTCGGACAGACAAGTAAACAGACGCACATCAAAGTGAATGATCACTTATATGATCAGGGTTTCATTTTTACGGATTCAGGTGCAGAACCCTAAAAATGATACTAGAGGCCTTTTTGTTTTTAATAATGGTACCAATTTAGACGATTTGGTGCAATGGTTAAGGGTTTAAGCCGCTCCGCCCACTGGATCGAAAAATCGCGCGACAAATCTTTGTGCGACGCACAAATATTTGTTACGGTCTGAGTATTTGTGTATGTAATTTTTGTCGTTTGTAAACATACGTGTTATAATAACAAAAAAAATAAGGTATCCTTTTTACCGACTAGGACTAAGATAACTGTGACGCTCATAAAAAAGTTTTCGGCTAAAAGTACCGGTTCCTCCGTGTAGTAGACGGCGGCGGTGTCAAGGTGGCGGTAGCCGGCGTCCAGCGCCCACGCCACGGCCGTCTCCACCTCATCCGTCAGGTTCTTGTCGAAGGGACCCTGCACGCAGATAACCATAGCATTCGAAACATGTGTTTATAACGAACATAGGTTACAATGATGATCATACATATTATATTAATCTCGTCATATACCTTAAGGTTAACAACGGAGAACTCTCAAAATTACGCCCTGTTGACAGAAGATTATTGAAGTATCTACTGCAGATTTGTTATGAAAAGTTTATATAATTATAAAAATAGGAATGTCGTTTATACAAGGTACTAAAAAAAATTTGATTTAATATATTCAAATTCTCACAAAATAACTTCTAACAAGCGCTTTTACTAATATAAATTCTAAATTATCTATTTAACGGCTGAGCGGATATGTATAGAATATACACACAAAAAAAAGCTTAAGATATGCGTTATGAATAGTATTGACGACTTTTTTATTTAGTTTCGGCCATTTGGGTAGTTCAGGCACACTTTATACTCCTGTCAGGTCAGGTCAGCAGGCAAGGTAAACTCTCAAGGTCATTCAAGTTAGCTATGTCCCTAATAAAAAATTGTTTTATATTTATTTTTTATTCATTATTAAATAAAAACGTGTGTGACGGTACAAGTAAAAGAATTCTGCATTACCTCGGTGTAAAGCCCGAGCCAGGTACCGAACCCGAGCCCAGGAATTGAGTATCCATCGTTCAGCTTCACAAGTGTAGCCACGGCATTCTGAAAACAAAACAGAGCCTTGTGTTGAAGAGTACACGATGAAAATGTGAGAACGTTAGCCATTAATAAAGGCCCGCTATAAGTTCGCTATCATTTTTTTTTTCTATAAACCCTGCCTTATATTTTTTTACTTACTAATCTACCACCGGATCGGAACGCGGCCTCCACTGATATGATCCGGCAAGAAACTCAGGGGGCTTGTCTTTTTTGCCTAATTCTCCATTAATTTTTTTGCTGAGATATAAGACTAATAATAATATTTATTAAAGAATGGCAAGCTAAATAATTTAGGTAGAGCAGTCTCCATAAGAAACACCCGTTCACGAATACGACTACTTGAGCAGCCAACGCCTCCCTCGACCATATTAGAGGGAAGTGACCCGCGCCAAATAGCCACTGCAAGCATAGACGTTTTAGTGAGGTTGTATTCTACTATCACGTATCTTCGGGGCCTGTCACAGCACGAGATTAAACAATAATCAAGACTACGGATGGCTCACCACAATCTCTTTAATATTACTGTAATCTTAGTCAGCGTTGACAAGGAGACATGGATGTATATCCACAGTTTATGAGACTATCACCACAGTAGGAATAATCCCACGGCAAAGTAAGATTACAATAACACCGTCACTCCTATATCCCCCAAGCAGGAGTGGCAGTACTTTTCGCCGACGGTAAGCCTATTGCCATATATCAGCCACAATTCCTAAGCCAGACTTCGGACAGATACTGAGAATTTTCTATAGAAAAACGAGGCAATCCAACATTACAATAACTACTAATAAACTACTAAACTAAATCTAAATAAAACACTTACAGCGTTAATGCAGGCCCCGAAATATGCGAATATTAGTAATAAGATCATGTTGTGTCCAACGAAGTGAAGGCGCGACTGATGCCTCTCGCGGATGAAGGACCAAGTTTAGGGCAAGTGCAAGCAATTCGCAGACGGTGCACTTGACTATCAAATCCATTCTACCTAATATCATAAATTTGAAATTATGTCTGTTTGACTGTTTCCTTTTTACGCCTAAACCGCTGAACAGATTTTAACTGCCTCGTTGATCTAGTTTCGAATAATGCGCGTAGCGATCACGAAGTCCTAGGTTCAAATTCTAGGTCGGACAAAAGAGTAATTTTTCTAAACAATAATTTTCAGTATCGGTATGAAGTCTGGCATTGTACCCGGCAATGGGAATAGGCTCGCCCCCCAATTACATGGAACATTACATCGTCTGCAAAAAGTAGGTGTACACGGTACATATACATCTGCCACCTCCGCTTATGGAATTTAGACGTGACGGTGTTTATTACTTTATATTCAGATTTGATACAATTTGACAAAGAAACAGATAGCACCCTGGGGTAGGACATACGCTACTTTTGCTACAAAAAAATTACGAGAGAATTACGTTGCGAGTAACAGCTGCTAAACTGATGTAAACGAGCCTGAGAACGATCATATTATTTGTCAAATTTTATTCGTTCGTCAAATTATTTGATCATTCTGTTTTCAGTGGACAAGAGGGCGAGCGTGAAAAATCTATGCTTCATCTGGGAAGACAACTAACTCAAGGGTGCTTCAAGGAGGAACAACCTCGGCTTGGGCTATCGGTATGGGTGAGACCGTAACTAGATGTCTCGCCGTGGTGCTCTGCAACGGTTTGATGTCTGAGAAGAATTTCAGAGCTAGAACCTGAATCTCTTCAACGGAGGAGAGCAAATTGATATCACTTGCTTTAGAGTCGATTTTTATTATATTTTACCCGACTACGGCAAAGCCGAAAGGAAGGGTTACAATTTTAGCAATGTATGTAGCTACAGACGGATGCTATCTATATCATCACGCCAGAGTACAGAGTTTCAACAGGTTCTTTCCTTACATACCTCTCTGGCTTCCTTCACTCTCATAGTTCATCTCATACACGCTCGCCGGTTACGGAGACTCTTGTCTCTTGTCTTGTCGGATGCTACACCTAAAAAAGGTCTCTGCATTTTTAAGGGCACTTTTTTTAAATATAAGATTTTTGCCCTCGCCTTTTTTATTTTTTTACTGTTGTTTTGAATGGGGTATTAAATGGAAGAGAAAGAAAATCGTGAGTTCATAAATACAGATATGATACAATATTCATGGAATTACAGCGTTTATTTCGTATTCGAGTTACAGTTATTTATTAACTGTGTATCCACCTGTAAAGTCATTTTACACAGAATTTAAGAAATATTGTTACCTTTATTTATTATAAGCATTTTGTAGTATGTCGTTGGTGTATCTACTATATATAAATAAATAAAAAAACTGTTTTATGAAGATTATCTATCATAATTAAAAAGTCGTGTCTGCACAGATAACCTAATCATCTTTGACTTCGATAATTCGCATCATCAACTATTATTAACAACTTTTTTGCGATTGTATTCCAATCACCAGTTTAAAAACCTCTGCTTACATGCAACAAGTGTGGAAACATAGGTCTTTTATGATTGGATATGTGGACAAAGAATTGTTGTTAAGAATTGTTTTTAAATGTGTATTGGTCATTTTCCAACAGTTCTGTTTTTATTAAGTTTTTTACGTTGTAAATATGTAAATGTATATTTTTAACATTTTGGGTACCAACATCTTTGTTTAGAAGTCTGTGTCCTCAACGCAACGACCTTATGAATTTGTTTTTATTATGTTAATAATTTATTACAATGAAAACACTTGATTTTGGCTATGGCTTAGTCTAATAAAGCTTACACCGCTGGGTGCATTGCGTGGAGTAGTCGCAAGTTCGATTCTCCCACGGGAATGTTTGACCCACATCTTTTTTTTTGTGGGCTGGTCAAGTATTGACTCCTATCTCACCTGACAAGTGACAATGGAGCCAAAGATGTGGGTCACTGACTCAGTGATACACTATATACAAGGTGTAACATAATAAACGCAAGACCTGAAAGTAGTTTGTTCTTAATCGATAACTGAATTGATTTCAACCATATTAATGTATATTATATTTTCTTTAAATTTGCAAAAAATGCTGTTACTCCTTTAGTGCGCTATAACATACTAAAATTTAAGCTTGATTTTAACCAATACGAATATTTCAAATGCATTCATAAAACGTATTTCTCAATACGCACACATACACGTACACGTTGCATTGTTTATTGGGGTATAAAAGCGTTTAAAAAAGGAGTTAAATATTTTAAATTTGGAAAATTTGTTTTCATATTGAATTTGTGAAGCAATTGTCTAAAGTGGGTGTTTGATGTGTTGCGTTATTTACGATACAGCTTGTATAGACTTTGAAATAGACTGAGTAGACAACTGTTAGATCGAGTTTCGAATAGGTGGTCAGGCTAGACCCGCCTGGGTGTAGCTGGGTCTATGATTTGGAACGGGAAATCGATTTGCCCGCTGAGTAACATCAAGACGGTTCCGATTGCTAGAACTTAGCGCTGTGTGGGGAAGGGTATTTTTTAAGCCTAATATTTTTGTCGGAACGAGACGACAACTCGCCTCGCTTTGCAAAGACGCTGCACGGTAATCAGGTTAATTGTTTACTCATGTCTAAGGCCCTCGACGGAAATGTGCGCAGGTTTAGGCATCATGTTTGGGCGCTTAACTGAATGTTTACGATGGTGAATAATTATATCACGAGAAGGCGCTCGTGCGGTAACACCGGCCAACATGCCGGAATACGAATGTATGTTTCAGGCTGGATGTTTGTATATGGGAGTGTAATGTTTATAAACACATATAAACAGCACTAATTCCTAGCGCAGCTACGTTTTAAAACTCTAGTTTGTGTTGAACCGTGTTTCCTTCGGAGTCCTATGACTCAAACTGTAAGGGTTAGTAATCCTTCTTTGTCCGAGGAATCGAACCAACAAGAAAAAATAGTCACGCCGTCCGAACGGTTAGACTAAGCAGTCAGTGTTTTACGTACATATACATAACTCGTTTTTATTCTGTAATCGGCAATAATGAATCAAAAATATACTTAATATAATTTTAGCTGGGCACCTAGCGAACTTTGTAGCGTGTATGTAGCTTGGCGGTCAAGCAGGTAGGTACCTACTTAAGTATAATAATAAAAAATCCTAGACTATTCTATAATAAGACCAGCTATGGCCCCTCTGAGAGTGGCATCGTGACGTAATAACCTGTGCGACATCTTAAGTTGCAGGCGAAGTGGCATGATGTAATCATCAAACAATTTATTTAATATAAATCTATTTATTTAATAAGATAAATCGATGAGCAAGGGTAAGCTTCGATGGTTCGGGCACATAGAAAAAATGTCAGAAGAAAGAATAACAAAACAGTTATACAATGCGAAAGTGGAAGGATTTAGGAAACGAGGAAGACCTAGACTATCTGATGGGCGAGTCAAGAGTCTCCGTAACCGACGAGCGTGGATGAAACGACCTATGAGAAACAAACCTGCACGGGACAGACCTGTTGGAAGTCTATACTCTCTGCCTACCCCGCAAGGGACGTGGCGTGATGTTATAGATAGATAAATCTATCGCTATCGTGGCCACCATTTGGTTAGAGCCCTACTCCAGCTGCCATCACCAGATCTTGCGATGTGTTCTGTCCATCTCCACTTTAGTTGAAATATACACGATGGTGGTCTCGAAAAGCACATCGCAACCGTGGAGGGCCTGCACAAAAACCTGGCAAAGGCTCAGGACATGTGGCGTAAAAATGAGGAGGCTTATGCCTTACAGCGGGCGGAATGAGCTGGAAGTGATGATTATGATAATTAAAAAACTATTTATGTATCTATCAATCTTCGAGGAGGCCTTATATCATTCAATGCTCATCCACTGCTCGTTTCCCACCACCTGTCCCGCGCGTTACTTTCGCTGTAGTCGAGAATGGCTCCAAACAAAAATATGTGTATCGTCTAACCGCTTCGCTAACGCCACCGCTGTCACTCCGGATCATCGCTGCGATCGAAGACGCGCTGTTAAGGTTTCGCCACATAGCCGACGCAGCACAACAGGAGCGCGACGGTAGTGCGGCTTGGGCGTAATGTACTGAACTGTACGTGAGACGCCACACAGCGCAGCTCCGCTCGGCGCGACGGTAAACGTCACAAGTGAACGCAGCCGAACTTTTCCATCGCGCTCCCGTCGCACTCCGTGGGCTATTTGACCAACCCTTTAAGCTTGTCAGGCTCGAAGCAATAGGTACTCACCGCTTCGCTCGCGGACTCGTCGCCGCTTCCGCCCCGCTCTCTGCTGTCGTCGAGGACGCGGCCTTATAGACATGGTGTAGAGCCCCGTTATCTTGGGTTCAAGGAAACGCTACGGACTATCGACTGAGAAATATCGTAATGATATCTCAATCACAGTGTAGTGTGAGACGCGACAACATGTGGTCTCGTGCGCTATTGGTTTTGTTTTGTGCTATTTACTGTGTGGTGAGTTGGTTTTAACTTTTTTTTTGTTTCGAAAGCATATAAGTTCCGCGATATGATGATATATCAATGGTTACAAGCAATTTATATTATAATTTTCATCCTTATATAATGCTGATTGTTTTGCATACTAATTTATCTGACGGTCAATTCCGACCCACTTGTTTTAAATATTTTTAGTTGTAATACCAATAATTATATCTAATGTCATGGTTCAAACTTAAAGTTTGTTGTAATAACATCTGGTTTTTGTGAAAATAAATTACCAAGGGGTTTGTAAGAGATATTTATCGTCGCAATGTAACAAGGAGAGATCCTGCCATAATTTTTGGATCAATTCTTTTACTTTTTTTTCTTTTTTTAAGAAATGGAGATTTCCCTACAAAGCTTTTCATCAGAATTAGCAAGTCACTATTTCAACAACTTCACAAAAAACTTCAGGTTGTTTTAAATTAAAATGATTTAACCTATTTATCAGATAGGACACGATCAGCTTGATCTTGAGACAATGTATTACTATACATTGTACGATTATAAGAAATCCGATTTAACAGCTGTATAGAATAATATTTTTTGTTACGAATATAATATCATTAAGGTCTACCTACCCCACAAGGGATCTGGTGTGATGATATAAATAAGGTAATCTTATCGATGTAAAATTGAACAACTAATTATATAACCACGACATAGGAATAATTCGTATTGAGGGAGAATATTTAAACAAGTGCTAGTAGGACTCGCGCTCTGAGGGTTTCGTACCGGGTTCAGTTTCGATCAGTTTCAGCGCCAAATTATAGTTTCGTCGGATCTAGAGAACTCATCAAGACAAATCCAAAGAGCCCAAACACGGCGGGGTTATGTTGAGTAGTTGGGTAGTTGCTTTGGCTACCCTCCGGTTCCATCATCAGATCCTGAATATCTTCAGAGTCTATAAAACTTGTCAAGGCAAATCCAACGAGAGCAAACACAGCGGAGCTATGTTAAGTAGTTGGGTAGTTCCGTTGGCCACCTTCCGGCTCCATCGTCAGACCCTGGACAGCGTCCAGATTTATAAAACTCGTCAAGACAAATCCAAAGAGCCCAAACACTGCAGGATTATGTTCAATAATTGAGAAGTTCTATTGGCTAACCTCCAGCTCCATTATCAGACCTTCGACATCATCCGAGTCTACAGAACTCGTAAAGACAAATCCATCGAGCTCAAACCCGGTGGGCGTATGTTTAGTATTTGGGTAGTTCCGTTGGTCACCTTGCCACTTCATCATCAGCCCCAAAACATCATCAGGTTGTATAGTCCTTGTCAATACCAATCTAACAAGCCTAAACACGAGGTGGTTATGTTGTGTAGTTGACATGTTCCCATGACCACCTTTCGATCCCATCAAAAGTCTGTTCTGGAGCTGGGTCCATGGTATGTACTATATTATTGCATTGTCGCCGAACTTACATACGTATGCTAAATTTCAGCTCAGTCGGATACATGCTTTCTATTGTTAGACGCTATTGGAAATCTTAATAAAATATAATAAACCTAATAAATAAAACTAGTGGTCGCCCATTGGTCGATATTCGACCTACTCTTTCATCGTTTGCTGGTTATGTTTGACATTCAGTAAGACTATAGACAAATAATATTAAAGACAAGCACCAATTTGACGTGTATTGTGTCAAATACATCGTAGTGTGTGTAATGTTTTTTTCATTGATTTAATGTATGTTTTATGCATAATTTAAAAAAAAAATTAGCATTCTGCACTCCTTCTCTATATAAACTATAAGTGTGGGAAATTTCATCCTCCTCCGTCCGCGCAATTTTCGTTAAAAGGTGTACAAAGTTTTTGCATTACGTATTAATATATTGATACCCGAAAAATGGATAACAAGATTTGAACCAGAAAGACAGACATACGAACACAAAAGCTTCTAAAAAGTTACCTATACCTCGTTAGCCTATTGGCGAATAATGCGCGTAGCAATCACGAGGTGCTGAGTTCGAATCCCAGGCCAGAACAAATGTAATTTTTCGATAGAAATATTTCCAGTGTTAACTGGCATTGTGCCCGATGTAATGGCATTAGGCTTGCCCCCTATTGCATGAGACCTAAAATCCGACCTTGGGGAATACATCTGTGACGAGGTTTATTTTTATATATTTTACAATACACACTTAAGTTACACGGATTTTATCCACACATGTACCCAACACCATTTATATTAGGCATGGTTACTTACCAAAGTCTAGAAGTTAGAAGAAACCTAATGCTAGTTAAGTACTTCTTTCGTTTAATCCAGGGCACCTTATCGAACCCTTCACTACTAAAGATATTTCTTTTAATATACCATTACCAATCCAACATGTACTTAGGCCGCGACAACGTCCTCTATTTGCAGTGCCTAAAACCAGCACCATAGTCCTCACTACCAGTCCTTTATACATTGCTTTGACACATATTAATAATATATTGCTATGGGATGAAACCTTAGACTTTTTCTTGCACTCAGAACCAAAATTCTTAGCATCAGCTAACCTTTACCTCGAATCAATTTCCACACCCAGCACAATCTGTTAGGACTGACCTAGTTATCTCAGTTAAATAATTATAAAAAGTGTTCCTTTAAAATCTCCTTATTTAATTTAATTTACATTAAAGAAAATATTTAATTTACGATAAAATTATATGTCACTCCTTACTGTTAAATTCTAATTTTAATTGAACCAATAACTTATATGTGTAGAATTGACTGTTAATATAAGTTGGTTATAAATGAATAAATAAATAAATAAATAAACAATTTAAATGAACAACGTGGATATTCAATTATTTCCGTATAAAACATTCACACACACCGGGACGCCTACATTCCCCAAGCGGGAGTGGCTAAGAAGTTAACTATGTGCGCACACTAACTTACTGCTGAGAATGTAAGATGCCAATGTAATAGGAGCGAGGCTATTGCTATTATACCGGGCACAACTTCGGACTCCGGACTGATACTGGGAAATTTTCTATAGAAAAGCTACATTTTGCACGTCCTACAATTTGTACGAGATCCTCCGCGATCTCTAAACGCATTATACGGTACCTACTTGTTCAATGAGGCAGTCCATAAAAATACCTTTTAAAAAAGTGCTATTTCTTCATAAAATTTTGCCGTAATTAAATTAATAACATTTAATTTTCATTCAAACTATATAAAAAAATAAAATAATCAGTCTACAATCTGATCCAATTTACGTCCTACACCGTTCACATATGGCGCCACAAATCTGAGAGATCTGTGGCGCCATCTCTGTGAGTGTGAATAAATATTTATTCACCACAAATCAAAATAGTTCCACAAAATGTCGCTGATAGGACATAGACAAATAATTATTGTTGTAGTGTGTAAAGTAGTCACTAGACAGTGCTATTTTAATTTTTCATCAGACTTGAGGGCAAATAATTATTTTTCTATATGTTATAGTTATAAATTGACAAATATCGGATTTCTAATTTAACTTTTATTTTAAAACCTTGCTTCTTCCCAAATTCCACGATTCTAGGTCAACGAGAAGTGCTATATAATTTCTAATGAGTGACTTTAAATGGCCATATCTTTTGTTTGGGTTAACTTAGAACCTTCATGTTTTTACACTAATAGGGGACTGTAGACCTTCGTATTTGATATAAAGTTCAACTTAATACCTCTAGCCGTTCCTGAGAAAAAAAAACCCTAAAAAAGGTGATAACCGTCGGACAGACGGACAGCGAAGTGATCCTATAAGGGTTTCGTTTTAGGTACGAAGCCCTAAAAGCACATTTTTCTTAACCTATTTTATCCGTCAAAACCACATAAATCGTAACACTTATTTTAACGATTTCTGGGGTCAAAGCGGACTTATCATAATGACTTTAGTGTATGTCTTAAAGTACGGACAAACAAACCCGTTCAGCCGCAGCCGGGGTGGCGATCAGCTTCTCCACTAATATTTATATAGAAATGTTCACACCAACGCGTCCTGCGTCCTGCACACGCTATTTGGGCGGCGTCTGCACGCGCAATCATAGGGAGATACTGGTCACCACTATGATCGCCGCCGAGGACGCCACCGCGGCCGCGGTTTAACGCTTTGGGTTGACCGTACCTTAAATTGTATGCATCTTTCCACTTAAAGTAATTCTTTCTACATGTACGAGCACCGAAGAAGCAACTCTCTCATCATCGAGTAACTTGCAACTACCTTGTTTCAGCACGGCGTGGTGAAGGTGCCAACTCTGAAGCTTGTAGACGGCCGGGACATTCCGGCGCTCGCGCTCGGCACCTGGCTCGGCAACAACACCAAGGTACCTATCAACCTTGATCGATCGAACCCGCGACTACTCGGTCCTGTGGGCGGAGCGGCCTAAGCACTTAATCACGGATTAAGAGGTCCGACTTCTCTGGTTGCGACAGTAGACACCCATTGTAAAAAGTACTATTACTTCTTGACATAAAACTATTTTTCGAATTTTATCGCGGATTGTTTTTATATGTTTCCGACGTGTCGAGTGCTCTACAGCACCTATGATCACGGGAGGAACTGAGGCTTTCGACCTACAAAAGTCATTATTATTCCGGAATACCTTAAGGCGATTAATTTAATTATAATATTGGTCCTATAATCAAATAACTGGACAAGTGCAAGTAGGACTCGCGCTCTGAGGGTTTCGTACCGGGTTCAGTTACAGTCAGTTTCAGCACCAAATTGTAGTTTCGTCGGGTCTAGAGAACTCGTCAAGGCAAATCCAACGAGCCCAAGCACGGCGGGGCTATGTTAAGTAGTCAATACCAATCTAACAAGCATAAACACGAGGTGGTTTTGTTGTGTAGTTGACATGTTCCACTGGCCACCTTTCGACCCCATCAAAAGACTGTTCCAGAGCTGGGTTCATGGTATGTACTATATTATTGCATTGTCACCGAATTTACATACGTATGCTAAATTTCATCTCAGTCGGATACATGCTTTCTATTGTCAATCGCTATTGGATATCTTAATAAAATAAAATAAAACTAATAAATAGAATACCCGAAGTGCTTGAAAATGGATTTTAAGATTGAACCAGAAAGACAGATAGACATACGAACACAAAGGCTTCTAAAAAGTTACCTATACCTCGTTAATCTATTGGCGAATAATGCGCTTAGCGATCAGGACGAGTTCGAATCCCAGGTCAGAACAAATGTAATTATTCTATAGATTTTTTTTTATATGTTAAAAAAACCAAAAAAAGGTGATAACCGTCAGACAGACGGACAATGAAGGGTTCCGTTTTAGGTACGAAACCCTAAAAATTGATTGAATACTGCCTAACTCTGGTGCTGGCTGTTGCAAAGCACTTGAAACGTCAGTAGTTTAATAACCAATAATAAAACGGGATAAAATTAAGATCGGACGGGCGTTGGGGCAGAAACATTCTAGAGTGGAAAAATCACGTATTGGCAAGCGCAGCGTGAGACGCCCGCCTGCCAGATGGACCGACGATCTTGTGAGGATCGCAGGAAGTCGTTGGATGCAGGTGGCATCGGACCGGTTGCGCTGTAGAGCGAATGGGGAAGCCTTCGTTCAGCAGTGGACAAGTATAGGATGAGATGTTGATGATTCGCGTAAATCTAAAAACCCAGCTATAATTGTTTCTTCTGTTAATGTGTCATTTTCCCAACATGGTCGCGTGGAGCCCGGGGCCAGCGAGGTAGAACAGGCGGTGTCCTGGGCGCTGGACGTCGGCTACACGCACGTGGACACCGCCTTCGCCTACAGGATTGAAGACCAGGTCGGCCGGGCCATCGCCAAGAAGATCCAGGAGGGAGCCGAGAGAGAGGACCTTTTTGTGACCACCAAGGTTGGATGCCTTTAGCATGTATTATTCTTGAAGGGTGGAAATTAAGTTAGTATGCACTACGTAGAGATGTCGCTTTACCTAATTTTGTCTATCTATCTATCTTTATCATCATGCCAAATCCCTTGCGGGGTAGGCGGAGAGTACAGAGTTTTTAACAGGTTCTTTTCAGATTAGCTAATTTTGTAGCACGCGTTAAAGGTGACTCATCTGAATGGCAAGTTACGAGTCTTCGTAACCGGCGAACGGGTATGAGACGAACTATAAGAGTGGAGCAAGCCAGAGAGGTCTGTTAGAAAAGAACCAGTTGGAACTCTGCACTCTCCGCCTACCCCGCAAGGGAACTGGCGTGATGATATTGATAGATATAGATTCTATCTGTGCTATCTAAGCACAAGATACTATGGATAGAACTTTAACATATTTTTTATAGAAAAAATATTTCTCGAACGCGTCCAATCATAGGAATCAGCTTATCGTAGCCGCCGCCGACTAAGCACCTAACTCCCCTCCTATCAGCCGCTACCGCCGTCCGCGGCATGTTCTCACCGACCCTCCCGATGCCCTTACTTCCCTTCTTTCAGATACAGATAACGTACACAGGATCAAACACCGACCTCGCCAGCGAGCTCGAAGAATCCCGCCCGCCGGCCGATGCATATCATCCTCCCCCATAGCGACTGCCCAAACCGAGGCTGCCAACAGCGTAGATCATTCACACACACGCAAGAGTTAAATATTGAAACCTGCCATCACTCTGTGTTAGGTGCTCGCCGCAACGTGACACGTTCCAATACCAAGTTTAATTTAAAAACATTTGTTCATGTGCACTGAGATACTGTACCCCCCCCCCCCGAATCACCGATCCCCCCGATGCTTTGCCATCCATTCTTTCCGCTCAGAATACGGGCGACGACGACGTAGTCGTAGATCCCCTCCCATAGCCGGCGGTTGACCGGTGCACTTAGTAGTGCACCCCGTCCCCCCACAGCGACTGTCCCAACCGAGGGCGCCTCTTCAAGGCGCCCTCGAGTATGTCGCCCCTTGCCCTTCTGGCGCGTAGCGTAGTGGTTGCACGCTCGCCCTTAAGTCCGGTGAAGCTATAAAGGCCTCGCGGCCAACAACGTACATTACTCACACACACACACACACACACACACAAGTTATTATCTATCTATGAAAACACTAACGTTCCCGCTCATCCCGCGCATGCACCGCGGTCATCAAGCAACGTCCCATTGTTAATTTTAAATGGCTTCTCGACATAAGAACTTAAATTAGATGCATTAAACGGGCTGAAAAGGTATTGGTAAGGAGGGTAGTGTATGCTGTCCCGCTACTGGGCGTAAGCCTTCTCTCGCAATTCAAAGCGAGAGAAATTAGACATATTCCACCACGCGGATATATAGTGAGAGTTATTCTCAGGCAACCACGTAAGAACTTTGGCGTTTTGGTATACAAAATATTTTAATAACAATATGAATATTCCTAAACCAAGAAGACAGATGTTAAAACTATTGTAATATATTGTTTTGTAAAATTTGCAAGAAAATGTAAAAATAATGTCATGCTTATTTAACAAATGACAACACAATATTGCGCTTTGTTAACAGTATTTAAACAGTTCGAACTTACAAGATCGTATCCCTTTTAAACATATTTTTATAAAATTATTATTTTATTTTAATTACATTTTTGTAAGAAAACTACTTACCCTCAAACTGCCTAAATACTTAGCCTCAAACTGGAACTGGAACGGAGGTATTATTCCTGTCGTGCGTTTATAAACATTAAATTCACTTACAAACACCCAGACCGGACCAAATATTTGTGGGTCATACTAAAATTAGTCCCGTGCGGAGATCCAATACGGCACTATTCGATCCACTGGGCGAGGAGGCTTAATCTCTAACCACTAGACCAAGCGTCAGCAGAAAGAGGGTGTACACCACAGAAATAATAATATCTATCTATCTATATCATCCCGCCAGATCCCTTGCGGGGTAGGCAGAGAGTACAGATTTCCAACTGATTATTTCCTTACAGACCTCTCTGGCTTCCTCCACTCTCATAGTTCGTCTCATACACGCTCGTCGGTAATAACATGATTCTGATTTCTATGGTATGATGCATAGTCCTGCACACACTCGTTCACCGGTTAGTATGTTCATGCTCTAAGTCGATTACGATCTTAATGCATGTCTTATAATACTCATACACATAGTACACGTTTACGGTATACACAGTACACTTTGGCCGCCCCCGCTTGGGGAATATAGGCGTGACGGTGTTTTTCTGTTATTCTGTGGTAGTTACCTCTTCGTTCAAAGGATTTTGTGTTCCTCAGCTGTGGAACGATGCGCACGCACGCGCCGCCGTGGTGCCTGCCCTGCGCCGCTCGCTGGCGAGCCTGCAGCTTGAGTACGTGGACCTTTACCTCATACACTGGCCTGTGGGACAATTCGTGAGTAACTACCACTTAAGAACACCTCCTACACTTGTAGAACCCATGTTATGGAGGTGTACTTATGGCGAGCCTGCAGCTGGAGTACGTCGACCTAGCGACCTGTTCCTCATACATTGGCCTGTAAAACAGTTCGTACTCACGAACCAGTAAATAACACCTCCCACACTTGTAGTTCCCAAGATTTAGAGGTGTACTTACACGGTCACAAGTGAACAAGGCTTTTTGACCCCAATTTGTCAGTTCATTCTACAAAAGCATCTTTACACAGTGTGTACCTATAGGTTTCTCCACGATGTCATCCTTCACCGTCAGTGAGAGTAAATAGTTGTATACGCTTAGACAAATAGGAATTTGTCTTAGCGTATACTCTCTGGTTACCGAGAAGACGAATAAACTTAAGACTTCTTCTTACTCAAGGGATTCCTTACCACTTAAACTAAGCATTCAGACTGTCGACCGTATTAGTAGGGACCAGTAGGTAACTATAATTTTTGCGTGGTAAACTACTCATAGTAACTATTTATGAGTAAAAGATAAGCGTGTTGAAATACCTACTAGGTATGCATTAGGTAAGTCACTAAAATATTGTATATATCAATATTACGGAGCGAATCTTCAAAAAAGAAAGAGAGAAATAATGCACAAGGAAACAATACATGAAATTTAAATTAATATTACCTACTACAGAACTTCTAATTATGGACCAAAGAATTTGAAAATCATGGATTATATTCAACCAGCCAGCGTTCTTGCCACTATTCCCAGAGATGGGCAAAATGTAATCAGATTAATGATTTACCACCCCCGCCTTAAGAATATGGGTGTGATGGTGTATTCATGATTACAATTACATTTTGTAATCTTCAACGTTTACGCTTACACTTTTAATCTTGAATAATGATTGAATATTACAAAATGCAATTGTAATCATTAATCTGATTATATATTGTCCATCGCACGTGGAAACAATCTGTACGATTAGGTTTTTTAATTGTATTTTATACAGTTATCTTGTTCCTTTTTTTTATATTTTCTTAAATGTGAATACTAAATGTGAATTATAATTTTTATTATGCAGCAGAACAGCTTCCTTCTTTTCGGTTACATTACCATTTGCCTATTTTTAGTGCCTTCTCTTAAGTAAATGTTGTGTTTACTTGTAAATAATCACTTTACTTAGTCAAGAATATCTGTTTCTAGCGTGTAAAAAAATGTAATAGTATAAGTGATTGTAAGTAGACCTATTAAATAAATAAATAAATAATTTACCTAAGTATATTATTGTAATTTATCTTCTAGAACAACATGACATACGACTACACGGACTACGTGGAGACGTGGCGCGGGATGCTGGACGCCAAGGCGCTGGGGCTGGCACGCTCCGTCGGCGTGTCCAACTTCAACTCGCAGCAGATCGACCGCCTGCTGGCCGAGGGGTTGGACAAGCCTGCTGTGCTACAAGTTGAGGCGAGTTGATGCTTCTTCTTATCGTTAAATTGGCAGACATTTTTCTTTAGCTGAAAGACATCCTTTGCACGCATCCCACTATTACCCTCGACCTTCTATAGGCCATCGGTTCATCTTGTAGGAGGCCTGTCCACGAGGCTGACATGCTGTAATTATATAGACTTGGGCCAGAACGCGGTCACTTCGACTACATTGTCGGAGGCAGCCATTAAGTCTTGTGTTGGGGCACGCAGAGTACGATGTAATGTGCGACATCTTTTCAGTTACCCCGACCAAACACCCCAGATTGGCATTGTCTGTGAGTTGTTTTCCTTGCTCCGGCCGACCTAAGTCCAAAGTGTATTTAAAGACTACCAGACCGGCCATGGTAATTTATATCCAAGTGGAACACTTCCAGCAAGTGGTACAAAAGGATTTGGTAGGAACACCTTACATCTAAAGGTTGCACCTCACTTGTCGTGGCTCTAAAGTTAATTGATCGACACCCCTGTTAAAGCTTTTGCTACTGTTGCAGACATCGTAAAAAAAAGACGGGTTTTGTACCTCATACTGCAGTGAGTAGAGAAATAGAACATAGAACAGGCTACTGCGAGAACGTAAGCCACAGTACAAAAGCAGTATAGTGCACATATGTATAACTGAACTGCGCGGGCATGAAACGTTTAGATACTCAGTGTCGTAGCTACAGTCGTGAGCGCCCAGGGCAAGATTTGATTTTGCACCACCCAAAATTTACGTTTAAAGAAGCAGGTATTGTATTTTCAAGGGTTCGGATTTGCCAGTACGCCTAACGTTTTTGGCCATCCGAGGCTACGACACTGCGGCTGGCAGAAATTAGATGATGATAAATTAGTGGCGTACAATGGAGAGGCCTAGCAGTGGCCTATACGCTGATGATTAATAATACAAAGTCGGATGCATTTAAATGTACCCAACCGCGCACTATTGTAATTAAGGGTTAAAACTCTTTAAGACAAGGTATGATAATGATCATTTTCGTATTTCACAGATCAACCTGAACCTCCAGCAGCCGGAACTCCTGGCATACTGCCGGCAGCAGAACATAGCGGTGATGGGGTACACGCCCTTCGGCTCCCTGTTCTACGGCAAGGCGAAGCCCGACGCGCCTCCGCCCAGGGTCGACGACCCCGCGCTCCTGCAGATCGCCAACAAGTATAACAAGACTGTACCGCAGATAAACTTGAGATATCTGGTAAGGCATCCAACACAGCCCTCAAGAGTGACCACGACTAGCACCTTTAAACTCAAACAATTTATATAATATAATAATAATATCAGCCTATACTGGCCACTGCTGGGCAAAGGCCTTCTCTCACAAATCGAGGTGAGAGAGATTAGGTCATACTCCACCACGCGGACCCAGTGCGGATTGGTGGAGGCAGGTTTGTGGCCACCTGCTGTTGGAACTTATCAAGCCGCCTTTAAAGCTTCCAACTCGGCTTAACGACTACCACTTTAAGTGGTAACCGGGACCAACGGCTTAACGTGCCTTCCGAAGCACGGAGACGCTCGAATATAAAAATTCCACAAACGGTCACCCATCTCAGGCCGACCGAGCTGAACGCTGCTTAACCTTGGTGATCGGTAAGAACACCGCGGTTACACAGCGCTACGAGCGCCTCCAAACAATTTATTTTGTGTAAATCCTGCGGGGATACTTATTACAAATTGTCAATTTGCATTTTTTATTTTACTTAATCTACGGAATAGGAACGCACCTTCCACTGAGAAAATTCGCCGAGTAACTCAGCGAGCTCCTTTTTTTTAATTCATTTCCTTTTATTATTAATAGTTTACGATATTGCTCCAGTGTGATGCCTTACAACCGAGATACGAGACTAATGATGTTATTTCTAAAGCGTAAGTGTCTAAAGGATACCGAATGGACTAGTCCGCCTTCACCGGTGGCAGGCTACGACCGTGTCCAGTCACCACCCTCATCGTAAAGATATCCCGCCAAGGCACCCAGTCGTGTTCCGAAATGTTGTCCGGAGTTGATTCAGGCGGGTCTAATCCGATCATAGCATTTCGGAACTCTAACTTCCGTCTCCCCAGCCTATTCAGAGTGAATAGGCTATTGCTGTGTCAGCGAGCTACATCTTTGACCCTATCGTCACTTTCTATCAAGTACGGTATCCTGTACGCATACCATTTAACGATCATTTCACGAATATATCTTAACGCGCCGAGCTGCGGGTTTAATCGGTCACAACCCCGACTAGAATTACCATTCTTTCTAAAATCGTGATCATCATTTATCTATAACATCACGCCATATCCCTTGCGGGGTAGGCATTGAGTACAAAGATTCCCACAGGTCTTTTCTTACCGACCTCTCTGGCTTCCTCCACTCTCATTATTCTCTCACACACTCCGGTTACGGAGACTCTTGACTGGCCCTTCAGATAAGACACGGTCTAATGATAGAATAGTGATCATGATATTACAAATGTTATATTTTCAGATCGAACTCGGTGTAATCCCGATTCCCAAATCCTTGACGCAGTCCAGGATAGTCCAGAACATCGACGTGTTCGACTTCCAGCTGACGGAAGACGAGCGCACCGTACTGAAGTTCTTCGACAGGGGATACCGCACCATACCGCAGTACAAATGGCTGGATCACCCCTTCTATCCTTTTGAGAAGAACTGATTCCATTACTAAATGTATTTTAGTTATGCTTTTGCTCCACCTGTGTGGACGTTTATGTTAACGCCTTCGTCAAAATTATCTTTAAATAATTTTATTTTAAAAATACTTTTTAAAATTAAATAAAAGCTTTTATGCAGCAGATAATTATGGTATTTAAAACGACCAATCAATATTAAATGCTTATACAAAATTTCGTGTCTATGCCTTTGACTGTTGAGGAATTCCTTCGTCTGGAGCCAATCCTTGGTGTACAATCAGGTCATGCTTACCATAACAAAGCATTGTCATCAACAAGCTTCTAAAAATAACAACTTGCCACGTATCAATTAACGCTTTAACATGGCTACAGATGCGCAATGTCTTAGTTAACGTGTTAATAACACATTACGAGGTGGATGGGGCGGCAGCATAATAATAGGTAAGAGGAGAGTCAAAAATAAATTCTAATACCGTGAGCTTAGAAATTATTTTTGTTGACCTATGATTAACGACTACGAGGATTTGTGGATATTACTTTAATTACATGTTTATACTCATTAATATTAGTACCTTTATTATCTACCTACCTATATCATCATACGAGATCCCTCATGGGCTGTATCGAGTTTCAACATCTTTATTTCAGCTATGCTCGGAGTTTCTCTTAGGGATCGAATTTGGAACGAAGTTATTCGTCAGAGAACCAAGGTTACCGACATAGCTCAGCGAATTAGCAAGCTGAAGTGACAGTGGGCAGGTCACATATGCCGCAGAACCGATGGCCGTTGGGGCAGACTGGTTCTTGAGTGGAGACCGCGTGTCGGCAAACGTAGTGTAGGGCGCCCTGTAGCTAGGTGGGGCGACGATATTCGTAAGGCAGCGGGCAGAGATTGGAGAAGGAGAGCTGAAGATCGAGCTCAGTGGCGTGCCATGGGAGAGGCCTACGTCCAGCAGTGGACTGACACGGGCTGATGATGATTTCTTACAGACATCACTCGAGACTCTTGACTTGCCCTTCAGATAAGACTAGGTCTGTTTGGTCATGGTAAGATAGTCCAGGTCTTCCCCTACATCCTTGCACTTTAGCGTTTTTTTGTACTATCATTCCTGTTGTTATCCGGAAAGGAGCTCAATAAAAACATTTGTTGCCATCGAATAACTGGTTGGCGCGGTGATACCTACTACCTCGGTCATATATTAACCTTATACGAGGAGGGATCAAAAAGTAGTGAAAATGGGATAGAATATAATGACTATTGATCACTTAATAATTTATTTTTCTACATAGTTTCCGAGTCTCTCTACACACCGAGTCCAGCGCTTTTCCAAGGCTTCAATCCCTTTCACAAAAAAAGTTTTGTCTTGGTCCTGCAAGAAGCTCTCCACCGCATCCATCACCTCGTTATCGTCTTCGAACCTGGTTCCCCTTAAGTATTTTTTCAATTTGGGGAACAGATAAAAATCTCTAGCCGCCAGATCTGGTGAATAAGGGGGGTGGTCAACCAATTCGAAGCCAGCTTGCTGCATGGCAACCATCGCAGCTGCCGACCTGTGCGCGGGTGCGTTGTCGTGATAAAACATCACGCCCCTTCGAAGTTTCCCTCTTCTTTTCTCTTTGATGGCATCCCTCAACTTCGGAATTAAAGCTGCATAATATTGGCCTGTAATAGTGGCTCCACGCTCCAGGTAATCAATCAACAATATTCCTTCTGAGTCCCAAAATATTGAGGCCATAACCTTGCCAGCCGATGCCACAACACGAAACTTCTTCGGGGTCGGTGATGATGGCCGTTTCCATTGCGATGATTGCTGTTTTGTCTCGGGATCAAAATGATGGACCCATGTTTCGTCCATTGTTACGAAACGAGACAAAAAGTTTTCAGAATCTTCTTGAAACTTGTCCAACAATATCTTCGAAATATCAAGTCGATTCTGTTTCTGACTGTCGGTTAACATTCTCGGCACCTATCTTGCGGAGACTTTTCTCATATTCAAAGATTGTTTCAATATGGATTGAATACTTCCATATGAAATGCCCGTTTCTTGAATTAAGTATCGGATGGTAACTCTTCTATCGCTCAACACAATTTTCTCGACTTTCGCAACATTTTCTGGGGTGACTGACGTCGATGGACGGCCGCAACGATGTTCGTCTTCCGTGCTCGTTCTCCCTACTCGAAATTGAGAAGCCCACCTTGCGACAGTGGAATACGGTGGAGCAGACTCTCCTAATGTTGCCTCCAAATCGCAATGAATCTCTTGCGTCGTTAACTTTTTTAAACAGAGGTATTTAATAACGGCTCGCACTTCGTTTTTCTCCATTTTCGAGAACACGTTCCGACACGAAGCAAACAAATGATATTCAGAAAAAAACAAAAGAGAATCGAAGATTTTTTTTTATTAATATTACAAATATGTATCTGAGCTATGCCAGCCAGTATTTTTTTTTTTACCAAGGAGTATGTCGTTCTCACTACTTTTGATCCCTCCTAGTACTAGTATAAATTATTATTACTAAAATACAATATAGCCTATGTTCATTATGGATTGTGTAGCTTTCTAATGGTGAAAGAATTATTATAATTGGATCAGTAGTTTCAAAGTTTATCAATTACCTATTTAGCTATATCATCACGCCAGATCCCTTGCGGTGTAGGCAGAGAGTACGGAGTTCCAACAGGTTCTTTCCTTACATACCTCTCTGGCTTCCTCCACTCTCATAGTTCGTCTCATACACGCTCGCCGTTTACCGAGACTCTTGACTTGTCTTTTAGATAAGACTCGGTCTATTTGGTCGTATTATCAATCACAAAAACAAACAATAAAATCTTTCCTATTTAGATTATCATTATATTAATACATGAAGCAAAAACTGGTACCCCGTTTTACGAAAATTGCGCGGACGGAGGAGTATGAAATTTCCCACACTTATAGTTTATATAGAGAAGGAGTGCAGAATGCTAATATTGTTTTAAAATTATGCTTAAAAAATACATGAAATGAATAAAAAACATTACACACACTACCATGTATTTGACACAAACACGCATATATACTCTTTTGTTTATTGTTAAAAAGTCTGAAGTCAAATTGAGAATAGATTTATATTGTTTGTCTGTAATATTATTTGTCTATAGTCTTTAAATATATATAAAGCGCTTTGTGATCACGAGGTCCTGGGTTCAAATCCTAGGTCGGACAAATGTAGTTTTTGTAACGAAAAATTCACAGTATGAGTCTGCAGTCTGGAATTGTGCCCGGTATATGGCAATAGGCTCGCCCCCTATTACATGGGACCTAACATCGTCGGCGAAACGTGGGTGCATTCAGTACACCTCTGCCACCCCTGCTTGGGGAATATAGGCGTGACGGTGTGTCTATAGTCTTACTGAATGTCAAACATAACCAGCAAACGATGAAAGAGTAGGTCGAATTTCGACCTATGGGCGACCACTAGTAAGTATAGATGGGTAGTAACAATCTATTCCTTCCCTCTATTCAGGCCATCATGATCCCGCTATACATTACACCAACGGTTACACTAATAAAACAACAGAATTCGTTATAACTGCTTCAATTCTTTCATCATAATTTGCTTTTTTAACCTAAGTATAGACAACTCTAGCTCGTGTTTCTCTCTTCTTTGCTGCAACTCCATCTCAAACAACTCTCTCTGCTTCTTCAACTCAAACTCTAGTAATTCTCTTCTTAAATCTTCTATACTCTTTTTTTCTTCTGGCAACATGATTTGTATGGGGTCTTGTAATGTGTCTTTGAAGTTGTGTATAGTGGGTTTGACGTCTGTGTCTGGGTCTATGGGCAGTAAGAGGTAGTTGTCGGCCGTGTCTATGGTTTCTGATGTGTCGTTGGTTCCTCCGCTGTCGTTGATTTTGGAATCTTGATCTGATTGGTCCCGCTCGGATTTTGTGTTGGGTATTCTTGTGTTCTAGGGATGGAGAAAGTAATTTTTTTAGATATTTTAGTGACATAAATGACTGTGTATGCTTACATGGCCGAACATAGAGATGTATAACCCTATAGATTAATACTAAAATCGATTTGTACCTATTTTCCACAAATAAAAGACATTGAATGAAAATTAATATTTTTGTAAAGTTAAACTCAAATTATTTATGTTATACACACTCTGTTAGGGTTGGAAATTATTACAAACTAGCTTCTGCTCGCGACTTTGTCAGCGATAACAGGATCCTAACATTTCCAGGTAATAAATTATCTGCATGCCAAAAGTTATACAAATCCATTTAGCCGTTTTAGCGTGATTGAGTTACAAACATCTGAACAAATTTTCGCATCTATAATATAGTAGGGCGGAGCGTCACACTACTAGTAGGATAGTAGGATGATCTATATATTTATATCATCAGATCCCTTGCGGGGTAGGCAGAGAGTCAGAGTTCTTATAAAGTCCAATTTTACATTTTTTATTTTATCTATCTATCTATCTATATCATCACGCCAGCTCCCTCGCGGGGTAGGCAGAGATTACAGAGTTCCAACAGGTTCTTTCCTTACATACCTCTCTGGCTTCCTCCACTCTCATAGTTCGTCTCATACACACTCGCCGGTTACGGAGACTCTTGACTCTTTTATTTTATCTCATTAGTATATAGACAATAACATTAGTGAGGCGCTAGAGACCGCGGTGTTCTTACCGATTACCAAGGTTAAGCAGCGTTCGACTCGCTCGGCCCGAGATGGGTGACCGTTTGTGGCATTTTTATATTCGAGCGTCTCCGTGCTTTGGAAGGCACGTTAAGCCGTTGGTCCCGGCTACCACTTAATGTGGTAGTCGTTAAGCCGAGTTGGAAGCCTTAAAGGCGGCTTGATAATTTCCAACAGCAGGTGGCCACAAACCTGCCTCCACCAACCCGCACTGGGTCCGCGTGGTGGAGTATGACCTAATCTCTCTCACCCCGATTTGAGGGAAGGCCTTTGTCCAGCAGTGGGCAGTATAGGCTGATATTATATATTATTATTAGTATATAGGCTAATCTACCACCGGATCCATTGAAAAGATCCGGCGAGAAAGACAGCGGACTAGTCTTTTTAACGATTCTGTCCGTAGCCAAGTGGCCTTTTTACAGTCGTTAACGCTAATAGAAACGAAAATGTCCGGAAATGATCTTTTTAACGAAAAGTCGCGTGATCGGAACAATGTGCTATCGATTGGGGAATATACAGTCCAGCAAGGATATTTTGGCCCCCGGCCATAACCGGAACTAACGCTGTCATCAAGTGAAATGTCACTTCATGTCATTTCGTTGGAGTCGCCGTTTGCTATGAAATTTACCCAAGTTATTTTTTAATCATTAGGAATGTTTTAAGACCTTTTATAAAAAATAAAAAAAACACCGTCACGTCTATATTCCCCAGAGGGGGTGGCAGAGGTGTACTGAGTACACCCACGTTTCGCCGACGATGTTAGGTCCCATGTAATACGGGGCGAGCCTATTGCCATATACCGGGCACAATTCCACACTCCGGACTCATACTGGGAAATTTTCGTTAGAAAAACTACATTTGTCCGATCTAGGATTTAAAACCAGGACCTCGTGATCACAAAGCGATGCGCTTTGCCACCAGACCAACGAGGCAGTCAACCTTTTTTTATTTAGTTCTATAATTCAATTTGATTTACCTTGTCTAATGCAGCTTGATTAAGTTGAGCAAGTGCGTCAACTTACACCGCGCGGACCCACTGTTTTATTTATTTATTATTATATGGATCTCCAACGAATGATATACACAAGTTGATATAATAAACAAGATACAGTTTTTGGGAAGTGTTCTCCCTCACTTACAGAAGATCATAGCTTGTAATCTTAAAATTAACTGTTGAAATATTTCCCTGGAAGTAGGAACATTTTACAAAATGTTAGCCCTACTGACTGCCTCGTTGGTGTAGTGGCAAAGCGCATCGCTTGGTGATCACGAGGTCCTGGGTTCAAATCTTAGGACGGACAAATGAAGTTTTTATAACGGAAGCTTCCCAGTATGGCAATAGGCTCGCCCCCTATGACATGAACCTAACGTCGTCGGCGAAAAGTGCCTCTCTGCCACCCCCGCTTGAGGAATATAGGCGTGACGGTGTTAACCCTAATTTCACACCAACGCCAATAGATCCTTGAATCCAATCCAATCCAATAGATCCGAACTATCAAGTTATCAAGAAGGCAGAATACGAGAAAGTCTCACCGCTGTAGTCTTGACGGAGCAGTGGTTCCTGAAGCCCCTCATCTGGTGGTAGACGGAGGCGCTGGGCAGCAGGTTGCCCTCCTCGTCGGTGAGGATCTTGACGATGCGCTGCTCCACGGGGCTGAGCGACACCACGCGCAGGCCGCCCTCGGCCATGCACTTCTGCAGAAGCATGTACTTGCGACGGATCTTGAACTTCAGGTCGATCCAGTACTGCATCAACAAAGTGAAATTGAGCAAGAGAAGTTAATAAAGGAGATATTTCTTCTCTGTATATATCCCTTATAAGGGATATAATATAATAGTATTTATTTTTTATATAATAAATAAATGCAAATAAATAACCTTTAAAATAGAGTTCTGTCTCGTTGGTCTAGTGGCCCATAGTATAAGTGGCAGTAACGAAGTCCTTTTTTTTACCTGGGAAAAATCTTGCGAAGGACTTTCGCGACTCTAAGGGCTCATGGGGCGTGTCGGATTTCTACTGACTAAAAACCCCAGGGTGGCCGACATCGGCACTTTAGAGGGGCTCCAGGTGCCCGTCTTGTGCCGCGCTCTGAAAAACCCGCCATCAGAGGGAGGCATGACCCACTCTCCCCAGCACCGACGCCGAGCTTAAGCTTAACAGGACTGACTGCGAAAAATACCTCGGCCTTACCCTTGATAGTAATCTTACATGGAAACCACATATTGATAAAGTTAAATCGAAGCTATCTTCTCTCACGGGAGCCATACGACGTATCGCTAAATGTCTTCCACGTAAAGTACGTTACTATATTTACAACTCTCTCGTTAAATCTCATATCGATTATCTGGTCGAAATTTGGGGTACAGCTGCAAAAATTAACCTAAATTTAATACAAAGGGCACAAAACAAACTAATAAAAGTCCTTTTTTCCTACCAACACTTAACGCCTACCGATACAGTGTACAGAAGAACTAAATTATTGAACGTGACCCAAACATATGTATATAATACTTGTTTATTAATACGGAAAATATTGACTAAAGACATACACACACAAAGAAACAACAAGTGCAAAAAATGCAACTAAGAAATGCAAATAGTATATATAGTATTGCGGGCACCGAGAACAAATTTCGGCAAAAAGTCTATCGTGTTCGAAGGCGCGCAGTTGTATAATAAACTCCCCAAAGAAATTAGAGAAGCGCAATCTGTACCCAGTTTTAAAAAACTTTTAAAACATCATGTATTAAATAACATAAAATAACATTATTAAACAGACAAATAATCATTATAACAAGCAAATGAAAGAAAAAAGAAACTAAAAGAATATAAAAAAAAAAAGATAAAACAAAATAAAAAAATATATATATATATACACACACATTAAAATTAATACACACATTAATATCGCAACCGCTTCTAGTATTTCGCATAGCCTATATCTTTGTTCGCATTCCATTTCATCTACGCCTGACCCTGCCGGTACAAAAAAAGTACGATTATCTTATACCTTTTTAAGGCAAGTGTTTTCTTACTACCGTCTGCATGTACGTTTTATTTGTAAAATATTTTTAATTATGTAACGTTCTCGTGATAAGTGAATTCCAATGCAATTCTTAATGAGAATAAATGTCTATAAACCTAAAGTGGGCTACGCCACGCCACTCGCGTCGGGTCGCTCGTGAAGGACGCTCATGGTCCCCGCCTCGCTTCCGCAACGGTAACGAAAGTTCAAATGCTAAGTGCTGTGCTTCTTCTTCGGAAAAAACTCCAAATCACTGCACGGAATCTGGAATTGCCTGGTAAATCAGCAATAGGGGCGCCTCCTATTACATCGGGATTTAACATCATTAACGATATATGTCGGTGACTACAGTACACATCTGCTACACCCAGTTGGGAATATAGGCTTAATTGTGTTTTTACAAAACAAGATCAAAATAAAATTATTTTTTATTCATGTTGACCACAAAGCACTTATGAATCAACAAGGAAGAAAAGTTTTGTGATTACTTAAGACTCTACCACCCGTTCGGAATGTCATTCTTGTGGAGAAGAAGGGCAAGCAACTCCACAACTACTCTTATAAAATGAGTTTTAAAATTCTTTTTTTAATACACTGCGTTCATAGTTTATGGTAGAACAGGACGGAATGAACTAGATAGGCTTAAGTATAGATAAAATCTGAATATATTCATGATATCAATCATGTCTACATAGTTAACTCATTTACAAAGAGACTATAAATCTGTCTATTTATCTATATCATCACACCGGATCCTTTAGGGATAGGCAGAGAATACAGAGTTCCAACAGGTTCTATCCTTACAGATCTCCCTGGCTTCCTCCACTCTCATAGTTTGTCACTTGTTTGTTCACTTCCCGCCCCAGCTTCTCATGCGTGAGTTACACACATAAACCTTCCATTGGGACGGAGTGATTCAAGAGCAAGTTTTATGTGTTTTCACCAATGTAAAAACCGTATGAAAATCCGTTAGGTAGTTTATCGCGTTCAGACAGATAAACAGACACGGAGGGGGGAATTTGTTTTATAATAAGTTGTGATGTAGTAAAAAGTAATTATAATAATAAGAGACAATAACAACTTAATATAAAATTTGGAATAAGTGTGCCTTGATTATAGCTCTAATGTGTTGCCAAAGGAGAAGAAATACTACAGTACTACAAGTAATCTGTTGAAGGATTCGAACGGGCCAGTTTGACTTGAGAAGCAGCTATCATTCTCTTTCGTCTTTTCACTTACCCTTGCCCAACTCCTGCCGTTCTTCGTGACCCCCTCTTCAATCCGGTTCATGGTTCTCGCGATCTTCTCCCACAGGCGCTTGGACTGCACGTGGCCTTCCCGCGAGCGCGCAGTTGCCAGCGCCAGTGCGGGGTACCGCTCCATGTACTGCGCGAGCACTTCCAGGTGCTGCCGGGAGATGTGGCGACGGCAGAAGGGCTCCTCTGACATTGCTGGATGGCACTGAAACATTATTATTGCATTATAATTAGTGGTCTAGCGTAATGACAGAGATTTTTTTTTAAAAACGAAGCCCCGCACTGTTTGTCGTGGGTGTGTTGCGAACATGAAATTCACATGCATTAACAACCAGATCGAAACAAGTACATATTTGTGAGTCACACAAAGGTTTGTCCAGTGCAGAAATCGTACCTGCAACTACTCAATCCAGTGTGCGAAGCGACTCAAGCTTAACTACTGGACTAAGCTGTCAGTCAAGATAGCGGGAGTGGCAGATGTGGACTGACTACACGCCCTTTTCGCCGACGATGTTAGATCCCTTGTAATAGGGCGATCCTATTGCCATATACCGGGCACAATTCCAGACTCCGGACTCATACTGGGAATTTTTCTATAGAAAACCTACAACCATCCAGTCTATTTGACTGCCTCCTGTGCTACTGGCAAAGCACATCCCTTTATGAACCCGAGGTCCTGAGTATGTAAATAAAATTATTATTAAAAGGCATACAGCCTCATAGGTCTAGTGTTGAAAAATGGGCATATCGATCACTAGGTCCTGAGTTTGAATTCTAGGGTAATATTACATCGTCTCTAGGATTGATCAAGAAAAGAATTGTATTAGTCTGGATTATTTTTGAAAGGAAAATTCGCATTAACAGTCTAAGAGTCTGGCATTATGCCATATATAATGGCAATAGACTACATTGGGACCTAACATCGTTGGCGAAAAGTCAGAGTACACAGTACACCTCTGCCTCCCCCCCTTGGAGAATATAGATGGAAGGATGTAGGTACCAGGGAAGACCTAGACTATCCTATCATGATCAAATAGACGGAGTCTTATCTGAAGGACAAGTCAAGAGTCTCCATAACCTATGAGCATGTATGAGACGAACTATGAGAGTGGAGGAAGCCAGAGAGGTGTGTAAAGAAGGAACCTGTTGGAACTCTGTACTCTCTGCCTACCCTACAAGGGATCTGGCGCGATGAGATAGATAGGTAAGTAATGATCCTCCGTTACACAAATAAAATTGGATAGCTGTACTCTCTGCCTATCCTGCAAGGCATCTGGCGTAATGACATATTGATACTTACATCGATTTGGGTAAACGTAATATACAAATTTATAAGAAATAAATAAATAAAAGTACAACTTTATAAACATATCAGTGGGACTACATCATAACCTAACCAATCAGATACCTGAAATGCTATAAGATAAATCTTATTAGATCTTAGATACCTCCAGGATAACATAAAATTGATAAAAACGCAGATAAATATATGAAATGTTTACATAAATAAACCAACACCTGTGTAGTCATCAAAATAAACATGCATTACATACCTGTGTCTGTGTTACTTGTCACAACTGCACTTAGTAATAAGCAAATATAATTTGAAATAAATATTTACTATAAAATTAATTTATTTTGCTTCTTAAATAAAAACTTTCTCTTTTCATTTATTGACATTTTTTTGACTAGACATTGACATTCTTGACTAGTATTTGACAATCGTTTTGAACATTTTTTGGTGTATTAACGGATGTGAAATTGAAAATTTATCAGGGAGGCAGGTATAAGATGAAATTCATAAAAAAATATTTACTTTTTGTTTATCAATAATAATAAATACAAGCAATTTTGTTCATTATTCATAATTAATTTCTCCCCGCGACTTCGCGTTTACTTAAAACAGGAACCGTACATTATCCGGCATTAAAAGTATCCTATGTGTTATGCACACCAGGCATGGCTATAAAACAAAGGATTGAGTACTGTCAAAAAATGGCAAAGAAAATTAAACTCTTACTCACAGACACAAAATTGAATTTTCTATGATTTAAACAACTCAAGAAACCATGATGAGTGAGAGCAATAACCAGAAGCCCGGTGTCACGCTCGCATCCATTACGATGCAGTACGGTGACCATAAGGTAGAACTAATACGGACTATACCTATTTATGATGTGGTTTAAATACGCTGTAAGTCATTTATTACCGAGTTCAAAACGAACAAGGTTCTCAATTTGTCTTTATATACAGAATAGAATAAGAATGGGGCAGTAAAGGCAGCTATCTCAACCCTTGTAGATACAGAAAAACGGCTCTAAGGGACTATCCTAAATTTTTGCGATATTTGGATCTGAATTTACAAATTCTGAAAATAATGTTGAAAATTGACAATTTAATCAAAATCTTTGACTACTACTCATTTAAGATGTGGCATATGCGTAGAAAGAAAGAATTACGGCAATTAACAGTGCCCGAGAATTATACGTCAACACGTCCATAATCAAGTCCATACCTCAAGGACGATGAAGACATTGAAAGGGAACGAATGGCGCTGTCGGTTAGAGCTTATATGATAGCTCACAGGTTCGCACGGTGTTATATGGAAGTTAAAATAACGTTATTCCGTGCGTACTGCACTTCATTTTACACGTGCACCCTGTGGGCAACTTCTACTCAACCGTCGTACAGCTCTCTTCGAGTCCAATTCAACAATGCGTTCCAGATTCTGATGGGGCTGCCCCGTTTCTGCAGTGCATCGGGGATGTTTGCTGATGCCCGTGTCGATTGTTTCTTTGCAACGATGCGTAAGAAATGCGCTTCCCTGGTTCGCCGTGTGTGGACCAGCCCCAACAGCATCCTAAGCTGTATAGTGAGCAGACTAGACTGCTAGTATGTGAACCGCAGCTGCTGGCTTTCAACATCTAGGATGAGGGGTGGTTCACATACCATACGTGTACATAGATAATAAGAATACTAACGTAGTTTGTAAGTGAATTATTACTAACAAATATGAGTCCATGAACTTGAAAGATAAATATTTTTTTATTATTATTATGTATCTCGCTGAGATTCACGGGCTTTACCCGGACCTTTGAAAGGCTTGCATAGGTACATGGGTCCAACACGTAGAGGCCCTTTGCGAGAAGTAAAGTTGTTATGTAAGCCACCTGCTGAGATCACTTGCTGAAAATGAAGAAACATAACCAGCGATCTGACCCCGGCAGGTGCAAGGACTATTGTAAATTATGGAAAGAAAACAATAGCTATGTATGAAATAAAACTATTTTACGGATTTTATCGCGGTCTATTTTTTGATTTTTAGTTCCCGACATTTGGAGTGCTTTGCAGCACCCATGGTCACGGGACCTGGTCCCTCCCGTGACCATGGGTGCTGCAAAGCACTCGAAACGTCGGGAACTAAAAATCAAAAAATAAACCGCGATAAAATCCGTAAAATAGTTTTATTTCATGTGTAATATTCGCGTAAATCTAAGAACTCAGTAATAGCTATGTAAATCAGGTTTGATGGACAAAAACTGGACTATTTCAAAGGGGACGGACACCAGCCATAATTAGTGATACCTAATTACCCGTGGCCGGCGGAGACTCGCCACTTACTAGATGGGCCCTCAAACGGTCGTCCTAGGACAACTGAGGGCAACACCGGTGTGAGCGGCTCAGGGGTGTAGAGAGGTGTGCTGCGCTTTCTCCGAAGTTACTCGCGGCGTTATGCCCTTTAACACTTCCACCCCTGGAGTACATCGACGTAGGAACGCATTATCTTCCCACGTCGATATAGCTCTCACGGCTCCTCTCTGGACGGCCAATTAAGGCTAGCTAGAGTCGAGAGTCCTGCGGGCACCCTTCGGTTTCCACTCGACCGACGAAAACACGCCGAGTTGGGGGCCCTGACCGACTCTCTGAAGCACTTGGGTCCGTGGTGTGGTTACCCACCAACAGCTCGCCACAAGCTGCCCTGCGGGCTATTATTATTATAATCGTACCATTGTTTGGTCACCCTACTTAGAAAGAGACGTAGGGCTCTCAGTGAGTATCCTTGTAAAGAACAGAGGACATGGTATACTGATGGATCGAAAACCAGACATGGGACAGGAGCCGGAATATACACTGAAGGACTTGGTCTATATCAAAGCATGGGTAAGATGACTTTGATATTTCAAGCAGAAACTTATGCGATTACCATGTGTGCAAGACAAATATTGGGCACACATACTTGATCAGTATCAAGAAATCTATATATGTAGCGACAGTCAGGCTGCTCTTAAAGCTCTCAGCTCCTACGAGCTAAACTCGGCACTGGCAGTGGAGTGTGCACACCTTCTTAACAGATGCGGAGCGCGCAACACAGTCAGACTTGTCTGGGTCTCTGGGCACACGGGGGTTGAGGGCAATGAGCGAGCGGACGACTTAGCTAAGAAGGGATCCATGGGAAAATACATAGGTCCTGAACTATTTATAGGCATACCAGATGGAGCCTATAAAAGTGTATTGTTCAAGTACGCTAAGGAACAACACAGGAAAGAATGGGAGGCTAACACAATGCTAAGACACTCCAAGGAATTCACTAACACGTGGAGTGAAAACGATGGTAAGAGAATACTAAGACACAATAAACAACTCAACTAAGGCAACTTATTGGAGCATACACAGGCCACTATGGCACAAAAGAACATCTACACAAGATGAACCTAGCTAGTGACGTGGTATGCTGGAACTGTGGCACAGAAACTGAAACCATGAAGCACATTCTCTGCAAATGCGATGCTCTGGCTGCGCGGCGAATGAACTTGCTGGAGATGGCCTATCCATCACCAGGAGAATATCGGCTCTTCCCCCCTGGCGGAATACATAGCCTGTTACAGGGAGTATTTGGGACACCAGGTACGTAAGAGCACTAGGGCTAAGGGCAGTACAAAAGATCCCACTGGGTCGAAGTGAGCTTGATGAAAATCAACCCTACAAAATTGCCAAACAAGATAAGATAAGATTATCCTTGTTGTTATGATTATCCCGTTTTTTCGCAGATTGCTCAATCAATTGTATTATATCCATGACTCCATTTTAGCGTGATTCAGTAACAAACATCTAAACATACAAACTTTCACATTTATAATATTAGTAGATTGTCAGCCTTAGTGATAACGATCTTTATTACATCTTGATTAAAACACGCGTTAATATGTTTGTAGCTGCATTTTTTAGTTTAAGTAACGTATATAAAATTTAATACGTGCAGTCTTAACAGTGCATAGACTTTCATGTAGGAATAATGTTATGATTCGATTTTTTCTGATTTACAAAATATCCGAACGCAGAGACAGAACGAATCCTGAACGAAACTTGAACGAAACGAATTTCACGATCAACAATTTTTTTATTGAGTTGACGTGCGCGTGTACGGTTGCAGTTCGTCGACATGTCGTCGATTAAATTAGATTTAATATTGTGCAGTGTGTTGTGTAGCTTTTTAGTGCTCGCCAATACACAGTCCGTTCATAGACGTTTTGAATACAAATATTCGTTTAAACCTCCGTATTTAGCGCAAAAAGATGGATCAGTACCATTTTGGGAGTACGGAGGCAGTAAGTATAATCTTATTTCTCGCTTTATTTCAATGACTAGGATGAATTCGTTGGTTCGTATGGGCACAGGAAGCTTTTGTCTTTCATTCTGTGTTTATAAATATCAATGTTTAATTATAAATGTTGTTAAAAAAGCTGAAAAAGTTTGTTGTTACGGTAGTTATCGGCTGACAGAGACACGTCAGTGAAATCTGTCAATTGTAAAAGAGATAACAATATACTCGTCACGATGTGCTAGAGCGAGAGATATGTTAAGTGCCGAGATCATGTTTTTTGGTTCCACGATGGCAAACGACACGGAGTAGAAATCTAAATAGTTTATGTTAAGTTTATAGTTAATTATATGACCGCAAAAGCTATTTTAATCGGTTGATGAACATTTTAATTCAAGTAATTTAGATTTTAAAATAAATGGTAGTATAAATAAGGTTTAAGCAAACAGAAACAATACAAATACAATTTCTAATAAGTATCTATTTAAGCTTTATTCAAGAAATCCACATATGTAAATAACTGATTCCTCACATTAATATATTAATCGATTACAGATAAACTTTAAGATTACCTTGATTAAGTAATTATGACTGGGACAGATATCTTCATTATTTCTGGAGTTATTTCTATATAATCCCATCAATTTAAACAGACATAACAGAAGAGTCCGGAAGTCCTAAACTTCAAACATTATGTTTCTCGTCTCTTTCGACAATCAAAGGTGAATTGTACTGACCACATTACTACTTTGTAAAATATATTTCCCATACTAATCAAATCAAATCAAATAGCATTTATTGTGGTCATAGGTTACAAAGATGGTAGGTATAGTATTATATTATACAGCACTTTGTCCTTCCCGCAATTAAGCATTCAATATTGAGGAAACTTAAAAAAATTAAACACATCACACCTCTATTCCCCAAGCAGGGTGGCAGAGGTGTACTGAGTACACCCACGTTTCGCCGACGATGTTATATCCCATGTAATAAGGGGCGAGCCTATTGACACATACCGGGCATAATTCCAGACTTCAGACTCATACTTGGAAGTTATTTTTCATTAGAAAACCTTCATATGTCCGACCTAGGATTTGAACCCAGGACCTCGTGATCACCAAGCGATGCGCTTTGCCACTAGACCAACAAGGCAGTCATAAAATTTAACTTATTATAATAATCAAATCATATACACAAAATTAAATATAACTAGTGGTCGCCCATAGGTCGATATTCGACCTACTCTTTAATCGCTTGCGGGTTATGTTTAACATTCAGTAAGACTATAGACAAATAATATTGGTAGTGTGTATAATATTTTTTCATTGATTTAATGTATGTTTAATGCATAATTTTAAAAAAATATTAGCATTCTGCACTCCTTCTCCATATAAACTATAAGTGTGGGAAATTTCATACTCCTCCGTCCGTGCAATTTTTGTAAAAAGGTGTACAAAGTTTTTGCTTCAGGTATTAATATATAGATTCCACACAAAAAAGAAAATAAAAATAATGATTCATTGTATCAGGCAATGGAAAAATTCAAAGCAATCACAATTGTTTTAATATACATCAAATGTGTCATTTAGAAATTGCTGGATAGTGTATTAACATTTAGTTACCAGTTAATCATGTAGCAATTTCTTCAATGCCGTTCCTCAGTGTTTAAAATAAAGCTTGGTAATTTATTGCAGATTTTAGATGCTATTTGAAAATAAAGATGTTGTCTATGATGATGAATTAATTATATGTTTATTTTTCCATAAGCATTAACAGCAACAGAAAAACAAGTTGTATATAGGCTCTGAGTACTAAGCAATTTAACTATAAAAGTTAACATTTTGTCTATATTTTATTTGGTGTCATGTTTACATACTCTTTTTTCTGAGCATCTGTGTTGTCAAAACAAAAGAAATTGATTTGTGTCCCAGATTTATTATAGTGGCCACTAACAATTCATTATATCTCATTTAACTACTAAATTTATTTGTAATGAGATACCCAGTCTGTGTAGCGGGAGCATTAGTTATCTAGTGGTGTAATATTACTCCTAAATAATTATTATGACAGATAAAATTAAATTAATACCATTTTCCGATTAAAGAGATGATGTATAGGTAAGAAAGAGAAAGAGCGATTTTTTTAAGTTTTTTTGGAATCAATACAATCTTCTCTACTGAGTAAGTTTGTCCTGATCAGGGTGTTTTAGTAGTTATACTTATTGCATTTTTCTTTTAAAAAAATGATGTTGTAATTCAAATTCTAATGTTCTTTTTCTTTTAAAAACGTAGCCCCACACTAGCCATTTTTCTTGTGATGTGGGCGAGTTTAAAAATATGAAATTCACATACACAAATATTCAGACCAAGACTATAAAAAAAGAATAGATTCCAAGAATATAAAAAAAAACCCTTTTGGCATTGTGAATCTCAATTGTCATAGTAGTGCCAAATCCATTGTGGGATAGCCAGAGAATTCAGAGATCTAACAGGTTCATTCCTTACAGACCTCTCTGGCTTCCTCCAATTTCACAGTTCATCTCATACACACTCACCAATTAGGGAGACTCTTGACTTGACCTTAAGATAAGACATGGTCTATTTGGTCATAGTAAAATAGTGTACATCTTCTCCAGTGCTATATCCTTCCACTTTCGCATTGTATATCTGTTTTGTAATTCTTTATTCTATTATATCTGAACCATTAAAGCACACCTTTATCTATCTATCTACTATCTATATATTTCCAATTTAAAAAAACATCTGACATAACTCAATAATAATTCAATCTTACAATTTAATTCTGTCCAATTGTACTAATAATCTTATTTTATATAGTCCACAATACTAAAATTATTATAAATCCTTTCTGTTCTTATTGTTCATTTTGTTCTGTTTTTTTTTTTTATAAATCGACATTTTCTTCTACATTATAACATTTATTGTAACTTATTGTAATCTACGTCTTTATGAGTGCTGTATACACCTGTAAAGTCATTCTACACGGAATTTAAGAATTATTGTTACTTTTATTTATTGTAAGAATTTTTTGTAGTATGTCGTTGGTGTATGTATCTATATAAATAAATAAAAAAAAAAAAAAAAAAATATCATCACGCCAGCTCCCTCGCGGGGTAGGCAGAGAGTACAGAGTCCCAACAGGTTCTTTCCTTACATACATCTCTGGCTTCCTCCACTCTCATAGTTCGTCTCATACACACTCGCCGGTTACGGAGACTCTTGACTTGCCCTTCAGCTAAGACACGGTCTATTTGGTCATGGTAAGATAGTCTAGATCTTCCCCGGCACCTACATCCTTCCACTTTCGCATTGTATATCTGTTTTGTCATTCTTTCTTCTGGCATTCTTTCTATATGCCCGAACCAACGGAGCATACCCTTTCTCATCTTTACACCGATACTATCTTTCATACCTACTCGCTTTCTTACTACGCTGTTGCGAATACGGTCGGTCAGCGTGACTCCGCACATCTTCCGCAGAGATCGCATTTCGACCGCATTTATCCTGCTTTCGTTCTCCTTCTTACATACCCAACTCTCACTGCCATATAACAGCGTTGGGACACGCACTCCGTTATGCATGGCCAGCTGCGACTTTTGGCTTAAGTGCCGGCTCCCAAGTAGCCTTCCCATCGCACCATTCACTCTATTACCTGCATTCACTCTTCTCTCTATATCAGCGGTGTATTTCCCATCCTTACTGAAGGCGCATCCAAGATATACAAACTCATTCACTTGCTCCAGCACATCGTTACCAACCACAATCCTTGTATTCGTTCTGGTTTCTTCCTGTTCAAAAACGATAATTTTGGTTTTCTTCACATTCAAATGTAAGCCATTGTTCATGCAGTCGTCTCTCATAACTGTGACTAGTGTTTGCAGATCAGTGGCTGTTGGCGCTATCAAAACCGCGTCATCTGCATACAATAGGTGGTTTATCACTAGATCACCCATTTTTACCCCTTCAGTCATCGCTTAAAGCACACCCTACTCATTATTGCTTTAAAGTGTCTTTTTTAGCTTAATTTTTATTTTAAAAAACGTAGCCCCGCACTAGGATTTAATTCTGTGTCGTGGGTGCGTTTACAAACAAGAAAATTCACATACACAAATACCCAGACCGAGACCAATAATTGTAGGTCACACAAAGATTTGTCCCGTGCGGGAATCGAACCCGCGACTATTAGACATGGTGGGCGGAGCGGATTAAGCTCTTAACCACTGCGCTAAATCGTCCCAATGCTGGGCAAAGGTTACTAGATTAAAGGCAAAATAAAATTCGTCATCGATATAAAATGCATACTAAGTGAAAGTTTTCATAAACTATAATATTCCATGATGAAGCATTTCATAAACACATATAAAGCGTAAATCGGCACGAACGCTAGAGTTGCGAATATGCTGAGTCTAGATTGAGTTTGATATAAAATAAAAATATGGTAATAAATACCATCATTTTATATTCTACAAGCAGGTTTTTCCCAGACTTCCAAAATGTTATCTTCACCACTTCCATGACATATATTTTATAATTCCCACGACATCCAAGGAATATACAGTAAAATCAACATGAACAGGGAGAGAAGGTCCATCTTTGTTGAATATATCTTTTTTTGTGGCTTTGTGCTTGTTTTTAACCGACTTCAAAAAGGAGGAGGTTCTATGTTCGGTTGTATGTATGCTTTTTTTTTTGTGTTATGTATGTTCAGCGATATTTCCGTCAATTGTGGACCGATTTTGATATTTTTTTTTTGCATTGGGTTCAGTTTATCTCCAAGGTGGTCCCATATTAATTTTATTGACATTGGACCTTGGACTTACACCAGGGAACTCCTTAACGACAAACAATAGGCATGTGTAAATTGAGATATTATGGGTATTACGTCAATCCTATAGGTACCCTACTATAGAATAATTCACAGGTCACTTAAAATTGTAAAATAAAAATCTCTTATAAAAAAAGGTAAACCGACTTCAAAGAGCAAAAAATAAATATTTGAAGTCGGTGCCAAGTAACCGTCTGCACCAACCAGCACCGACTTCAAATATTTATTTTTTTGCTTTTTGAAGTCGGTTTACCTTTTTTTATAAAAGATTTTTAATAAATACACATGAACTTGGTTGTTAAAAAATACTCCTCCTAGAAGATTCTCCTCCTAAAAGATATTTTTTTGTAACGGACCATACCTTAAAACTTTGTTCTGTGTGCAAGAATATGCTGTCGTCGTTGTCGGGGCTGCGTTTTTTAAAACAAAATAATTTTATTTAAAAGAGACCTTTCTAAAAACAAGCTTTTATCGCAAAAACACAACAAAGATATATTGCTTAGGTGAGGAGTTCCTATGGCTTCCGACCGGCTCCATCATCAGACCCTGGACACCATCCGGGTCTAAAGTAATTGTTACAACAAATCCAACGAGCTCAAACACCACAATGGTGGGGTAATATTGAGTAGTTGGGTGGTTTCATTAGCCACCTTTCGGCTTCATCATCCGACCCTGAGCACTATCTGGTTGTATAATACTTCTCAATTCCAATCTAACAAGCTTAAACACGAGAGAATTACGTTGTATAGTTCAATCGCAAAAAAGCATCCATGACACAGGAATAAATTCGAGTGTCGAGCTACGTTTTTTAAAAAATAACAATGAATAAATAACATCTTCTTATGGCCATCTTCCGACTCCATCATTAGCTTATCAGCAGACCAGCTCTATGGTAGCATATTATTGCATAGTCACCGACTTTACATACGTATGCCAAATTTTAGCTTAATTGGATAACTCCAAGTGCTTGAAAAATGGATCATAAGATTTGGACCGGAGAGACAGAAAGACACACATGCGAACATTGCTGTGCGAACGGCCTACTGTAACACATTTCCGCCCCTTTTCCAAAATCACTCCCACAAAAAATATGCAGCAACCGAGAAGAAAGATGTTACACGTCAAACATTTATTGTTAAATGCCCAACACTGCAAGGCGCTATGCTTGCGAAAAGAGAATAGATATGAAACGCTTGCAACTTAGTTGGGCCTGAGGAACACAATCTTGTAATGTCGGACAATTTAGCGCAGTGGTTAAGCGCTTAAGCCGCTCCGCTCACTGTTTCGAATAGTCGCGGGTTCGATCCCGCACGGGACAAATCTTTGTGCGACCCACAATTATATTTTCGGTCTGGGTATTTGTGCATGTGAATTTTTATGTGTGTAAACGAACCGACGATACAGAAAAAAATACTAATGTGGTGCTACGTTTTTTTTTTTAAAAGGAGAAAAAAAGTACTTTACAACCATAGTTATTTTAAATCCATACTCGAATTGATTTCATCACAACACTAGCGTGTGCTGAATCGACTTTATGCGTATAACATCGATATAGGTATTAATAATATTTGATCGATGGCGTGCAATGTTATTTTAAAATTGTAATCATAATCGTTTTATGACTTGGAAACTGATGATGATTTGCGAAGAATACTTTTTTGGGACTGCCTTGGTGGTCTAGTTCAGGTGGCGATTACAAGTTCCTGTGGGCAAAGTGCTTTTTTCGAAAAGAAATCTATTCTTAAACGGGATTGTGGCCGGTACAATGGCAATAGACACACCCTTATTACAATGATACCTAACATCGTCGGCGAATATATAGGTTCAAAGTACACCTGTGAAGTCCTCGTTAAGGAAATATAGACTTGACGCTTAGAAGAATAACTTGGCTAGATAATAAACTACATAAAATTTATCTAGTACTAGCAGTTTCCCGCGGCTTCGTACCCGGTCGACAACAGCGCCACCTACCGGGTCTATGTTATATAGCCTATGTTACTTCTGGATAAGGTAGCTTTCTAATGGTGAAAGAATTTTTGTAATCATTCTGTAGAAGACAAATAGGCCCTGTTAATATTTTTTCGTGACCGTGGTACTTTACAACTGGGCTTATCCTAGTAGTCTCCTTCTCTATGGCTGATCTGCCAATTTTTATTTTTTTCTGTGTCTCCCGCTTTGCAATGGAGGGAAGTGGAATTTTTATTTTTCCTACTCCTCCTGTATTTCTTTCTAATTAAATTTGTTGCGGGTTCCAAGACAATTAAAGTGCTTCCCGGGACACCCTTAGGTTCAAACCTTGGCGTCATCTAAGAAGACTATTGTCCACAATAGTCCTGGCTTACTGGAGTTACAATGGTGGGAATGACTGGCGGGCTTAGTCCCATTAAAGAATTAACTGTAGTTTTTGATTATTCGTTACAAACATACACATCTTTCCTGTTTATAATATTAGTATAGATAGGGTACATAAAATGGTAGTACGCGCGAACGCACACCTTGACAGATTTTAACAAATTAAAAAAAAATCGAACACTAGCAACGCGCGCATTGATCAATCAGCCTATCGCAGTCCACTGCTGGACATAGGCCTCTCCTAACACGCGCCTAACTCCTTGCACACGGCCCTCCGCCTTCCGCATCCAGTCTGTCCCAGCGACCTTTTTGAGGTCGTCGTCGTCGTCGCACATTAATGCCAACACAAATTTTAGGAAATTGGTATATGTAATGCCAAAAATTGGTCGATTTACCTACTTGTACCGTTCTAGTTTAGTCCGCGCTCTCTGCAACTTAACCGACTTCAAAAAAGGAGGAGGTCGACAATTTGTCTGTGTTTTTTTAAAAGTGACTAGATTGCCTCGTTGGTCTGGTGGCAAAGCACATCGCTTTGTGATCACGAGGTCCTGGGTTCAAATCCTAGGTCGGACAAATGAAGTTTTTCTAACGAAAAATTCCCAGTATGAGTCCGGAGTTTGGAATTGTGCCCGGTATATGGCAATAGGCTCGCCCCCTATTACATGGGACCTAACATCGTCGGCGAAACGTGGGTGTACTCAGTACACCTCTGCCACCCCCTCTGGGGAATATAGGCGTGACGGTGGTGTGTTTTTTATAACGTCTTTATTTATGAACTATCGGTTAATATTCTGATTAGTTCTATGGCAGGGTACCTATAGGATTGGCGTAATACCCATAATATCTCAATCTACGCATTTGTATTGTTTGTCGTTAAGGAGTTCCCTGGTGTCTTCCAAGTCCAAGGTCCAATACCGATGAAATTAAAATAGGCCAACCTTGGAGCTATAGTGAACCGAATGCAAAAAGAATCATCAAAATCGATTCATAATTGGCGGAATGATCGCGTAACATACATACAAAAAAAAACATACAGTCGAATTGAGAACCTCTTCCTTTTTAGAAGTCGGTTAAAAACCGCGATAACTAATTGTTTAGCTATCACTATCCCTATCAGCGCTTAGTCGAACTCAAAGAAGTTCTGGTACACATATGAATCAACTCATAAAACAATTTTATAATGGTATCGTGATATTTTCAAGAAATGGGTTGATTTAAGGAGTATGGTGGTAGATACCTATCTAGACTAGTCTAGACAAAAATGGCGCCCAAAGACGGTCTCAGTTACGCACTGTGTGCGTGATCAGTGTTGTCATAACTAACAACTTTTTGGTAGATCTACCTATTTTGTCTCTAGTCTAGGTAGACGAGTAGTCTGGGCGCCATTTTTGTCTAGACCAGTCTTAGTCTAAGATATGGCGGAAATTTTTTACAACACCATTATTACTTGCAATTTTCGGAGTCTACGAAAAAAAACTTGTTAAGTTGACAGATAACAAATGTAACAAGACGATATTGTTTACATAGTCAAATTTAAACTTTACTTACGACAGTAATAAAGTTTAATTTTGCAAAATAAAAATATAGTTGACGTACCACTGCAAAAACGACCCAGATAACAAGTAATGCCATCGTAATTTGGACTTTATATCTGTCTAATAAGCGTAATTTTTAATCGTGTACGTACACATATTTTCCCGCTAACGAGTGTGACATATTTAGAACACGGTGTTATATGTTTTTTTTATAAATCTATTATAATATTTTTAATCAAGGTCAACTCTGTGAGTAACTAGCTGTGCCTGCAACTTCATTCGCGTTATTTTCAGGCGGGTTTTTTACACCCCGAACCTTTTTTTTGAGGCACAAGGTAGCCTCTGTCCGTCCCCTGGATAAAATCAATATCCTGGCCGAATTTGATCAAAATCTATTCAACGGTTTAGGCGTGAAAATGTAACAGACAGGCAGACAGAGTTACTTTCGAATTTATAATAGATTACAATATTCTAATGGAGGACAACTCGACGGACGATTTAGCGCACTTAAGCCGCTCCGCCCACTGTCTCTAATAGTCGCGTGTTCGATTCCGGCACGGGACAAATCTTTGTGTGATCCATTATTATTTGTTCCGGTCTGGGTATTTGTGTATGTGAATTTTCATGTTTGTAAACACACCCACGATACAGGAATAAATCCTAATGTGGAGCTCCGTTTTTTAAAAAATAATTCACTTTATGAATAATTTTATCGACAACCTATAATTTCTAAAAAGTGAAAATCAGAATCAGAATTGTTTATTATGCATGTAAACCCTTACAGTGACATTAATGAATCATCAGAAAATTAACAAAGACTCTACCACCACATCGGAATTTCATTCCTGTGGCGAAGAAGGGCAAGGAACTTCACACTCTTTTAAACTGATTTTTTTTTCAATTTTGCCATATACATTTTGTTGTGGGGTATGGGGGAACAATGTAGGTTGGGCTTCAGGTGGGTCTTACTTAAATCCCTCATTTACAAATGAGGAAATTATAATAAAATAAAAAAAATGTCATTATGCTAAATTAATAGAATTCCATACACTGCTCTGTAAGAATGGACTTAAAGAATGACTAAAAATCACAGAACTACGAGTCCTTATTCGCTATTACCAAACGCGGCGCGTCACGATAATTTCGTGTCGTCGACAGAAACGTTTTCCTATTATAGTGTTCTGTACGACACGAGTAGCATTTAACGATCGTTTTACGAAGTTATCTTATCGCACCGCGTTACGTGTGAGATTGGTCTTGGCGAAAAGGGGGCGGAAGCGAGTAGGAGGTTGCTTCAAGCTCTGTGAAGATCCGAAGCTCATTAAAATGCAGCTGAACCAAAAAAAATTACCATTTCCATCCCCCCGCTGCTACTAGACGTGTGTGTTTGTGTGTGTGAATCCTTCGCTGTTGGCCGCGGGGCCTTTACTACTTCACCGGACAAGAGGGCGAGCGTGCAACCACTACGCTCGAGCCAGAAGGGCAATGGGGAAACTGCCTCGGCTTGGGAAGTCGCTGTGGGGGAGGGCGTGTACTGGGTGTCTCGCCGTGGTGCTTTGCACCGGCCGGTGGGCAAGGGATTCTTCGACCTCGCGGGCGAGGTCGGTGTCTGATCCTGTGTGCGGCATCTGTATCCGAAAGAAAGGTACACTACTAGTATGTACTAAAATTCAGTATCCGTACTTAATTTGCCCAAAGTTGCTTGACCAAAAATTATAATAATATTAGCCCTGTTAAGATACTGTCCCACCGTTGGGCACGGCCCTCCTCTCAAACTGAGAGGGTTTAGGCGATAGTCCACCACGCTGGCCCAGTGCGGGTTGGCGAACTTCACACACCTTCGAGAAACTTAGGCATGCAGGTTTCCCCACGATGTTTTCCTTCACCGTTAAAGCAAGTAATAGTTATTTTTTTAATACGCACATGCTTTCTGAAAGACAGTGCAACAGACAGACAAGTGCGTGCCTGGGTTTGGATCAAAATTATCATAAAATTGCACACATGTAGTAGGTAACTGTGGAGGATGGGTTGGGCAACTGATGCGTCGGTCGCGCTCGGTTGAACAATTCGACTCGCTCTACACATATTAGCGTGCCGTTATCAACCACTTTAGGTATTCTTATCTATCTATCTATCTATAACCTCACGCCAGATCCCTTGCGGGGTAGGCAGAGAGTACAGAGTTCCAACAGGTTCTTTCCTTACATACCTCTCTGGCTTCCTCGACTCTCATAGTTCGTCTCATACACGCTCGCCGGTTACGGAGACTCTTGACTTTTGTGGGTTATTTTTAGGATAGTGAATCTTTGCCTCTGAAAAAAGATTCCGCCACTTCTCAATTTTAGCGGCAATAGTTGTATTTTTTATTGAAACCGTAGCCCCACACTCGAATTTATTCCTGTATCGTGGGTGCGTTTACAGACACGAAAATCATAAAATAATTGTGGATCACACAAAAATTTGTCCCGTACGGGACTCGAACCCGCGACTATTAGACACAGTGGGCGGAGCGGCTTGGGCTCTTAAACACTGCGCTAAATCGTCCGTCGTTAATTGTAACCGGCGAGCGTTTTTGAGACGAACTATTAGAGTAGAGGAAGCCAGAGAGGTATGTAAGCAAAGAACCTGTTGAAGTGTTGTCTGCCTACCCCGCAAGGACTCTGGCGTGATGATGTACAAGTTGTATCATAAATAACGCAAGATTTCAGACACCACGATTAGATAATTGCTTCACTAATTCTATACTAAAACCAAATTTTCTAAATTTAATTTTTTTTCCTCTTTTTTAAGCACTTTCATACCCCAATTAACAATGAAACTTGTACGTGTATGTGTGCATTTTGAGAAATACGTTTTAGAAATGCATTTGAAATCGCCGTATTGCTTTGATTCAAGAATAAATTTAGTTTATTATATCGCACTAAAGGAGTAACAGCATTTTTTGAAAATTAAAAATAAGACTGTCTCGTTGGTCTAGTGGCAAAGCGCATCGCTTTGTGATCACGAGGTCCTGGGTTCAAATCCTAGGTCGGACAAGTGTAGTTTTTCTAACGAAAAACTTCCCAGTACGAGTCCGGAGTCTGGAATTGTGCCCGGTATACGGCAATAGGCTCGCGCCCTATTACATGGGGCTCAACATCGTTGGCGAAACGTGGGTGTACACAGTACACGTCTGCCACCCCGCTTGGGGAATATAGGTGTGAAGGTGTGTAAAAAAAAAATGTAAGATACAATAACAATTGCTGGAATCAATTCAGTTACCGATTTAGAACAAACTACTTACAGGTCTTGCGTTTATTATGTTACAGCTTGTATATAGATAGTCTAGTCTAGTCTAGTCTAGAATAGTCTAGTACTAGTGCACACGACTGCTTCGCTGGTCTAGTGGCGTAAAATACGCGTAGCGATCACCAGGTCCTGGGTTCAAATCCGAGGTCGGACAAAGTGTAATATTTCGGCAGAAAAACTCCCAGTATAACAACAAATAATTGAGTGATCCACAATTATTTGTTCCGGTCTGGGTATTTGTGTATGTGAATTTTCATGTTTGTAAACGCACCCACGACACAGGAATCAATCCTAGTATGGGGCTACGTTTTTTTAAATATATATAAGTCCAAAGTCTGAAACTGTGTCCAGCATGATGGCAACCGACTCGCCCCCTATTACATTGGAACCTAAAATCTTCGGCGAAAAGTTGGTGTACATAGTACACCTCTGCCAGCCCCGCTGGTGAAATATAGGCGTGACGATGTAATACTTACATAGTAACGTCTGTATTATTTTATTTATAATATAAAAAGTAATAGTAGCCCTGTTAAGAAACTGTCCTACCGTTGGGCACTTGCCTCATCTCAAACTGAGAGGGTTTAGGCCATAGCCCACCACGCTGGCCCAGTGCGGGTTGGCGAACTTCACATACCTTCGAGAAACTCTTATGTTTCCTCGCGATGTTTTCCTTCACCGTTAAAGCAAGTAATTGTTCATTTTTAATACGCACATGCTTTCGAGAAGACAGAGGTGCGTGCCTGGGTTTGAACCCGAGACCTTTGACTTTGGTCTACCCACTAGGCCATCAATGCTTTTATTATTTTATTTATTTAAAAAAAAAGTAAGTCTTACACTAGAAATGATTTATGTGTACGAACATACTGGCTGCTTGTTTGTAAACAATTCTTCAGTCTTGGTGTTTGTGTATACGAGGCATGTCTTTTAAGTTTTATCGTTTGAAGAAAAAAACAAATAGAACCTTATAGTACTTTTTATTGTTTTTCCAAGTATTCACCACGTAGCTTAATTCACTTTTCCATTAGCTCAAACCAGTTATTATAACATTTATTCCACTCTAAAGTGGGGGTGTTCAAGATGGCTGACTTGAAAGCGTCGACTGCTTCTTCACCGGACTGGAACCATTGACCACGAAGACTTTTTTTAATTTTAGGAAATGTAAAAAAATCGTTAGGGCTTAGATCAGGACTGTATGGAGGATGGTCAAGAATTTTTACTTCTTCCTGCTTCAAATACTCAATCGTTTGACGAGCGCTGTGTGAGCTTGCGTTGTCATGGTGCAGGATGATGCGTCGCTTTGAGTTAGATTTTCGAAGTTCCGCGATGACTTGTGGTAAACAAACTGTGGTATACAACTCTGCGTTAACCGTTCTACGATCTTCAAGTGCAATAGTCGCAACATGGCCGGTTTTTCCAACGAACGTGGCCACCATCTTCTTTGAAGTGCTTCGAGAACGAACAACTTCAGTCGGCTTTGGCTCGTCTTGAAAGACCCAGATTGTAGATTGTTGTTTGGAATCAGGATCGTAGGCATAGATCCAAGATTCGTCACCACTGATGATGTCGTAGACGTGATTTGACTCTCCTCGGTTGAACCTTTGCAGAGTTTTCTTACACCATCTGACGCGGGCCGCCTTGTGATCGTCGGAAAGCAGATGCGGTATCCAACGGCAAACTAGCTTTCTCACACCAAGCGCTTCATGCAAGATCTTCTAAATGGTTGCCCCTGAGATGCCTAATAGAGCCTCTATCTCTCGATACGATCTTCGAGAATATGTTGTCTCACAGCAATGATGTTATCTTCAGTGAAGGCGGATTTTGGGCGTCCTTCGCGAGATTTGTCACTAACACTAGTATGTCCACGCTGGAATTCTAAATACCAGTGTTCGACAGTCCGCAGACATGGGGCTTCATCACTGAACACAGATGTTAGCTCTTCAAAACACTGAAGCCGTGTCGGGCCTCTTCTAAAGTTGTAGAAAATTATTGCACGAACATTTTCCTTCGAAAGATTCATTTTCGTACGTAACCTGACAGATTCCAATCGACGCTGTGACTAAACAATAGCATTAATCCTAATACTTTCAACTGTTTTGAGATTCAAAATTTAAACACATTCGAATATAGAACAGTTCCAAATTCAAAATTGCCGGGAATTATGGAAACGACAGAACTTAAAAGGCATGCCTCGTACTAATTTCGTAAAGTCGTCCACAACACTGAAATAATTCCGAATGAAAAACCGTTTTTTTAAATAATAGAATTAGCAGGTGACAATAATTTTTAATTGGAAACGACGATAATGAAATGCTAAAAGAAGTTTAAATCGCTTCCGTTCGCCACGCGCCATAAATTCAATCCGATAAAGTGTTTAAACCGTAATAACAGAAGATTAAGTTGTATAACAATATATACACGAATATTATCTAATATCGCTAGGGATCTAGCGAAATGATAAAGATAGATAGAATATTATCTAATCGGAGACCACATAACTATGTATTAAGGCGCCCTTGGCATGTAGCCCTGTGTTCCGGCCCAGGAAAATTAATCTAAATTGCCTATGAACTTTATACTAGAACCATAGATATATTACCCTAAATGGATTGAGCACTCTGTGAAAAAAAACCTAAGTAGGGTGACCAAACATTGGTAATATTATGATAATATGATTACGTTGACATATATTTAACATTTAATTCTCGGGCACTGTTTATTGCTGTAATTGCAAATTTCGAGATAGCTATCTCAACCGTTGTAGATACAGAAAAACGACTAACTGTAAGGGCAGTTGCCCTTACTGTCCCATCTTAATCCATCCTGTATATACAGACGAATTGAGAACTTTGTTCGTTTTGAACTCTGTAATAAATGGTTTACAGCGTATTTAAAACATATCATAAATAGGTATAGTCCGTATTAGTTCTACCTTATGGTCACCGTACTGCATCGTAATGCGTGCGAGCATGACACCGGGGTCCAGGTTATTGCTCTCACTCATCATGGTTTCTCGAGTTGTTTAAATAATAGAACATTTAATGTTGTGTCTATGAGTAAGAGTTTAATTTTCTTTAGCAATATTTCAACAATACTCAATCCGTTTAGGGTTATAAATTCACGACTAAAACGAACGTTAAAAAGTAAGCTCTACTACGTCTGTCACAATGACGTTCCATAGTACTTTTTAACCGACTTCAAAAAGGAGGAGGTTCTATGTTCGGTTGTATGTATGCTTTTTTTTTATTCGCACCTTTTTTGCCTAGCCTCCGCGGAGACAACACATCATCCTAAAATGTTGTAAATTTTTTAACAGTATATATATACAGCTGATTGGCAAACGAATGTCTGTATGTGTGTGTGCAATTCCGAGAATGATTTTGTAGTGCGATGGAAATCGCCGTATTGCTTTGAGTAATGGTTTAATTTTCTTTAGCACAGATGACTGAGGTGTTAGCATGTATATCAATGGGAACGAGTGACCGTAATTTTAGCTAATTTGAGTAATTTTGGGCTAAAACCGTACATATGTTTTTATAGTTGGAATCGATTCAGCTGTCGATTTAGACCAAACTATTTTCAGGTCTTGCGTTCATTACGTTACACCTTGTATATATATTACGAAGGAAAAACGCATTTTTCTTTCAAATGTCCCCGTGAGACACCCTGTATTTTCTATGGTCGATAACACTCATAGAAAACGGAAAAATGTACAGAAATGACATTTTGCAACGAAAAGTCACGTGGACATCAATGCGCTATACTGCGACAAGGATCTTTCGGCCCGTGGATGACATTGACAGGGGGGCGTTGGTGTGAAATTAGGGTTATCATATAGTAAAATTTTCCTTCTTCCAGGGGAATATTTCAATAGGTGGGTACGGTACTCATTAAAAAAGAACTTGGGTCAATTTTATAGCAAACGGCAACTCTGCGACTGTCATGAACTGTGTGAACTGTACTGTGTGTTCGACACATTCTGATATTAAGACAACACATTTTGTCACTGACTAATTAAAAACCATTATATTTTTTTACATTATATTTCTACAGGACGACGACTGCATGATATGTAAATAGATACGAGTATTGTTATAGATTAAGTTACGATAGTACATTATGTAATAGTTTAAGTTAGAAATAAGATAATGTCATAGAATTGTAGCGCATAAACACTAGTATACAGTTAGAAGAGATTTTTACCCTAGAAAGGGATAAGCAATTGAATTGTTATTGGTTTATTTCACTAATAAAGCTCGATGCAAAGCCCACTAGTTGTGACCCAATAAAATAGTATTTAGGAGCGCGAAACATCGCGCCACACACGTTTGAGCGACTGGGCAACAAGATTATAGGAAGAAACTCTGCGCGAAGAGGTCACAACTGGTGGGTGGAGCACTGTTTCAAGATTATTCAGCTTTATTTGAATCCTCCGTCACGACGCATACTGGCCACAGCAGCAACAGGGCGCATGACGTATTATTCGTCCTGTTCAATATTATTTTTCGAACAATTACACCTACCGGAATCAGAAAGATTAGAGAAACCAAAGAAGGGAGTCTCGGGCAGTCCTGTAAAAATTACTTAGTACTTTACTCTATTTCACTCGCTTCCCACGCGAGTAGGCAAGGTATTCAAAGTGGAATGAACCAATATAAACCAAGTATTATGTGTCAACAGATGCGATAGCGTCGGGCGAGAGCGTGCGTCTCGCTCCCTCGCTGCGCAGCCAGAAGGGCGCCATCTGGACAAAGAACCCGATCAACTTCGACTGGTGGGAGGTGGACATCATGTTCAAGGTCACCGGCAGAGGCAGGATAGGCGCTGACGGTCTTGTGAGTATATTCACCAGCCTAAGGTATAATTTATATCGAACGTCTAAAGTCGGTGTGCGATTTTACAATGCGGCAAAGGAAATAAAGTGCCTGTACAGTCATTAAAGTTCATATTTGTATGGACTTTAAACATTAATTCAAAGTTCTATGAGTCTGATCCCAGCAGTAATGCCGCAACACGACCCAATCGTGTTCTGGAGTTACGGAGACTCTTGACTCGCCTTCAGATACAATTTATAGTGTTATATGATTGTGGTTGGTAACGATGTGCTGGAGCGAGTGAATGAGTTTGTATATCTTGGATGCGCCTTCAGTAAGGATGGGAAATACACCGCTGACATAGAGAGAAGAGTGAGTGCAGGGAACAGAGTGATTGGTGCGATGGGAAAGCTACTCGGGAGCCGGCACTTAAGCCATAAGGCGCAGCTGGCCATACATAACGGAGTTCTTGTCCCAACGCTGTTATATGGTAGCGAGAGCTGGGTATGTAAGAAGGAGAATGAAAGTAGGATAAATGCGGTAGAAATGCGAGCTCTGCGGAAGATGAGCGGAGTGAAGCTGACCGACCGCATAAGCAACAGCATAGTAAGACAGCGAGTAGGTGGGAGCCGGCACTTAAGCCATAAGGCGCAGCTGGCCATACATAACGGAGTTCTTGTCCCAACGCTGTTATATGGTAGCGAGAGCTGGGTATGTAAGAAGGAGAATGAAAGTAGGATAAATGCGGTAGAAATGCGAGCTCTGCGGAAGATGTGCGGAGTGAAGCTGACCGACCGCATAAGCAACAGCATAGTAAGACAGCGAGTAGGTATGAAAGATAGTATCGGTGTAAAGATGAGAAAGGGCATGGTCCGTTGGTTCGGGCATATAGAAAGAATGCCAGAGGAAAGAATGACAAAACAGATATACAATGTGAAAGTGGAAGGATGCAGGTACCGGGGAAGACCTAGACTATCTTACCACGACCAAATAAACCGAGTCTTATCTGATGGAAAAGTCAAGAGTCTCCGTAACCGGGGAGCGTGTATGAGACGAACTATGAGAGTCGAGGAAGCCAGAGAGGTATGTAAGGAAAGAACCTGTTGGAACTCTGTACTCTCTGCCTACCCCGCAAGGGATCTGGCGTGAGGTTATAGATAGATAGATAGATATGATAATTTATACAGTAAATCTCAAAATGCCTGTTTGTAAAATGATCAATTCGCCAACCGTACCGGGAACTGTGTTTAAGACGAACTATGAGAGTGGAGGAAGCCAGAGAGGTCTGCCTACCCCGCAAGGGATCTGGCATGGTGATATAGAGACATAAATCTATCCTTTCTGTGGCCACCGTTGGGTCAGAGCCCTACTCCACCCGCTATCAGCACATCATGCGATGTGGCCTAACTATCCCTACTTAAGTTGAAATATACGCGATAGAAGATAGAAATGGCATTATTAGATTTCCCCATACAATCAAGCGTGTCACTGTGCGGGGTGGCGCGAGGTGAAGAGGACGTTACCGCCGCCTACTTCTGTATTTGTGATCTAGCTGAGAATGACAGACTGACGTAATCCACTCCCACCGCAATGACGTCAGGGCCTAGTTGGAAGACACCGCGCAGTTGCTTATGCCGACTTCTCTTTATTTCCTTCGTGGTTAAGATAGTTTTTTCTCAGGAACGGATAGAAGTGTCATATTGAATTTTAAAATTATGTCAAATGCCTAAGTCTACGTTCCTTTGGCGGTGTAAAAAATTAAAACTTGTAAGTTAATGCGATCAACAAATAGGGCTATTTAAAATCACTGATCAAAAGCTATACTTGTCCCGTGCAGGGATCGTACCCAAAACTTTTCGATGTAATGAGAGGAGTGGATACGCTCTTAACCCCGAACTAGACCGAGCCATCGGCAATTCTCACTCTTGTCTTCACATTCACATACAGAGGTTGCCAATACATGCGAAATCGCGTCGTATTATTGATCTGTCCTCGCGACTAACTCATATTCGACAATAACCCCTCGTTCGCAGGCGTTCTGGTACACGACGCAGCGCGGCGACTACAACGGCGAGGTGTTCGGCTCGTCGGACCGCTGGAACGGGCTCGGCATCATCTTCGACTCGTTCGACAACGACAACAAGCACAACAACCCCTACATCATGGCGGTCGTCAACGATGGCACCAAGACCTTCGACCATAAGAGGTAATGTATTGATAATGATTGGCTACGAACCCGAGCCATTTTTGGCAGTAAAAAAATGAAGAACTTGATATATAATATCTACTCGAGATATAATATATCAAGTTCTTCATTTTTTTACCATCAAACAAACCTTATACTAGAAATTATTCCGGTATCGTGGGGTGGGTTTAGAAAAATAAAATTCACACACCCAAACACCCAGACTGAAATATTTGTACCGTGTGGGGATCGAACTCGATGCTTCTCTATCCACTGGTCCGTTAAACTCTTTTGGGATATTTATTCATTACGTGACAAAAATATTCAAGTTATTTAAAAATCTTTAGAATGCTAACTTGAACATTTCCAAGATTTAGTATTAGTATTAAGTAGCTACGTAGCGTGCTAATTAGCATGCTAATTTCGCGTGTTGCAGTGACGGCGCGACGCAGCTGCTATCTGGTTGCCTGCGCGACTTCCGCAACAAGCCGTTCCCGACCCGCGCGCGCGTCGAGTACTACCTCAACACGCTCACCGTCTACTTCCACAACGGTGAGTGCTAACGAGCATTTAGCAAGTAGCGTGTTAAAAATCATATGAAATTATTTTTTATTCATGGCAGCTGCTATCGTGTAGGAAAACACGATGGCGGTTAAAATGTGTTATTATATTTATACAAACTCCCTATTTTGGTTATATAATCACTTTATCTAATTAATAATGCACTCATTTTGGGGAGAGAGCTGGAAGTGTTGCTAAATCAATAAATTTCTATGTGCCATCATACTAATAAAATCACACTTAAAATAAAAACGTATTTTATTTAAACAGGTTTAATAGCAGATCGATCATAATTCATTCTTCACTTTAGAAGCGAACAGCAGTGAGTGCGCTACTAATTAAAAAAATATAACCTGTATTTAAATGACACATCACACTACGCCGTCACGCCTATATTTCCCAAACGGGGATGGCAGAGGTGTAATGAGTACATCCACTTTTCGATGTTAGGTCCCATGTAAAAGGGGGCGAGCCTATAGCCATATACCGCGCACACGTACGATTATCATCAATTGCATCAGGAGTATGTATGTGTTGGTTTTGAAATGGTTGAAAGTCTAATTGGTGTAAGGCGATATTTTGGCGATACTTACACTGTTGGACGTTGTCCCCGCAGGCATGACCAACAACGAGGCCGACTACGAGCTGTGCTTCCGCGCCGAGAACGTGGTGCTGCCGCGCGCCGGCTACCTGGGGCTGTCGGCGGCCACGGGCGGGCTGGCCGACGACCACGACGCCATCCACCTGCTCACCTCCTCGCTGCACTCGCAGCAGCAGCCAGGTGCCCGCTCCCTGCCGGCAGGAGGAGGAATCCTCATAGATACCCGTTTCCGACCAGGACGTGACGTTATTTTGAACTCACGGATGAAAAATCTAGAGAAATGCCATACGCTTTCGAACGGCGGACACAAACACGCATACCCACCCTTAGCCGGCCGCAGTCTCGCGCGGCTTACCGACGTCATCACGTAGACCCCAAGCGGGGGTAAAAATGAATACACCCACTTTTCGCCGTCGATGTTAGATCCCATGTACTACGGGGCGAGGCTATTGCCATATACCGGACACGATTCCAGACTCCGAACTCATACAAAAGGGACGTTTTCGGACCCTAGGATTTAAACCCAGGAACTTGTGATCACAAAGCGATGCGCGTTCCCACTAGACCAACGAGGCAGTCATAAAAAATGGAATTATTCCTATTGCACCATATAATACCCGGTTTATACACTGCCAGTGTCGCAGAGCAATGAGCAATACCCAGGCAGCGACGACCGTGTACGTACTTCCATCTCACTTCAAGCATCTATGTTTCTCATATGCTTGCAAAAACTCCCGACATCAGATTTTCTTTTCCCCGAAATGATATTGTTACAAAAATATCCTCAAGGCAATTTCTATACTAGTTTTCCCATAGTTTTTCTGATGCACCACTCTCAATGTGAGTGTGTTTTTGGATTTTATGTACCTTTTTTACAAAGTATTTTTTCTTCCCCCATAACTCCTAAACGATTTCTAAACTGACCACTCTGAGTGGGCGTGGCCTGTCAGTCTTTTGACTTCCGCCGATGAAGGAAGCGTTGGGCAGTGATAGCGTGGGAAGGGAAGTATAGCGTAAGTGGAGCGTTTATACGACTTACCTTCCCTCACGTCACGCAGAAGTGAGAGAGCCAGCCACGCAGAGCCATCAATTGTAATGAGTGTATACTGTTGTGTGTAGGCACGACGGGCCAGCAGATCAGCTCGGATGAGCAGCAGAAGCTGTCGCAGGAGTACCAGGAGTACCAGAAGAAGCTCGAGGAACAGAAGGAGCAGTACCGCAAGGAGCACCCCGACCAGGTCAGACCACACTTGTTTGAAGCCTGTACGGGTTGGGCCAGCGTGTTATGCCAACGAGTACAATCCCTATTTTGGTCGTTGGCAACCAACACACACAAAGTATTTTGCGCTGCGCCAACTGCGTTCACACGTTGGACTTTAAATCAGCCCGTTGTTTCACCAACGTTTAACCAAAGGCCTTCGGGGCTCAGTACATGAGCTGAACGTACATACACAGTACACCTCTGCCACCCCCGCTTGGGGAATATAGGCATGATGGTTTTTTATTTAAAGGAGATCTTTATAATCTATCTCTATCACTCTCACGCGTGCAGGTGCGAGACAAGGAGGGCGAGATGGACGACTGGTTCGAGTCGGACGGTCAGCGTGAGCTGCGGCAGATCTTCCAGGGCCAGATGCAGATCCACGACGTGCTGCGGGACCTCAACAAGAAGGTGGACGAGGTGAGCGTGCTGCTTCTCTTTCTAACTCGCAAAGAGACCATACCTGCTTCTCTTTTCAACCCGTCAAGAAGTGACAGTGTGATCATGTCTTTTTCTCTTAGCCCGTTGAGTTTCTGCATAGTAGTATTTTTTCTTTCCTTCTCTAACTTGATATACCTCTCTTACAAGGCACAGAGGGAGACAAAACATACTAATCCCCAAAGAAAAAAAAACAACAGCAGGGTTATATTGAGTATTTGTGAGTTCTATTGGGCACCTTTTCATCATCAGACTCAAGGACGAGGGGGTTACGTTCTATAGTTCACATTTTCTTATGGCGACCTTCCGACTCCATTATCAGACCATGCCACGTATGCCAAATTTCAGTATCTGCATGTGCTTGGAAAATGGATCACATAATTACGCAGTCGCGCGTGCGCTTCCCCCCCGTGCGGGCGTGTCTATCTATCTATCGAAGGAAATTAGGTTTTGTTTTGAAAATGTCGAAAGTTGTGAAATGCAATTCGTGCAATATTATTATCGACGAAATGTTAGCCTACATTCAAAATAAGCTATCGGTGATCGATGAAGATACCCTAGTGCGAATTTGTACGTCTGCATTTTCTAGTGAAGAGATCGAGAAGTCAAAATCACTATTGTTCGATTCCATACCGCTGAAGGCCAAAATCAAGCGGAAAAATAAAGGCAAGGAACAACGAGATCTTGGGGATATTGTGAATATATTTAAATCAACGGAATCAGATCTTTTCCCGGTTTTTGTGGCAAGGGATCTTGAGCGGCTACCTCCAATCTTGTTTGATCATCTGGACTGTACAAAGCTTCTAAAAGACCTGCTCAGACTGCAAAACGAGCTAAAAGACGTAAAAGAAACATACGCTACGCAGAAACAGCTGAGTGAACTTAAGGAGGAGATGTTAAAAAGTCAAAATGACCAATTAGTATCTTCTAGCAAAATAAATATGAAAAGAGGTGCTTGGGTGATGGATAGTGGCCCTATGGGATTATCCAACATAAATGATAATTCATCAATAGATGAAAATATTGAAGAAAACTTGGTACACGGGCACAACAATAATGCACATCGATTGAGAAAAATTATGACGGTAGAAGTAGAACAAAACGCCAATGAAAAAAGCACTATATCGCAACGAATGGGTGGCGGTGGATTCGTGCCTCGCGCTGCGGCTACAGACACCGCGCCGAGTCCAACCGTTTCGAGACAGCTGACCGTGACGTCACATGGGCAGGCCCCTGCGTCGCAACTATCAGCTGATTGCAATAATAACAAAAGACGGGCGGGCGTTGAGGACATTGCGAACACTCGAGTTTTGTCGGCTCCTGAACGCGAGCTGGTACGAAAAGATGATAATGAAGGATGGCAAAGTGTTTCCTACCGTAAGAAACCAATGAGGTACCGTTATCTAGGTACTACCGGTATTTCTCGGGATAATGATGGAAGGTTCAAAGCAGTGCTGAAACAAGTGCCTATCTTCATTACCAAGGTGCATACAGATACGACTGAAAAAGACATAATGGATTACGTATATAAAAAAACGAAAGAGAGAATTACGCTAGAAAACATACAGTCTAAATATGACAGAGACTACAAAGCCTACAAATTCTTTATCAAGGAAAACAAATTGTCATTATTCCTTGATAATAAATTATGGCCTGAGGGAATAATATTTAGGCGGTTTGTTCCGTTTAAGGCACGGAAACCGAACGCGAACGGTGTAAATAATGGCACTGTAAATGACCATTAATGAAACTTATTCAATGGATACAAAATCTATATACAATTTAGTAAGTTTCAACTGCAAAAGTGTGAAACGCTCGGTGGAGAGTGTCAGGCAATTATGTCGTAAATCAGACATTATTGCTTTACAAGAGACTTGGTTACTGCCAGACGATATTCACTTCTTAAGCGATATTGATGACGAGTACGGTTGCACCGGGACGTCAGCGGTTGATACCGCCGCCGGTATGCTGAGAGGGCGGCCGTACGGTGGAGTTGCATTGCTGTGGAGGAAAAGTGTTTTTAACAATGTAACGGTTGTACAATGTGATAATCCGCGAGTGTGTGCCATAAAAGTAACCATGGATCTAAAATCATTCCTTGTGTTTAGTGTTTACATGCCCACAGATAATAATGCAAATCTTACGGATTTCGCGGACTGTCTTGGTTTGGTGAGTGCTATTATAAGAAATGAGAATACTGAATCTGTATATTTACTCGGGGACTTTAACGCGCATCCAAATGAACAATTTTATAATGAGTTGGTATGTTATTGTATGGAATTGGAATTATTGTGTGCTGACATCCAATTACTAGGTTTAAACTCTGACACTTACACATACATAAGTGAAGCGAATGGTGCGAGACGTTGGCTCGACCATTGCGTAGTGACCAAATCAGCTATGGAAACTATTGTAAACACTTATGTGATGTATGACGTTCTGTGGTCCGACCACTTTCCACTCGTTATTCAATGTCAGTTAGATAATATTAAATCTAAATTCTACGGAACTAATAAAACCCGACGTAATAATAAAATTCGTTGGGGGGAAAGAAAACCGGAGCAAGTTGACATTTATACAAAATTTTGTAACAGTAATTTAAAATTAATTGACTTTCCAATGGAATTAAGTGCATGTAGCGATTATGTTTGTAATAATTTGGACCACAGAAATATTATTGACAAAATGTATGATGACATTATTAATGTATTATGCCAGGCAGCTTGTGTGAGTTACAATCAGAGTGTTCATACGCGTAAGAAACCGGTTATAGGGTGGAACAGGTATGTGAGCGATGCGCACAGAGAGGCCCGGCATAAGTTTGAGTTATGGGTTTGGAATGGTAGGCCGCGGGAGGGATGTATTTGGAATAACATGCAGACGAGTCGCAGGATTTTTAAATCGCGTTTGCAATGGTGTCAAAATAATAGAGACCAAATCAAAATGGATATCTTGGCTTCGCAACATTCCAGCCGCGATTTCAAAAACTTTTGGAAATCGACTAATAAATTAAATAATAAGCCGGGTTTACCTGTGAGTATCAACGGGACTAGTGACTTGGTAGGCATAGCTGAGATGTTTAAAGAGCACTTTACTATAACATCGCCTCTGGGACCATCACAGCATGCATGTAGCGTTGGTTGTAGTGGCCAGGAGGTTAGTGCCCGATTTTCGGCAAAAGAAGTAAGAGAGGTCATTAAATCTATGTCGAAGGGTAAGTCTCCGGGCCATGACGACTTGAGCATTGAGCACCTTAAATATGCAGGTACTCATCTGCCCCGAGTGCTGGCGATGTTCTACTCCTTATGTGTGGGACACTCGTACTTACCTTCGCAGATGCTCAAGACTGTGGTTGTCCCGGTCGTGAAGAATAGGACTGGCGATATTAGTGACAGGAGCAATTATAGACCCATCTCCCTGGCCACTGTTATCTCGAAAGTGCTTGACGGTTTGCTTAACACTCAGCTTGAAAAACACATACATGTACACGACAACCAATTTGGTTTTAAGTCAGGTCTCTCCACAGAAATGGCGATATTGTGTTTAAAGCAAACTGTCAAATACTATACCGATAGGAATACGCCTATTTTTGCTTGCTTCCTCGACTTATCGAAGGCGTTTGACCTGGTTTGTTATGACATCTTGTGGCAAAAACTACAACAAACATCAATGCCAGCGGATTTAATACGTCTTTTTAAATATTGGTACATGAATCAGGTCAACGTTGTTCGGTGGGCGGGGGCCTATTCGACCTCATATAGGTTGGAGTGCGGAGTGAGGCAAGGGGGGCTAACCTCACCTAAACTTTTCAACCTCTATGTAAATGCGCTGATTGAGAGGCTGAGCAGTACGCATGTCGGTTGTCATATTGGAGGAGCATGCCTTAATAATATTAGTTATGCTGATGACATGGTGCTGCTGAGCGCCTCAGTGAGTGGATTATCGAAGCTGCTTGGCATTTGCGAAAAGTACGCTGACGATCACGGCTTGTTGTACAACGTGAAAAAAAGCGAGTGTATGGTCTTTCAGGCCAGAGGCAGATGTCTGGGTAATATACCGACCATTAAATTAAAAGGGTGTCCCCTAAATAGAGTCGACAAATTTAAATACCTAGGTCATGTGTTAACCTCGGACTTGAAAGACGATGTTGACATTGAAAAGGAACGTAGGGCGTTGTCTGTTCGTGCGAATATGATAGCCCGCAGATTCGCTCGCTGTTCGAGAGGAGTCAAAATAACCTTATTCAGGGCATTTTGCACTTCTTTCTACGCGAGCAGTCTGTGGGTCGCTTATTCGCGGGGACAGTACGGCGCTTTACGTGTCCAATATAACAATGCGTTCCGGGTGCTTTTGGGGCTGCCTCGCTTTTGTAGCGCTTCGGGAATGTTCGCCGAGGCGCACGTGGACTGCTTTTTTGCAACCATGCGCAAGCGGTGCACGTCCTTGCTGCGCAGGGTGCGGGCCAGCCCCAACAGTATCCTTAACGCATTGGCGGAGAGGTTTGACTGTCAGTACTTGAACCACTGCAACATGGTTCATTTACTGACTAATGCATTGTATTAATAATAATAATAATATTATGTAATGGATCTTGACATCTGAAATAAATAATAATAATAATAATAATTTGGAGAGACATACGAAAATTGCAAGTTAAATATAAGCTTGTAAAAATGTTTAAATTGAAATGATATTGTTGCTGTGCGCAGGTGATCGGCAAGCAGCTGAACTCCCTGTCCATGCTCACGGCCGTGTACAGCCAGGCGCAGGCCGCGCCCGCCGGCCAGCCCCCTTCGCAGGTTGGCCTGCACTTATTTACACTTTGCCGCACTGCTCGAATCAGGGAGGTTACCACAATCCGTTTAGAGGTCATCCGTAAATAACATCGCAGGGATATCATCATTTTGGACCATAGTTTGTAGTTCGATCGTTTAATTTCATACCTTAGTGTTTTTTTTTACGTGTCAAATATAATATCAGCTGTTTCACTGCTGGGCAAAGGCCTACTCTCACAAATCGAGGTGAGAGAGATTAGGTCATTAAGGATTAGGCAGGCTTGTGGACACCGGCTGGAGAACTTAGCGAGCCGCCTGTAAGGCTTCCAATTTTGCTAACGACTACCACATTAAGTGGTAATCGGGACCGACGGCTTAACGTGCCTCCCGAAGCACGGAGACGCTCGAGTATTAAAATGCAACAAACGGTCACCCATCTCAGGCCGACCGAGTCGAACGCTGCTTAACCTTGGTGATCGGTAACAACATCGCGATCACACTACGAACACTTCGAATGTCAAATATCAATATTGAATTATAATTAAGAAAAAACCACAATGTCAACAGAAAGCAAAAAAAAATAATCAATTCTACAAATTCACAAATAATACAACAAACACATGAACACTGGAATATTATGTAGGATCCTAAATGACCAAATGTAAGAGTGGAGCAACTCAATGTTATGATTATTTAAATTGATACTCTAAATTTAAAATACTAGTGGTCACCCATTAGTCGAAATTCGACCATAATTAATTTAAATTAGAACATTATTAAGGTTATATTGTCAAAGACTATACTTCTATAATCACAGATTTCGCCAAGGGTACACTGTTAATTTGCGTATTTTTTAAAAACAAATTATATATTTGTTTTTTTTTTTTTTATTTAAATTTAAATAAAAAGAAAACTAATATGATTAAAGTAAAGAATACGTTTTTTTTAAGTTTTTTTTATTGAAACAGAATCAAAAAGAAAATGCTGTCCATTGAACTTGACATACATATTTCGATAATTTAATTAATGATACAAAACTCCTTTGTGAATGACGTTTTTTGTAAAAACTCTTTCATCGTTTGCTGGTTATGTTTGACATTCAGTAAGACTATAGACAAATAATATTAAAGACAAACAATATTAATCTATTCTCAATTTGAAGTGTATTGTGTCAAATACAGTGTAGGGTGTGTAATGTTATGTTAATAATTTTTTATTGATTTAATGTATTTATAATGCATAATTTAAAAAATATATTAGCATTCTGCACTCCTTCTCTATATAAACTACAAGTGTGGGAAATTTCATACTCCTCCGTCCGCGCAATTTTCGTAAAAAGGGGTACAAAGTTTTTGCTCCACGTATTAATATAATGATAAAACTTAATTTTTTACATTCCTGTTTTTGTGTTATGTTATGCTTGGCCAACTATACACGGTGGAATTTTGAGACGGGGCAGTAAGGGCAGCTACCTCAACCGTTGTGATCAGGAAAACGGTCTTTCCTTTATTTTTACGCGATATCAGTCCTATAAAACGTTTTCATCCTTAAAAGAAACAGAATCGCTTGGCATCAAATTTTGTGTAAATTGCCCATTTTCTTACTAACTGTACATTTTTTTCAAAATCTGTAAATCCTAAGACCGTTCCTGTAGCTACAATGATTTAGGTAGCTGCCCTTACTGCTACGTATCAATAATCCACCCTGAATAGGTATGTAACAATTAGTATCCCACCGAAGGTCGATTTTTAATAGGCCATCGCCAGAATCTTCAGCCGAAGCCGAAGATTTAATAACCCTAAGAAAAGTGGTTCAGGATTGGCTACATTTTAAAAAAGTTATCAAAACAACACCTACAACTGATCAAAAATAATAATAGTCCTGTTAAGAAACTGTCCCACCGTTGGGCACGGGCCTCCTCTCAAACAGAGGGTTGAGGCGATAGTCCACCACACTGGCCCAGTGCGGGTTGGCGAACTTCACACATCTTGGAGGAACTGTCAGGCATGCAGGTTTCCCCACGATGTTTTTCCTTCACCGTTAAAGCAAGTGATAGTTAATTTTTTTAACACTCATATGCTTTCTAAAAGACATAGGTACGTGCCTGAGTTTGAACCCGAGACTTCTGACTTTGCACTCCAACGGTCTAACCACTAGGCTATCACTGCTCTCAAAAATAAAATATTAATACTAGAATAATATTGCTTATAGTATTTATTTACTTAAAAGCATTCGTCAGTCGTAAATCGTTATAGATCGTTCAATTTCGGTGCCTGCTGGAAAATTTCGGCCTATTTTGGCCGAAGCTTCGGTCGGACACTAGTAACAATGTTTTTTCGTCGTTAGGTGCCGATGCCGGCGCTGCCGATCGGGCGGCACGACTGGGACGGACTCGTCGCCAACAACCAGCTCATGATCAACACCATCGCTGAGCTCAAGTGAGTACCCCACCGCTGGGCACAACCAGCCCGCTGTTGGAAATATCTAGTTCATAATCGCGGTGTCCCAAAGGGCTGCTTTATCATTAAATTATACATCTTATTTTCCCCAGAGGGTTTTGTAATGAAGGTGTCCTAAAAGGCTGGTTTATCGTTATTCAATTTGAAACTTTATTCTTATCTCTAGAGCGATTTATAATCAAAGTGGCACAAAAGTCTATTTGACATCTTATTTCCGTCCATAGAGTGTTCATAATCGAGTTTTCCCAAATTAAATTTGACATCAGATTCTCATTCCCAAAGAGTTCATGATCGAGGTGTCCCAAATTAAATTGGACACCCTGTTCTTATTCACATTATGTTCATAATCGACGTGTCCCAAAGTAAATTGGACACCCTGTTCTTATTCACAGAGGGTTCATAATCGAGTTGTCCGAAATTCAATTTAGCATCCTATTCTCATTCCCAAAGGGTTTATGATCGAGGTGTCCCGAATTGAACACCGTATTCTTATTCACTGAGGGTTCATAATGGAGATGTCCCAAATTCAATTTGACACTATCTTTATTCACGGAGAGTTCATAATCAGTGTCCTAAAAGAACACTTTATCATTATACAATTTGACACTTAATTCTCATCGCCAGAGGGTTCATAATCGAGGTGTCCCGCAAGTCGGACTCCCTGCTCGCGGCCGGGGGAGGCGCGGGCGGCGCCGGCAACCCGCAGTTCCTCACGGAGATAAGGGACAGCATACACCAGGTCAAGCAGACCGTCGCCGGAGTCGCGCAGAGGTACGTGCCACTTTAAACGACTTAACACTTCCAGTGAAACGACTTGAGATGACTTGAGAGTTGAATGAAACAAGTTGGAATGGCTTGTAAGTGAAACATGTTAAAATGATTTACGACTTTTAATGAAAAAAATAAGTTGCCTTGGGACTTTGAGTGAAAAGACTTGATACTTTTAATGAGACAACTTGAAACGACAAGCATTTAATGATAAAAAATAATGTCAGTCAATCTTTTTATTTTTGTTTCAAATAATAGTCTGTCTAATGAAAGCCGGGACTATTTTACCATGACCAAATAGACCGAGTTTTATCTGAAGGACAAGTCTAAAGTCTCCGTAACCGGCGAGCGTGTATGAGACAAACTATGAGAGTGGAGGAAGCCTGAGAGGTATGTAAGGAAAGAACCTGTTGGAACTCTGAACTCTCTGCCTACCCCACTAGGGATCTGACATGATGATATCGATAAATAGATAGAAGAAACACATAGAAGAGAGGAGGGGTGAGGGAGGAGAAGCAAATATACAGAAGGGTTGGCCTAAGGAACTGCGCTATCTTCCAACTAGGCCATGACGTTATCGCGCTGGCTGTGGTTTACGTCAGTCTGTCATTCTTAGCTAGATGGCAAATACAGAAGTAGGCGAAGTGTAACGTCCTCTTTACCCCGCAGAATGACACGCTCGATTGTATAGGGAAATCTAATCTAAAATAATTAAGCACTTTAATTCTGTTTTTCTTTTCCTTACAAAATGTCTCTTTATTCAGCGTGCCTTTTGGCAAAGGCCTGATATAAATGGTGTTTATTATTTTCGAGTCTTTCAGCCATATACTTTTGGTCTTAATAACTTGTCTGATGCCGTGTTTTTCTGGCTGTCCGCAGGATATCAGGTCCGCAGGTGGTGAACGCGCCGGCGTGTCCGGAGGTGAGCTGTGTGGGCTTCACCTCGCTTCTGATGGTGGTGGCCGCACAGCTCGGCCTCATGCTCCTGTACGCGCTTTACAAGTGAGTAGCCTTTCTATTTACAAGCTTCTACATACACCGCAAGGGATCTGGCGTGCTAATATAGATAGATATGTTGCGCGGAGTTCGGTCTAACATCCATCTCGTGAGCCTATTTCACAGTGATTATACTCTCTTTCACTAAATAAGTACTAGTTCAAGAAGTTTAGAATTTGACGTTTCTAGATATGTGGTGATAATAAAATTGAATGAAATAGAATCGATTGCATTCGCATCGAGATATTTTATAAAGAAAAATGAATCGATCCTAATATCAATAATTTTGGAATAATAAGTAAACAAAATACAATAATATCATTATTAATTTACGAATCAAGTGATTGGTCGCTCACAGGAATTTTATTATTTAACAATAATCTCCGTAACCGGCGAGCGTGTATGAGACGAACTATGAGAGTAGAGGAAGTCAGAGAGGTATGTAAGGAAAGAATCTGTTGGAACTCTGTACTCTCTGCCTACCCCGCAAGGGATCTGGCGTGATGATAAAGATAGAGAGATAGAATTTATTGATTAAACCGATTTCCTTGTGACAGTCTCTTAAACGCAAACCGTTCCAGTTTACATAATTGAGTAGTAGAGTTATATAAACATTTTTAGGTTATTAAATAAAAACGTAAATCTATAACAGTATTGTGATTTAATTGAAAAATAAAATAGATTTATTTTAATTTATTTCTATATTCTTGTTTATTTTCTGGATACTTTTTTTATTTTTTTTTCAAAACGTAGCCCCACTCTAGTATTGATTCCTGTGTCGTGGGTACATTTTCAAACATGAAAATTCGCATACACAAATACCCAGACCGAAGCAAATAATTGTGGATCTCACAAAGATTTGTCCCGTGCGGGAATCGAACCCACAACTATTAGACACAGTGGGTGGAGCGGACTGGGCTCTTAACCACTGCGCTAAATCGTCCGTCAAAATATATATATAATATTATAATAATAATATTAGCCCTGTTAAGAAACTGTCCCACTGCTGGGCACGGGCCTCCTCTCCAACTGAGAAGGTTTTAGGCCATAGTCCACCACGCTGGCCCAGTGCGGGTTGGCGAACTTCACACACCTTCGAGAAACTCTTAGGCATGCAGGTTTCCTCACGATGTTTTCCTTCACCGTTAAAGCAAGTGATAATTAATTTTAAATACGCACATGCTTTCGAAAAGACAGAGGTGCGTGCCTGGGTTTGAACCCGAGACCTCTGACTTTGCAGTCCAACGGTCTAACCACTAGGCTATCACTGCTGCAATATATATAAGTTTATAATTATCCTTGTTTTTACTAGCCCGTGTGTCCGAAACGTACACTATATATTTATCTATATTATCACGCCAGTACGCAGAGAGTACACAGTTTCAACAGGTTATTTCCTTACAAAACACATTTCATTTAACTAATGTTAAACCAATTATTGATGTCGTTGTATTATTGTTCGCAGAGAAAGGAAAGAAGCGCAAGCGAAGAAGTTCTTCTAAGTAGTGTATCGCGGCCGACAGGTGGCGTTGACCCCACAATAGTTCCGCATCGCTCCCAACAGATGGCGTTCCCTTTATTCCCTTTATATTTTTTTATATTTATAATATAGGATACGTTCGCTTGAAAAAACTGAAACTCAGTGTTACTTAAGGCCTCTTTCACGACCCTCAAGTATAGTCTGAGGACTAATCGACAATTAAAAGTAACTAACTAGCATTTTGAGGGTGGTGAAAGAGGCCATCAGCCTAAGCCTTGAATTAAGTTTATTCAGGGCGTGTACCACCTAATTAATAAAACCGTTTTTACCTTACCTCTGCCCTAAGACAGAGATGTGCATATACGCTTGCTCTGTCTCTTTTTCATGGCAAAGTAAGATTGAATTAGTTATTCTATCTGTAGCATAACTATTTCAATCTTATATGATACCTCCTTAATATAAAGATAAATGCAAGTGCATTTATACCCCAATCTGAACAATATTTGTTCAGTTTTTTTGTCACTTTCTCACATAGTTCGACAAGGATCTTTTGACACGTGTCCAAAATCTGAATTAACGTTGTCGTCAAGTGAAATGTCACTACATGATAGTTCGCTGCCGTTTGCTATTAAATTTCCTCAAGTTCTTTTTTAATGGGAATGTTTTAAATGACGTTGTTTTTATTTTGTTCTCTTATTCAATTTGGTTTACTGCGTCCACATGTGGCAGCTTGATTATATTCGATGACCAGCTGCGTCAACTGTCTCGAGTTAGTTACACCCTGGACGTAGTAGAATTTACTAAATTGTAACCCTAATTTCACACGAACGCCCCCTCCTCCTCCACGATATCATCCAAATGTCAAAAGATCCTTGTCACACTTGTACAAGTTTGCTCGATCAGCTGATCAATCTGTATCGAAAACTTAAACATTTCAGTTATACGAATAAATTAATTATATAGTCGTTGTCAAATGAATATCTGCTATGTGCAAAAAGTATAAGTTTGAGATATTGAATAAAACATTTTCCTGTAAAATTTTATATGAAGCAGATTTTTGAAGCATATTTTTTTGTAACCATAGTTTACCGTATAATGCACAGAGTCCCGTTGCAGTCTTTTTAAGAAACTATGGTTAGTGAACTATTCATAATAGTCGAAATACAGAAATTTAGCAGATATTCTTTGACATTGACGATATTCATGGCCCTATCTCGAAGCATTCATTGATTTTTAAAGAAAAACTCACAAAAAATAACTAACTTTGTAATATATATAATTGATGCCATTACTGATGCAATCCGAACTATTGTGGGGATGGCGTATTAAGGAGATTTTTTTCTACCAATAATTGTGTGTGAGAGAGATAGATGAACATTATTAGTATTGTGCAGTCATGGACCAGTCTGTCTTTCAAGATGTACAAGGCCGCCATTAAAAGAACTTATTCTTGTTCTGTTGTCTGCGCTTGTAGGCCTTGTGCATATTTACAAATAAAATAAATAAATTGACACCGTCACGCCTATATTCCCCAAGCGGGGGTGGCAGAGGTGTACTGTGTACACTCACTCTTCGACGACGATGCTAGATCCCATGTAATAGGGGGCGAGTCTATTGCGATTCCAGGGCATAATTCCAGACTCCGGATTGATACTGGGAATGTTACGATATAAAACTACATTTGTCCGACCTAGGTTTGATCATCGCAAAACGCTTTATTTATGACTACACCAATGAGGCATATTTATGTTATCGATCGATTAGTCCTCAGAAAATTAGTATCAAAGCTTTTGTATTTTGATACCGGCTCATCAACAGCTTCGACAGCAAGTACTACCAAATGCACTAAATGCGGTTAATATGAATTCGTAAGAACTTATCGCCAAGGATCGGTAAGTTAGCGATCGTTATATACATATGTTAAGACTGCAGTCTGATGATGGAGTCGGGAGATGGCTACGGGAATTTCTCAACTATCCAAGATAGCTCCGTCGAACTTTAGTTATAAAGATTTAAGTTCTTAGGTTTTAAAGTAAATAATAATAAACTAGTTATCCTCAACTCAACATGACTGCACAATAAACTTGTCTGCGTATGTAAATAATATTTATACGACTATTTTCTGTTTCTCTTTAGTATTTTTTTTAGATTTTTTATTTGTCAAAAGGTTAATTTTATTTTTTAAATGTTTCGTGTGTGACTCGTCTCGCCGCGGGCGGGTGAATGTTAAATGGTTGTAAGCAAAGATTATTTTTTGTGAGATTAAAGGTGGATTTTTTAAGGGTTGTTTTATTTTTTTCACTAGACACATCGGTAAAATGTCAATGTAGGAAGAGAGCGTCGCGATCCCGTATTACAGACAGCGTCGCGACGCCGTATTACAGAGACGTTGCTATGCCATATTACAGAGAGCGTCGCGTCGTCGTAATACAGTGCGCGTATTAGAGAGGGTGTAGCGAGGCTTTATTGCAGAGAACGTCGCGTTGCCATATTACAGTGCGCGTCGTGACGTTGTATTGCAATAAGCGACATGACATCGTATTACAATGAGCGTCGCGACGCCTTATTACAGTGTGCATTGTGATGTTGTATTACAGAGAGCGTTTGACGCCGTATTGCATTGATCGTCGCGACGTCGTATTATAGAGAGCGATGCAACGCCTTATTACAGAGACTGTCGCGACGATATCACAGTGACGTCGTGATACTGTGGCATCGCTACGCCGTATAACAGAGTTGCGAAGTCGTATTACCTATGTGGGTGAGTTCGCGTGCCTCGCCAGCGAGATCGGTGTCTGATCTTGTCTGCGGTATCTGTGTCTGAATAAGAGAAGTCAAGTCATTGGGAGAGTTGGTGAGAATATGGCGCGGAAGGCCATAGCGCAGTCGCTATAAAATAACTTCCCTCCTATCATCATAGGAGGGGAGTTATTTTATAGGCTGTTACGCCATTAAGGTGAGTATTGACGCTTTATGAAACAAGACTTATAAGTTTACTCCGTGATTTACACAAAATAGTAGTACATGTCATGGTTTATCTATATTTTTATAACATAAAATTTATCACAGCTACTTAACTATATCTATAGATTTTGTCACTTCGATTTCTGGCTTAGCCAAGGGGCTTTTTTTATACGTAGCCCCACACTAGGATTTATTCCTGTGTCGTGGGTGCGTTTACAAACATGAAACAAGACTTTACAAGATCTGGCGAGTGTTCACAAACCTGGCTTTACTACACCGCACCAAGTCCTTGTGGTGGAGTATGCCCCATTCTCTCTCACCTCGAGTTACGAGTAAATAGGTATTAGAATAGATACAGATATATCTACTAAGATATCTCCACCGCAAACATAATCGTATGGATCAGCCGTTATATAGTCAGCCTTATTTGAATTAGTCTGCACAATTTCTTTATCATAATCAACTAACGTATTATCTTATAACAGCGCACGAATAAGTATATACACTTCTTATACAGCTATCATCCATTGAAAATGATAACGGTTGCTATAATTATAATACTGGCTGTGAGCCTGTACTTCTACACATCAAGAACCTTCAAATACTGGGAGACCCGAGGAGTGAAATGTGACAAACCGATACCATTATTTGGGAACAACCTCAGGGGCTATTTATTTCAAGCCTCTATGACTCAAATAGCCAATGAGCAGTACTGGAAGTATCCCAACGAAAAAGTAGTCGGTTTCTTCAGGTCTACAAAACCGGAACTTACAATTCGAGACCCGGAACTGATTAAGAGAATTCTCATCACCGACTTTCAGTATTTCTACCAGAGAGGTTTCGTCCCGATAAAAACTGCATATGAGCCGCTTTTGCAAAACTTGTTTTTCGCTGAAGGTGACCTATGGAAATTGTTGAGACAGAGATTATCGCCTACTTTTTCGACTGGTAAACTCAAAGCTATGTTTCCTTTGATCGTGGAGAGAGCTGAAAGGTTACAAACAAGAGTACAGACTATGGCAGCAGAAGGGAAGTCATTAGACGCGCGCGAAATTATGGCGCGATACACGACAGATTTCATAGGTGCTGTCGCTTTTGGACTGGACACAGACACTCTCAATGATGAAAATTCTTCGTTCAGAGAGCTCGGCGTGAAAATATTTAAAGTCAGAGTGAGGGATATCGTCGTGGCGTTGCTAAAAGATTTATTTCCAGAGACGTTTAAGAATTTAAAAATAATGACGCGTTTAGAGGACGATTTGAACGAGCTGCTCGGAGAAATAATGAGGCAGAGAGATGGTAAACCTTCAGGGAGGAACGACTTTGTAGACTTAATGCTGGAATGCAAAATGAAAGGGACTATTGTAGGAGAATCTATCGAGAGAACGAAGGAAGATGGAACGCCAGAAACGGCGACTTTGGAGTTTGATGATAACATTATAGTCGCGCAAGTGTTTGTTTTTTTCGCAGCCGGTTTCGAGACTTCCTCGTCAGCTACGAGCTTTGCGATGCACCAACTCGCTTACCATCCAGAAGTTCAAAAGAAAGCCCAAGAAGAAATTGATAGAATCTTGGCAAAATACAACGGAAATCTGAGTTATGATGCCATAAAAGACATGGTTTACTTGGAGTGGGTCTTCAAGGAAGCATTAAGATTATTCCCATCGCTTGGTTTCCTTCTGAGGCAGAGCGTAAAGCCCTATACGTTTCCCGAGTTGAACCTAACGATAGACGAGGGGGTCAAAGTGTTGATTCCGTTACAAGCACTTCATACAGATCCCAAGTATTTCGATGAGCCCGAAAAGTTTAGACCAGAGAGATACGATCCAGAGCTGTTTGATCCCAACAATAACTACGTGTATTTGCCATTTGGAGAAGGACCCAGAGCATGCATAGGTAAGTTAGAAACCCTCCTTTCTGGCGGCGTTTTCTCAGTGCTAAGGGTCGTTTCATCTTGACCGATTTCTAGTAGTGTGTAGAGATACATAGACTTGAGTTTCTAATGTTGAGCGTATCTAGTCGGTCCAACGTGCCGGGCTACGGCCTCGGTCTTTTTCTTTCGATCTTCCCTGTGACAAGAAGTCTTTCTATCCTATCCGGGTTTTTATATGTGACCAAAGTACTCGAAAGTTACATAGATAGAGTACTCTTCATTGTACACTAATGACCGGCTTCAATATTTAACTCAAGGATAGATTTGCCTACTACGGATAGAAGTTCGATATATTTTGTATGGAAAATGTGTCAAAATTCTACTGAAAGTATACACATCTATCCTTGAGTTGAAAATTGAAACAGGCCATAAATGTACTATAAAGTGGCAATTGTGAAACAGCATAAGGTACAACTGGCGGTCTAATACAACTTAAAAAAACTTTTTAAAAAAGGGATACCGACTTCATCGTGCAAAAAATATATATTAGAAGTCGATGCAAAGTAGCCGACTACACCGACCGATTTTTTGAAGTCGGTTTCCCTGAATTAAAAAAAAATTTCATTTTACAATTTTAAGGAATGAGTGATATAACTATTACTATTTACGTATATATAATAATATAATAATAATGTCAGCCTATACTGCCCACTGCTGGGCAAAGGCCTTCTCTCGCAATTAGAGGTGAGAGAGATTAGGTCATACTCCACCACGCAGACCCAGTGCGGATTGGCAGAGGCAGGTTTGTGACTACCTACTGTTGGTACTTATCAAGCTGCCTTGAGGCTTCCAACTCGGCTTAACGACTACCACATTAAGTAAAAACCGGGACCAACGGCTTAACGTGCCTTCCGAAGGACGGTGACGCTCGAATATGAAAATGCCACAAATGGTCACCCATCTCAGGCCGACGAAGTCGAACGCTGCTTAACCTTGGTGATTGGTTAGAACATCGCGGTCGCACAGCGCTACGAGCGCCTCGGTACTATTTATATACCTATATTATATTATTCTGCTTAGTTCTTTAGTAAGGTATCTACATGATTAGTATCACACCCATAGTTACAATCTACCTCATTCGTACGTCGTCGTACCGTTTGGCGAGTTTAAGGAGTCCCGTCGTCCCTTCAAAGTCTAGGGTACAATATCAATGAAATCAAAATGGGAGCATGGACATAAAAGAATCATCAAAATTGGTTCATGAACAAAGAAGTTATAAAAAAACAGACTAATAATAATTTATAATTTATTTCAGACCAATGATTCATAGTATATTAGTGCAAACTTAAACTAATGTTAGTTCATTATCTTAAAATTAAACTAATTGGGTACATAAATACCGAGACACGCACCCGTGACCACTGCCTCACCAAAGGTCCATCGAACTTATCTGCTAATGTTTGAAGAATGTTATTGGCAGCACCCTGAAATCTCTGCCACGTGGAGGCAATTCGCTTACGCATAATGGCATGAAAATCATCAACACCTCCGTTCGCGAACATATCTGACGCACTGCTGTAGCGCGGCAATCCCAATAACATTCTCATAGCATTATTATACTGTATTCGCAGAGTGCTGTAAGCCGTCTGCGTATACCGAACCCACAGGCTGCACGTGTAAAATGTCTGACAGAACGCTCTAAACAGAGTGATCTTTAATTTATCTGTACAACGTGCAAACCTGCGAGCGAGCATACTGCATCTTGCCGCCAGCTCCCTGCGCTTCTAATTATGCACCTCTTCCTTTTTTGAAGTTGGTTAATATTCTGCTCACTTCTATAGTAGGGTTGGAACCTATAGGATTGACGTAATACCCATAATAACTTAATCTACATATTCGTATTGTTTGTCGTTAAGGAGTTCCCTAATGTATCTTCAAAGTCTAAGGTCCAGTCACAATGAAATTAAAATGGAACCACCTTGGAGCTATGCCAAACCCAACGCAAATAAGAATAAAAAAATATACATACAGGTGAACATAGAAACTCTGCTAAATAGAGGTAGGTCAGTTCGTGACGTACATTTTCCTGCTAAGAATAAAGTTACTATACTTAAGTGAAATATGTTACATACATATATAGTCATTAGTAAGTTAGAAACAATATTTCCTTTTTCTCACACATTATATCCATCGATATTATTTCAACAGATGTTTGTTGCCAGGTGCTCGGCTCGGTCTGATGCAGTCGCTGGCTGGGCTGGCGGCCATCCTCGCCAAGTTCTCAGTGGAGCCAGCGCCGGAGACCCTGAGGCACCCCGTCGTAGACCCTAAGTCTAGTGTCGTACAAGGCTTCATAGGAGGATTACCGCTGTTATTCCGTGCGAGGTCGTAAATAACGAGTGAATATATAGAATTATGTGAGATTGTATTTGAAAATATATAAATGAATTATTGACAAAATTGTGTATTTAACCCATTATATCATTATTATGAGATATTTTTTTATCTATTTTACACATTTATATACCGCAATCTTTTGATCGGCGGCCAAAACCGGAAGTAATGCTGTTGTCATGTAAAATTACACTACATGCTCATAGCAACACCTCTCAAACCCCCTAATCGTAGCAGCCGCTGACTACGCATCTGACTCCCCTCCTATCGCTACGGTGCCGGAGGCGTATTCTCTTCGACCTTGCCTCCCTCCCTCACCTTCCTCCTTTCGAAAACAGATACCTCACACAGGATCAGGCGTCGACCTCGCCGGTAAGGTAGAAGAATCCGTTACTCGTCAGATCACCACGGCGAGACGTTGAGTATATGCCCACCCCATAGCCACGATCCAAGCTCAGGCAGTTCCTCCATAAGGCGCCCTTACGCTGTTGGCCGAGGGGCTCTTAGTTTTACCGGGCAAGAGGGCGAGCGTGCAACAACAACGGCCTTGGCTTTGGCTGTCGCTATAGGGGGCATATATTAGGTGTCTCGTCGTGGTGCTTTGTAGACAGCGGTCGGCGGGCAAGGAATTCTTCGACCACCAGATTTCAACAATCTCTATTAATAGGGCAAGTTTTGGAGATATCTGGAATAACCCGCGTTGCCCGCGATAAATATTTTTTTTTCATATCCCCTCTTGTTTAAATTCGTTGAATTTATCCTGGCAAGTTCTATAGACCCAGATGCTGTTTAGGGTCTGATGATGGAGCTAGAAAGTGGCCATAGGAGCTCCCCTACTACTCAGACCCTTATCATGTTTGGGCTTGTTGAATTTGTCTTGACTAGTATTATACACCTAGGGGGTGGCTGGTCTTATGAAGGAGCCGGAAAGTGGGTCTACAAACTCCTGAACTGAGTAAGATATTTTCGTCGTGTTTTCGCTATAAAAGCTTGTTTTTAACATCGAGTTATTATGTACCCACTACGTACTAGAGAACAGGTCTCAAACACGCACGCGTTTGAGTGCACACACTGTAGCTCACTTTGTGCTAGCTGCTCGCCGCAACGTGACACGTTCCAGTGCTAAGTTTTATTTCCAAAAATCAACCTTCATGTGCACGGATATGCTGTTAAAACAACTCCAGAAGCAAAAGAATTAAATATCTATGAAAACACAAACACACGCTAACCCCGCAATCATGAAGTTGTGCGCCATTTTTGTTCGGAATATCTTCTCTAGTAAGTGCCGCATGAATCTTTCGGCCCATGTATGACATTGACAGGGTGATATGACGTTGGTGTGAAGTTAGGGTTGTCATCTGGTAACATATTTCTGCTTACAGGTGGGTGGACACGATTACTAATAAAAAAGAACTTGGGTGAATTTCATAAAGTGACATTTCGCTATATTTTATGTCACTATATATATATATATATATATATATATATATATATATATATATATATATATATATATATATATATATATATATATATATATATATATATATAGTGACATAAAATATAGTAGTCGAGAAGTTTACGAAAAACACCTTAACATTATATTTTAATTAACACTCATTCATCATGACCAAACCGCTGGAGGCAATTTTGTCCCAAATTTTATTTTTAATAAATATAATAAGTTTATTTACTGTACAACCAACTTACAGCTAATTGTGTATGGGCAGTGAAGGCATTTACAGCCTGATCGGTGTCCTGAAGAGAAGGGGTGGAGTCCGAGCTGAAAGGAAGGGGGATGGGTCGGTATCCGCTAAGGCTGCACTCAGCGCATGCCAATCCACCACCGTCTTCTTGAGCGGCTGAGGGGTGGACGGAGGACCGAGTCGACCACAGGTCTGTGGTCAGAGTCCAGCTCATGGACTATCTCCAAGGAGCGCAACCGTAAGGTTACACCCTTCAGAAAGGCCATGTCCAGAACATCAGGACGGTGGTCGATGTTGTCCGGATAGTGAGTGGGGTGCATAGTCGCGATGACGTCAAAATCGAGTTGGTCGACCAGGGCGTCAAGGCTCCTACCGTTAAGGGAAGTGGTGAGGCAATTCCAAGCCACGTGCTTGCAATTAAAGTCGCCCGCCGGAATGACGGCACTTCCCAGATAAGAGTGCTTCGAAATCACTCCTGAGGACATGTGTAGTGGGAGGAAGATAGACGGAGGCGATCACAATGGGTTGATGCCCAGTGAGAGAAATACGACGGACCGAGGCTTCAATGTTGGTGAGCGCAGGGGGGTCGAGAGGAATACAGTGCAGAGACCTCCTGTAGTAAATGAGAGTACCGCCTCCACGGGAGCCGATTCTGTCATTACGCACGAGGTTGTAGTTTGCGTTCCCAGGATCGCGATGGGCGGGCTTGAGAAAGGTTTCCTTCAACAGAAGGATGTCCAGTTGATGATCTCGGAGGAAATCACCAACCTGATCACGTTGGGAGCGGAGGCTAACGGCGTTAAAGAACGTCAGGGATACGCTATGGACATTATAATATTAAAAAATTTTGCCTTTCAAAGTTTTAGCACGAATTTTAAAATCTACAATTTTCATAAGGTCAGCAGAAAGTTATTTGAAAGAAAAAGATGAATAGATGTAATTGGGGTAGTGCCAAAAAGGGACAATCCACTTTGCTTTGCTGTTTTTGACATTTCCTTATTATTGTTTGTTTGTGCCGGTGAAACGAAAATTATTTTGATAAAATTTGTCTACCTTCGCCGGTTTCTGTATTACCTTCGTCGATTTGATTTGTTTATTAATAATGTCAAATAATAAGCCATCTAAAACAGAGTTACAAGCGATATATCGGCTAGAATTTTATAAGAAAAAGGGTGATTGGAAATTGAGCGACACTCGGCAAGTTCTATCCACATCTCTAAAAACGAATAAGTAAGTTTTTATTTACTTATTTTCGAGCACATATATTTACTTTCCACCCCGAGACATCAACATACTAAAATCAAGCAATTTCTTGTTGTGGATTTTCATAAATAATGCAAAAAAAAACCTTTTAAACCATGTCAGTGAATTGCAAGGTGTTTGTAAACATTTTGGTGAGTTTGAGGTTCTGATATATAATTATAGCATTATATATGTGACATAAGTACTTACATATTTTTTAAATATTGGATAGGTACTACCTATTTTCATAATTTTGAAAATCATGGTGCATTCCTTATCATACATTGGTTAGAAAGTCATCCACAAAATATTGGTGTTACTCATGAAATTTCATTTTACACATCTGTTTAATTGTTGTCTTATTTTGTTTCTTGCTGAGATTCATGAGTTTTTTAATAACATTTAAAAAACTTATGAGTGAAATTAATATTATATGAGTCACTTGCTGAGATCAATTGTGAACTGACCCATGCAAGGACTATTGTAAACTATGGGAAGAGAACAAGGATGAAAGAAATGAGGATTCTAAAAATATATAGTAAACAACTACAAAAAATATAAATAAAAATTGTCACACCTAAATTCCTGAAGTGTTTTCACTCAGATATCACTGTGAATTTACATAAATATCACTGTGTCTCAATGTGAAAGGGGGCAAGCTTATTGTTGTGATATCAGGTACAATTTCAGACTCCGGATGACACCTGAGAATTGTCTGCAATAGAATAAAACAATGTTCGACCTAGAATATGAACCTAGGACTTCATGATTGCTACTCATACTATTGCACCACTTGACCAGATTGTTGTAGAGCCAGATTTATTGAGTATATATTTGTTTTTATTCGTGTATGCGATTTTTATGTTGGAAAAGCACCCACAACACAGCAATAAATCCTAGTGTGGGGCTATGTTTTAATTAAAAATTATGTAGTTATTACCTTATTATTACCATTCTAGGAAAGCCCTAAATGAGACATACTGCATAGAAACATGTAATCTTCAGACTAATGCAGATAGGGAGTGTCTAGTGAACAATAATGGACTTATAAATAATGAAGAACCCGGTAAGTACATGATGAGACTGCAATAAACTTAAATGTACACATCAATACAATGATGAATGACTTGGTCTTGTCGTTAAGGGCTTAAGCCGCTGCACCCACTGGATCAATTTGTTGCAGGTTCGATACCCACATGGGTGAAATCTTTGTGTATCCCACAAACATTGTATTTCTTATTTATTTATTAAATAGGTACATCATTATTAGTTTCGGTGTGGGTGTTTGTGTATGTGAATTTAATGTTTGTAAATGCACCCATGACTAATAATGATATGAATTATATTACTAAGAAGAATAATTCCTAGTGTTATATTCTTATATGTATGGCCTATGTTGTACATTTAAAAAAAACAAAAGAATATTGGGCAGGATGACCTGGTTAGGGCCGCAGGTAAAAAGGTTTGGTCAAATAGCCCACGGAGCGCTCGGGATGCACTTGCCTATGCTCGGTCGGCGGTCGTCACAGACGTCACACTGCGGGAGCGACGTCGCGCCGACGTGCCCACGCCCGACACTAGCGATCCGCTCGCACTAGTATTGGCGTCTCGCTCCCCCGTGCTACGTTTGTAATCGAATAGAGCGCGACGGCGACGGCTCGTGGCGTTTGCCGTCGCGCCGAGCGTAGCTGCGCTGTGTGGCGTCTCCCGTACACTTCAGTACATAACAACTCCCCAAGCCGCGTCACCGTCGTGTTACCGTCGCGCTATGTCGGGTATATGGCTTACAGTATTAGTATATTTATGTATATGGCGAAACTAATGGTTAGGGTTGCCACCTTTTATTTGAGCAAATAAAGTGCATTGGTTTTTAAAGGTAGGTAAAGAAGTACGTTGTATCAAAATAAAGTACTTCTGCACTTTACTATTTTTTTTAAAAACATTTTTAATTACTTTTAGAAATTTTCAATCACTATTATCACTGCTAAACAGCTTCACAGCATGTTTCCAATCTATGATAACTTAAATAGATTGGAGAAAGATAGTAGTAAATTGAAAATGTTTATAGTATTTACTATTTCCTTCAAGTTTAAGAGGTTAGATGTAACAATGTTTTTTTTTTAAACTAGCTTACCTTAGATCCGGTTTTTAACATCAGAAATCATCCACTTTGCTTTTAATTGCGAATACTCCACTTCAGTCACTCAGCCGTTTTACGTTTTTCTTTTTAATTATTTATCTAAAATGATTCTGCGAAATCAAGTATTTTCGCGTACTTTACAGTTGTCATAAAGTATATTGTATACTTGGTCTAAATAACGTACAATACTCTATAATAAAGTATGGGTGGCAACCCTACTAGTGTTGTAACAGTGAGCGCTGAAGGCGAGCGTTTTAAGCGCCGACTCGAGCGTTTTTACAACACTAGGCAAAGCCTTAAGCTGAATTCGTACAGCACGAAGCCGGTTGTCGTGGCGATCTTCGGGGAGGCCTTTGTCTACAGTGGACATGTTTCAACTGATGATGATGCCGCCATGACGAACTGCACCTTCCCCGCTATGTGGAAGGAAGCAGACGTCGTAGGCATTCCCAAGCCCGGCAAACCTCGTAATCTCCCCGCGAGCTACCGCCCTATCAGTCTTCTCAACTCCCTGGCTAAGGTCTACGAGCGCCTACTTCTGGCGCGGCTCAAAGACTTTGTAGTGTCCTGGGGTATCCTTATCGACGAGCAGTTCGGCTTTCGAGCCAAACACTCCTGCGTCCACCAAGTGCACCGCATCACGGAGCACATCCTCTCCGGTCTTAACAGACCCAAAACCGTCTACACGGGCGCCCGCTTCTTCGATGTCGCGAAGGCATTCGACAAAGTCTGGCACAACGGCTTGATCTACAAGCTCTACCAAATGGGTGTGCCGGACAGACTCGTGCTCATCATACGAGACTTCTTGTCAAATCGCGCCTTCCGATATCGCGTCGAAATGACCCACTCCACCCGAGCTGGAGTCCCGCAGGGCTCAGCTCTCTCGCCCCTCCTGTGTAGCCTTTACACGAACGACATTCCTCGTTCGAGTAAGGCGCATCTAGCCCTATTCGCGGATGATACCGCTCTCTACGTCACGCATAGAATAAGGGTTTCATTACCAGAAACCTTCAGGCAACCGCCAATTCCCTAGGGAATTGGTTCAAGAAGTGGCGTATTGAGGTGAACCCGGACAAGAGCGCTGCGGTGTTCTTCTTCAGAGGTCACCCCGCGCCACTCCCTGCGCCGCCCTAGAAGTAATCTCGGCCAAGTGACCATGTTCGACCGACCCATTCCCTGGGTCAAAGAGGTCAAATATCTAGGGGTCACCCTAAACAGTACCATGTCCTTCGGCACATCAAGCGGGTCCGTCACCGAGCATCCTTTGTGCTCGGTCGTCTCCATTCGTTAATCTGCAAGTGGAGTAAAATGTCCCTTAGAAATAAGGTAACGCTTTACAAAACTTGCGTTCGACCCATCATGACTTATGCGTGTGTTGTGTTCGGGCATTCGGCCCCCTCTCACATCGATAAACTCCAAGTGGTTCAAAACCGCTTCCTCCGTAAAGCCGTAGGAGCCCCCCTGGTTCGGACGGAATGTCGATCTCCACTCCGATCTAGGTCTCGAACATATTCGCGCCTATATTAAAAAGGCGACAACACGACACTTCGCGAACGCATGCGAATCCGTTAATACCGTATCCGTATCCGCCGACTACGATACGTGGGTGGAAGAGGTGAATTCTGTACACCAACTTTTCGCCGACGATCTTAGGTCCCATATAATAGGGGGCTAGCCTATTGTCATTGGACCGGCCAGTCTCAGACTCGGGATTAATACTAGAAATATCTCTGTCAACATTTGGTCCGAATTCGAACCCAGGACCAGGATTCGAACCCAGGATCTCGTAATCGCTACGTGCATTATTCGCCAGACCAAATTGACCAAATAGGCACTCAGTAAATTTAATTATGCGATAGCAATAATGTTCAAAATATAACGTGGGAAGACCAATGAGAGTGGAGGAAGCCAGAGAGGTCTGCAAGGATCCTGTTGGAACTCTGTACTCTCTGACTACCCCGCAAGGGATCTGGCGTGATGATATAGAAGAAGGCATGACCTTTGCCCATCACTCCTATGTAGACAGCCTAAAGTTATTATTTGTTCCAGTGAATACAGTTATACCAGATGAGCTGAATAGATGGATTGAAACACTGCAGGTGTCAAGAACCTCAGAACCAGAAGACGATAAGGACAGCAGAGGACTGCTACAAGTCTGTACGTGTGTGAGTATAGAATACTATCAAGTATACCCAGAATCCTTTAGCTAATTATTCGTAAGGCATTATATTGGAACGATGGAACAGCATAGCCTGAGATTATTATTTCTTTCAGTGCGATGGCGAAGGAGAGTCCAGCTTCGAGGAGTTCTTGCGCGGCGCCCGTCTGGCGCCACACTCTTCCGAGTTAGACCTCACTGCAGAAGATGGTATGCATGTTCACTTACTATACATTACTTATTAGCGGTATGCTGTTACCATAGAAATTCTAGTAATAATTTTACAATTTAGCGTAGTGGTTAAGAGCTTAAGCTGCTCCCCGCCCACTGTGACTGATAGTCGGATTCCCGGGACAAACATTTGTGGCACCCACAATTAATTGGTTCGGTCTAGGTGTTTGTGTATGTGAATTTTCATGTTTGTAAACGCACCCACGGCACAGGAATCAATCCAAGTGTGGTGCTACGTTTTATTAAAAAAAATATGATTAATATAGATGGTGATCTTGTTCTGTGTGTCGCAGAGGCAGACTCTTCCCTGACGGAATGGGGGGCGGCTTGTTGCGGCGGCGCCCGCGCGGTACGTACATGTTACTGCGTAATCTATACAATCATGTATAATATTACATATTACCGTGTTTATTAACCGATTTCAAAAAACGAGGAGATTTTCTTTCGTTCGTTCGTCTCTCACAAAAGTTTGTATTAGATTTTATTTGTTTGTATTTTTCTTTATTTAAAATTTTGTGAAGAGAAAATAAATCCTTTATTATTATATGTTCCACTACTATATCATCACGCCAGATCCCTTAAGGGGTAGGCAGAGAACACAGAGTTCCAACAGATTCTTTTCTTACAGACCTCTCTGGCTTCCCCCATTCTCATAGTTCGTCTCATACAAGCTCGCCGGTTACGGAGACTCTTGACTTGCCCTTCAAATGAGACACAGTGTATTTGGTCATTATTTGTACCATCTATCTATCTATATATATCATCACGCCAAATCCCTTACGGGGTAGGCAGAGAGTACAGAGTTCCAACAAGCTCTTTCCTTACATACCTCTCTAGCTTCCTCTACTCTCATAGTTCGTCTCATACACGCTCGCCGGTTACGGAGACTCCTGACTTGTACCATCCTTATATTTTTCTACTAGTCCGTACTCTCCTAATAAATTGATAGAAAATCCTGGTGTAATATCAACCAGGCAATTTCTACCGATTTCTTTTATTATAAGAATTTATTTATACTACTATAACTATTTATATAATTTATTTATAAGCAGTGATAGCCTAGTGGTTAGACCGTTGGACTGCAAAGTCAGAGGTTTCGAAGGCATGTGCGTATTTAAAATTAATTATCACTTGCTTTAACGGTGAAGGAAAACATCGTGAGGAAACCTGCATGCCTAAGAGTTTCTCGAAGGTGTGTGAAGTTCGCCAACCCGCACTGGGCCAGCGTGGTGGACTATGGCCTAAGCCCTCTCAGTTTGAGAGGAGGCCCGTGCCCAACAGTGGGACAGTTTCTTAACAGGGCTAGTATATATTTATACTAGAAGAATTTATTGAATTGGAAACTAGATAAATTATTGAATTGAAGCCCATAATCTTTATTAGTTAGAACTATATACTCAAATCAAGTAGTTAGCACAGTTTTCTACCAGTCTATAAAAATATTTTTACCAATTCAACGATTTCTAGAAGAAATTATTATTTAAAATGTCACACTACTAAACTGTTATTCATCAGTGGGATAAATACAGGTCTTTTGATGATCTATTGATGATGATGATAAGTTTCTACCATCCTAATATGGCGAACCCAGTTTCCAAAATGTCAAGTAATTCGAACATTCTTTTTATCCAGGCAGTGGTTAAAAAATTCGGCGACACGAGTTTGTAAACTCCATTTCCCTAACCCCTAACCACTGGCACACGAGTGGGCATAATGTAAACGTTATTTGTGTTGTCAGGGGCGTGGGCGCGGGCGGCTGGCGCACAAGCGGGAGTATGTGGTGACGATACACTGGGGCCGGCCGAGACGCGTCTAGCCCCGCGTGTGTTACCCCGCGTACATGTTAATGCCTCCACGATCATAGCACTTATAAGATCGAGAGAGTTCACTTTAATCTTAAGATTGAACTCAGACTTTAGTTGAAAATTTAATTGTAAGTTAATCGTTACATGTATTGTAAACAGAGATAGGCAAAATGTAATCAGGTTAATGATTACGGTAACGTTTTATAATCTTCAATGATGATTGAAGATTACATAATGTATTGAGTTCTTATATTGAGTTCTTAGATTTACGCGAATATTACACATGAAATAAAACTATTTTACGGATTTTATCGCGGTTTATTTTTGATTTCGCCGGGAACTAAAAATCAAAAATAAACCGCGATAAAATCCGTAAAATAGTTTTATTTCATACATAATGTAATTGTAATAGTTTAAGAATACAGATGTAATTGTAATCGTTTATCTGTTAAATTTTGCAAACAATGTTTATTTTTGTACCAAAACTTTACCAAATATTGACTGTTAAGACTGATTTAGTTGCTGTGACCACAGAGTCTTTATGCGCTATGATCGAACGTGATGCCTTGCGATATCTTCGTGAAATCATCGTGTAAGGAATCAGAATCAGAATATTTTTATTCACGTCTACCATTATAGTATTAAGAATCGTCAGAAAAGTAACATATACTCTACCACCACTTCGGAATGTCATTCCTGTGGAGAAGAAGGGCAAGAAACTCCACGATTACTCTTTTAAAATAATATTTTTACAATTTTTTACATCTACCTTTTGGCTGTGGGGTATGGGAGAACAATGTAGTATAAAGTGAGTCTAAATTAAATTAACCAAGTAATGGTATTCTGTATTCCACTGGAGGGCCATCAAACGATGATTACACCCATTCCGGTCTCAGTCTCGAACCTATTCCCGCCTATATTAAAAGGGCGACAACCCCCTATTTCTCGCTACGCCGGCCGCTACGGCACTAACCATACTCCTCTCCTATCAGCCGCGACCGCCACCCGCGGCATATTCTCACCGACCCTCCCGTTGCCCTTACTTCCCTTTTTTCGAATACAGATACCGCACAAAGGATCAGACACCGACCTCAACGGCGAGCTCGAAGGATCCCTTGCCCGCCGGCCGGTGCAGACCACCACGGCAGGACACCTAGTATAGGCTCTCCCCCATAGCGACTGCCCAAGCCGAGGCCGTTCCTCCTTGAGGCGCCCTTGAACTACTTTCCCCCGCGCCCTTCTGACTCAAGCGTAGTGGTTGCACGCTCACCCTCTTCTCCGGTGAAGCTGTATGAGCCCCACGGGCAACAGCGTAGATCACTCACTCACACACACACACACACACACAAAGATGATTCCACGTAATTATCGTAACGCGCGGAGTCACGTTTTAATTAGTCCTACCGAATAAGAAACCAGGTTATCGAAACGGCGAGTTCATTCCATATTAAGAACGCCGCTAAAGGTAAAACTAGGATAGTGTATCAAGCCAAAGGGCCATTTAGTGCCAAATATTTCTTTTAGTACCAAATTAATTTTTTTGATGGCGACAGAATATTGACTCGGGTCGAGAAACGTGTAACGTGCAATTTAACGTTACATGTAATTTATTTTATAATCTTGCTGTGTAATATATCGACGATCCCATTGAACAAAGTTACATATGTCAAACCAAATAAATGGTATTTGCAACTCTCGTGCCCGTCGATAAGGTTATTTATGCCAAATAAGAATACTGGATTATAGGACTTTGTTCGTTGGTCACGTCGATATCATTACATCCACGTAACATTATTTTTATTTAACAAGTCTGTACATGATGTGATGTAATAACAATTTTTGTGTAACATATTTACATTGCCTATCTACCTATATCATCTCGCCAGATACCTTGCAAGAGGCATTCCCTTATTTACATTATAATTCTGTATAATAACGTTACATTTAATGTTATAAATTGTTGTGAGGAACATATAATATTGTGTTATGACGTTGTTATCTAATGTACCGTTACATGTAAGAACGTTATTGTGTAAAACAATGTTACATGTAATGCTCGTGGTCCACATAAAGAGCAATCCATTACATTGCACATGTCTAGATCAGTTTTATCTGCGCTTTTGATATCTCAATTTCCTTTTTACCAAGTGCCATATTTTTATTTGTAGGTGTATGTAATACGGGTTTCTATATTATATTTTATAAATATAAGTAATTGTTGATTGTATAAAAATACTTTATGAGATGTTAGTGTAAAACCACAGACCAATTTAAATGAACAGACAAAGTAAATAATAAATAAAATGCCCTCCAAAATATTGTAACTCGCTATCCCCACGCCGGGTGTCAATAAACACACAGGTGTCAAAATATCAACGTGAAATAAAATCGATAAATATCTATCTATCTATATCATCACGCCAGATCCCTTGCGGGGTAGGAAGAGACTGCATGTTATAAATTATACTAGCTGTTTCCCGCGGCTTCACACCCGGTCGACAACAACGCCACCTACCGGGTCTCTGTTACTTTAGTGAGTGAATGATTAAAATCGGTCCAGTTGTTTCAGAGTTTATCGATTACAAACAAATCTTTACTCTTTATAATATTCATTTAGATCAGTGTGTTTCAATGTGTGCGGGTCGCGGGGAGTCGCGAGGCCTCAGTAAAAAGGGAAATTAAAAAGAAAGTTTAAAAATATGTTTTTTATGAGGAAAATGTAAATTAAAGGACATATTTTGTAGGTAAATACAAGTCAACGAGCATAAAAATACAGATGAGTCACATTCAAATTCGTGTGTAGGTTGTGCCCGTTTTTATGACTTTATATATTTAATTATGTATGTAGCTGATACCTTAATTATAAAAAATTTACAAATGTGCGGATTTGATACTTGTAACATAATAAAATACAGGTTACAAACAGCGGCGGGTTATTTTTTTTATACTACCCCTAAGTATCTAAATCGCGTCATGAAAAAATTTAAAAAACCGTTGGTATAGATATTATAAAACATACTAGATATTTTTTTTAAAGAAGTAATTTTTTGTTTGATTGAGTTATGTGCCCTGTTGGGCGCGTGGCCTTTACAGCTTCACCGGACAATAAATAATTCAATTTTCATTAATTATTTCTTAAAATTGAATTATTTATTGTCCGGGACCCTGATTCGCGATTACCAAACTGTGTACGATATCTTCCTGAAATGATTATTTAATTGTATTCTGTATGCCACAGGAGTACCATCAAACGATTATTTCACGAAGTTATCGTGACACGCCGCGTTATGTATTTAATTGAGCATAGGGAATAAGAACACAGGATTTTGTACTTTTTGCGATTTGGTTGCACGCTCGGCGAAAAGTGAGTGTACTCAGTACACCTCTGCACCCCCGCTTGGGGAATATAGGCGTGACGGTGTATGGGATTTGTTACTGACAGTCCATTCATTCAAACTGGTCTATGGCAAAACTAAAATCGATTATAAAAGGTTAAAGCGACATTCGAACGTCGGATTCAAATGTATCTTACGCTTTTTATGATCGGCAACTATAAATATTTAATGAAAACTTATGTAAAATTGAAACCTTTTTTGACCTAACGGTCAATATACTTTGTAGAAACGTTATAATCTTATAGTAATTGAAATTGTAAGCATTATGAATAAGATAAAGCATGGGAAAATATGAAAATATTGTATAGTATTATAACTGCCATTGATTGTTTATTTGTACTAGAAAATGTTATTTACCTCTAAATAAGTGATTTGTTTAAAAATATCGATATTTTATTTTAAATTAAAAAAAAATCACTCAACATGTCCAGCCTATATTTACCAAGGAGTAACAGAGGTGCGCGGCATGTTCTCACCGACCCTCCCGATGCCCTTACATCCCTTCTTTCGGATACAGATACCGCACACAGGGTCAGACTACGACCTCGCCGGCGAGCTCCAAGAATCCCTTGCCCGCCGGCCGGTGGAGAGCGCTACGGTGAGACGCCTAGTATATGCACTCCCCCATAGCGGCTGCCCAAGCCGAAGCCTTTTCTTGAGCGAACCCTTCTGGCTCGAGCGTAGTGGTTGCACGCTCGCCCTCTTATCCGGTGAAGCTGTAAAAGCCCCGCGACCAACACCGTAAAACATTCACACACACACTCACTTATCGTCTACAATTTTCGGTACCGCCGACAGTGTAATAGCGGGCGAGTCTATTGTAATTATACCGGGCAGAATCCCAGACTCCGGACTCTGATACTGAACATTTTTCGATAGACAAAGCACATTTTATCCAATCTAAGATTCAAACCTAGGATCTCGTGATCACAGCTGCAGTACACTTCGCCACTATACAATCCGAGGCAGTATTTATATTTATATATTATACACAAAGAGGTTTTCATGCCAAAAGTATGTAGGTACAATATGATGTATGTGATCTGAAAAAATGGAGATTTTTTTCTATCTATCTATCTATATCATCACGCCAGATCCCTTGCCTTCCATCCACAGGTTCTTTCCTTGCATCCCTTGTTGGTATAATAGGAAAGAACGTGTTGGAACTCTGTACTCTCTGCCTACCCTGTAAGGGATCTGGCGAGATGATTATTTTTTCATTTTCTTATATAAGATCACTGGTACAGTTGATCAATTAATATTGAAAACTAAAAAAAAAAATAGAAATATAAGAAGTTATAGAACAAAAGACGTCATGACTGACCTATAAACAACAGTTTACAGCATTGCGTTTTCAACTTACTTTATACTTCCAATAGCTATATAAAAATGTAAGTGCCTCAAATGTCTGAATCTGAATGAGTTTGAATCTTCCTAAATTACCTACTGTTTAACAATATTCTGTGTAAAGTTGGCCTGAGTATATACGTTTATAATATGAATAACACAATAATTTTTCAAATAACTTGTTTGTTTTTAGGTCATTTAAATTGCGTGATATATTTCCTCTACCCCAAGACGCGTGCTAGTTAAGGTCATAAAAACGTATATTTATTTATGGGACTAGCTGTGACGCGCTTATGCGCACGGGTTTTTTTTTTTTTGTAGTTTGACAGGTAGGTAGCTCTCTACATATCTTGGTAATGCTATCGCATTGCTCCATAACCTAAGGCACCTCCATACTGTTTCTTTAATACCCGGTTTATATACTGCTACTGCCGCCACTTCCCACCGAAAGCAATGAGCAGTACGGCGGCAGCGTCGACTGTTCACATACTCCCTTCGCACTTCAAGCATCGCTGTGTTTCTCTTATGTTTGCAAAAAACTTCTGGCATCAGTTTCTTTTCCCTGTAACGATAGTTTTTATAAAAATATCCCCAAAGCAATTTTTATACTAGCTTTTCCATGACACAACCCTCACTTTTTTGTATTTAATATATTTCTTTAGTTTTTATTCTTAAGTTTTTCTCCAAAATTATTTTTTCCCATCATTACAAGAAGATTTTAACAACAAAAAGCGCCCGGCAGTAATAGTGTTGGGAGGGAAGTGGAGGGTAAGTGACGCGTTTATACAACTAACCTTCCCTCACTTCACGCGGAAATGTGCAGTATGTAAATTGGGTATTAAATCAATTTAGCCGTGCTAATATGGAGAAATAAAACTTTCCTGCATTTAGCATTTTCCGAAGTCTAAAGTAGCCCTAAACAATCTCTGAAAAATCCTCCATTTTTCAGTGATAATCCATTTAAAATTGGTTCCGCCATTCCGGATACTAACACAGATGAACAAACATTTTTATCGTGCAAATAGTCATACGAACTTAAAGTACCTTTATTTCAAAGTCACAAATAAATACATCAATTTTGTTTATTTGTGTTCCCGTGGGCCGTGCGGGGATCTTTAACCTCTTTGTCTCTCGACTTGACATTGTCTATTTAGTCATAGTATGGTATAGTGTAGGTATTCCCGGATACCTATAGTACACTTACAACATTAAATTACCTAGATAATTACAGTTCAAGTAAAAAATATTTATCGTTCGTTTCAATTGCATTTATCTCAAAACTGATTTTGCGAGTTAATGGGTCGTCGTAGTATAAAGCTGATATCCATTAATTTCGCGTTGTATATCTGTTTAACGCTCTCCATCTAACACATATTGTAAGAAAGGGATAAAATTTCGGTTCCAGGGATATAAAATTAAAACAACTCAGTACACAAGTATATATTTATATTTATTTACAAACAATTATTAAATACATAGAGATTTCTCAAGTTAAGCAGTCTACAATGGACGGAGCGAGTTTACTTAGGTAATTAAATTAATACAAGAATTGATGAAAACCAGAGAACTGTGACCGCCTTTATCATGAGTCGATGCTGACTACATAACGATATTGTTTTAAAATCACTACACCAGTGATGAGTTCTGTGTCGTGGGTGCGTTTACGAACATGAAATTTAAATGCACAAACACTCAGCCCGAGACAATCTGAAGGGTTACAACAAGGATTAAGCGTGATTAGGAATGTTATAAGGGATTTATGTTATTGACCATACGTATCGAAAAACATCACTACCCAAATGGATTAAGGACACACCTAAGAAAAGGTATAAAAAGGAAAAGTAAGCTTTTCGAGTTGCGCCAGTTTTACACTTGGGTAACGATATAGGACAAAACATATAGCACATTATATCACGATCGCTGTACATTGCTTTTTATATATTAGCTTTATAACTCATGATAAAAGGTCTATAAATAGAAAAAATAGCTAATATAATACAAAAATAGATCCACCATGATAGTTAAAAGTTACAGTTTTCTAGTTCTCCTCCGTGGAAGAACATTAAGTAATAAAAAAAAAATTACATAGTCAACATTTCGTACTATGAGTAACATAGCCCTTACTTACGATTTATAGCAGCTTAGTCATAGCAAATTAAGGCTCAGGTGACATGACAGTGGCGTGCATTGCGTTTAGTCAATAAGGTAGTGCCTAAAAAAATAATATACTTAGATTATTAATTAGATTGATTTTTGGTTTTTAAGTTCCCTACGTTTCGAGTGCCCTACAGCACCCGTGGTCACGGGAGAAACTGAGGCGTGTGACGTCTAATAATCATAGTTATAATTAAAAATTGACTGAAAAATGCACTGAATACAATATACGTTATCAATTATTATACTGATAAGTGCGATGTTTTTCAATATTTTATTTACATAGTAGTAATTTTTAAAGATAGGTAGTTTGTATGAATGAGATAGACACTGCTCAATTCCCACTGCCTGCGGGTGTCGGTCATCAGATCGAACTGAAGCACATGTCCAGTACGCGCGATTTAACTTAACCGGATTGAAGTCAGCTTCTCCGAGAAGTTGCGCGTTATTATAAAAAAACATCGTATTAAAGTTCGATTACACTATTTCTTTCGATAATGAGTAGTGACGAGTCAGTCACTAATAAAAGATACCGGAACGGTGAGATAATTCTATTGAGACTGAGGCGCAAGCCACCATTATTGAGAACAAGTTATGAATCTAATTCAGTCTTTAAGTGAACACAATAAATATACTATTATGTTGATAGTAATCCTCCGATTTATAGTGCTTCCCTGGACGTAAGATATTGACAGGGTGCTGGCCTAGAACAGGCAGACGACGAGTGGGCAGACCAATAACTCGGTGGGTAGACATATCGAAATTTGGAGGAAGAACTTGGGGTAGATTGGCACCGCGAAGGATGGCACATAAGAGAGGAGGGGTTATGCCTTGCAGTGGGTTATAGAAGCTGATAATGATGATTTCTACAATTTCGTGGCGCTGGGCGAGAGTGGCGCTTCTGTGTGCGTAGAGATAACTGCAATCCGGACAAGTAAAATCGCGCGTGCTGTTCCTAATTTCATTTCTATCGTTATTTAAGTATATAAAGCCTCAAGATGAAAATGTTATTTCAATTTATAGTCTGTACCAATCACATTTTCAGTGCGAGTAAAACTGCTATCGTTACAAATTTTTCTTTAGTTCTTATAATGCAATGTGTGTAATGGATCTTCATATCTGAAAGACGTTTTTTTTATTTTGAAGTTTGTATTTTATTTTTTAAATAAAATTAGATAGACGACTTAGTCCAGTGGTTAAGAGGTTAAGCCGCTTCGCCCACTGGACCAAGGAGTTGCGGGTCCGATCTCCGCCCGCGACATTACCTGGTGTGACCCACTAATATTTACCAAATCATCTGAAACTGATAATGATGCTTGGTCTGATGTTTAGAGCGTACAAGCCCTCAACAACTGGACTTAATAGTAGTCGCAAATTTCAAAAACGCACGCGTCATCAAAAATTGCAAAGCACAATTATTAAGAAAAACGATAATATGCTACTAAAATTATACGGAAACAATCATAATAATGATATCGTCCTTCAATTATCATTGCGGAAAAATAATTTAATGATAATTATCATTCAATGTAAACAATAATCATAATAATTTAATCTTCATATCAGTTTTATCACCACAGCAAATGTTATTGGTATGAAATATACAAGTGTCTTTTGGCCCGCGGCCGAATTCGGAACTAACACTGTCATCGAGCGTACTGCCACTTCATGACAGTCTCAGAGTTGCAGTTTGCTATGAAATTTACCCAAGTTCTGATTGTAATAAGTAACCATGCTGACATCTGTTGAAATATTTCCCTGGAACCCTTAATAACCTTATTTCATACAAACGCCCCGTGACAATGTCATCACCGTCACGCCTATATTCCCCAGAGGGGGTGGCAGAGGTGTACTAAGTACACCCACGTTTCGCCGACGATGTTAGGTCCCATGTAATAGGGGGCGAGCCTATTGCCATATACCGGGCACAATTCCAGGCTCCGGATTCATACTGGGAATTTTTCGTTAGAAAAACTACATTTGTCCGACCTAGGATTTGAACCCAGGACCTCGTGATCACAAAGCGATGCGCTTTGCCACCAAACCAACGAGGCAGTCATCCATGGGCCAAAATCCAAAGGGCAATATCCTTGTAGTCTTAAATAATAGTCGCGCGGAAGACGCGGCGTTCGACCGCATGCGGCCAGAGATGTTACTATAAAACCAGCCAACAGCGTTACTATAAAACCAGCTGTGACTACTGTGCAATGAGGATCTTTTGGGTCTTGGGTGCTGCTTGTGGGGACTGGTCCAACTGGAATCCTTTAGACACTACAGATAACATCATTTGATTCATATCTCGATCGTAAGGCATCACACGGGAGCTAGATCGTAAACTATTTAATTGTAACCTAAACATTGTATCCACACAGTATGATTGAAAAAAAAATGAGAAAAGAGAAAGAGAAGTAAATAAAAAGACAAGCCCGCTGAGTTTTTTCGCCGAATTCTATCAGTGGAGGCTGCGTTCCGATCCGGTGGTAGAGTGGTAGATTAGTAGTTAGATTATATTAAAAAAAAATGTAAATTCACTATTTGTAAGCGCCCCCACAGGGCTAATAAATACAAAATAAATTATTTGAATTTGAGCTTGGGTGACATTGTCAGAGGGGTGTGTGTGTGAAATTAGGGTTTTCTTACTTTCGGGGAAATATTTCAACAGGACCGCACGAACATAATCCAGCTGCACCATGTCGGCGCGGTGCATCAAATTGAATTATTGAACAAAACAAAAAGTCTTTTAAAACATTCATACTAATAAACAAAAAAATATTGGGATAATTTCATAGCAAACGGCTACTCAGTGAACTGCCATGAAGTGACATTTTACTTGATGACGGCGTTAGTTCCAAATTTGTCCGCGGGCCAAAAGATCCTTGTCGTACCGTTTAATTCTGTGGTCTGGTGTTAAAAGGGTTCAATGTACATTTTTGTCAAAAACGAGATTTTATTGTAAAATCGTTCAAAAATAATTAAAAATTTGGGTTAAACTGTGTAAACATAACGTATCTTACGCCGCTTTAGCAAAAATAGATTGAATCGTGTATGACGAACTATGAGAGTGAAGGAAGCAGAACTTTGTACTCTCTGCCAACCTGCAAGGGAACTGGCGTGATGATAAAGATAAATAGATTTAACATTTTTGTATGGTTTTACAGTAAAATCTCTTTTGACAAAAATGTACTTTGAACCATTGAACAACGGCCACAGAATTATAAACAGAAAAATTAACATTACATTATTTGTAATTTTTATTTGTATGTATAGTCTATTCCAAGAAAAATTTAAAACTTTTTACTCAACATATAAAAGTCGAGTTCTTGCAAACAGCATTTCCATTACGATGTCTTCGCAAATACTATCGCCTTCATATTACATTTGTTATAGATTGCAATCACAACTAAAACATCTTAAAATAGTGATGGTTTGTTTCAAAAGTTTTAAAGTTTGATTGGAATAAACTATATAGGATTTAAGTCATTAAGATTAAAAAGAAATAAATACTTATAATTATATCAACACGACCATATCCCCGAGAAGATCGTCAGTAAATCGGAATTCTACGCGGATTCCGATACTAAACATTATACTAATATTTTCCCATGAGCAGTCTCACAGACTGGTTGATGGAATACCTTTTAACTACTTAATTTTATATCTGCAGTGCTACCCCAGGCGGCGCGACAAGACATATGTCACGGATATCGTCGCCCTGAGACAACCGTTTTGTCTTACATGCTAGCATCGATATTACTCGATAGCCGTTCGTACTAAATTACACAAATAGCCGATGTGGGACAAAAAGCTACCAAGTTGAAATGGAATTGACATTATGTCGCATGCCGGACACATTTTGGGCAAAAGTAATCACCAAGACCCAGGAGATGGCGGGACGAACTGGACGCCTTTAAAAACGATTGGTGCTCAATAGCCCTCAATTGAGTGGAGTGGAGGAGATGGAGGGAGGCCTTTAAATGAACTAATAATTCGTAATAAATTACGGATCACTCACGCATCTACACCTACTCGTAGCTAGCAACTGTAGAATTAGTTTTAAATTAATAAAAGAAGGAACACATCGTGAGGAAACCTGCATGCCTAAGAGTTTCTCGAAGGTCTGTGAAGTTCGCCAACCCGCACTGGGCCAGCGTGGTGGACTATGGTCTTAGCCATCTCAGTTTAAGAGGAGGCCCGTGCCCAACGGTGGGACAGTTTCTTAACAGGGCTAGATCTTTGTATAATGATAGTTTTAGCAAACTAGCATATCGACGCGTCCTCACGTTGGAGTTTGGATTCGAAATAAGACCACACGCATAGTTGTGTTCTTATTTTCCGGCCCGTTTTTCTACTGTCACCTTTATACTAGTATGAATAAAACATATCACGGCATTTTAGCATGACAAAAGTTTGACACGAGAAAACTCGTTTCAAGAATTATATTGTATTGATGTATAGACAAGACTATTTTGACTTGCGTGCAAGACACAGACAAAATTTCTTACCGCGCGAGAAAAGTCTTGCCGCCTGGTGGATTAAGTGGCAGCACTTAGTCCTGCTCGTACTGACATAAGTATATCTCTTAAATTTAAAGAATTTGAAGAAGTCAGAGTTGCATAGTTATTATATTTAACAAGTTTTTTTTTTCTAAACTAAATTGTTATGTAACATTTACGTATGTCTTTTTTTATAGATTTTAAAGATGTCAATATAGGTTAGTAAGACAAAGGATTTTGTATTAGCAAAATATATTATGTGATATTTTTAACATTAGTCTCGTATCCGTTAGGCGACAAATATCCCGCAACACGTGTAGTCAGATATATCGAGCGACATCGCCTAACATCTAGTCTCACAATCGATATCGTCTACATTTGTTTAGTCGGTTTTTGTGTGTGTGTGAATGATCTACGCTGTTGGCCGCGGGCCGTTACAGCTTCACCGGACATGACAGTTAGTCGGTTGTAGCATCTGCCCAGAAGAGATTTTATGCATCGCTCTTCCAAATTGGAGTGCAGGAGTCTACATTCTGTGACTGCTGCTCTTCTACAGAATTTGTGTGTGCGTGGCTGTACAGCTTCACCGGACAAGAGGGTGAGCGTGCAACCACTTCGCTCGAGCCAGAAGGGCAAGGGGGCAACTAGCTCAAGGGCGCCTTAAGGAGGAACGGCCTCGGCTTGGGCAGGTGCTATGGGGGAGGGCGTATACTAGGCGTCTCGCCGGGGTGCTCTGCACCGGCCGGCGGGCAAGGGATTCTTCGAGCTCGCCGGCGAGGTCGGTGTCTGATCCTGTGTGCGGTATCTGTATCCGAAAGAAGGGAAGTAAGGGCATCGGGAGGGTCGGTGAGAACATGCCGCGGACGGCGGTAGTGGCCGATAGGAGGGGAGTCCTCCACAGAAGCGACGTGGAGACAAGGAAACAGGTCTTGGGATGTCGCTAGATTTGTCGAGCGATCATGTCGCCTGATTTATTGCGCGAAGTCGTTTGACTCTGCGGGACGTTCCAATACGAGTCGTGTTGCGAGACATTTTCGTCCTCTAATGAACACGAGTCTTAATGTGCCTGTCATGGCATTCTTAACATGCTCGAGGTGTTACTGAGGTTATAATATTATAATATCATAATATCAGTCTATACTGTCCACTGTTGGACAAACGCCTTCTCTCACAAATAGAGGTGAGAGAGATTAGGTCATACTCCACCACGCGGAGCCAGTGCGGATTGGTGGAGGCAGGTTTGTGGCCACCTGCTGTTGGAACTTATCAAGCCGCCTTTAAGGCTTCCAACTCGGCTTAACGACTACCACATTAAGTGGTAGCCGGGACCAAAGGCTTAGCGTGCCTTCCGAAGCACGGAGACGCTCGAATATGAAAATGCCACAAACGGTCACCCATCTCGGGCCGACCGAGTCGAACGCTGCTTAACCTTGGTAATCGGTAAGGACACCGCGGTCGCACAGCGCTACGAGCGACCTAACGATTAATGAGGTTGCTAACATAAAAAAAAATTCGAAATCTTTACCACGATTACAAATTACGGATCTACAGACTTACTGTGATCTCTTTTTAACACGCATTTGTTAACTTGACCTGTAATTTTGTCTTATTATTTTATTGAAAGAAAGAGACGTGGGTATTCGTAGTTTATAGCTTTGTCTCTTTCACAGAAGTAAGATAAAAATGAAGTTTTAAAAAAATGTGTATGCATGCTTGTTTATCATTGGAAAGACTTACGCCCAGCAGTGGACTGGTGTAGGCTGATGACACTTATCCTCGTATATGGTGTGATCACTCGGAGCTGCTGTCTGAGGAGCTGGAGGAGTGGTCTGGTGGTGGGGGCGGTGGGGGGTTAGTAGGGGGGCCGGCGGGGCCGCGCAGCCACGCGTGCAGGACCGGGGGAGCGCGGTTCGATACGTCCGTGGGGATCGACAGCTCGCCGATGAATTGGCTGTGAACAGAACAAAATAGACATTTCAGTGTAGTGTACGTATCAACTAAGCACTGCCTACCCTCAGTTCTATACTGTATGTAAATGTAACGCTATCTGTAATCGCTACAAAGCTGTGACTTAGGTAGTCACAGCTTTGTAGCGCATCGATTGCACATGTCGATTTTATATTTGGCGCCCACAGATGGCGCCAAATATAAAATCGACAACGATTCTCCATACATGTCTAGAACGAGATAAGAGTTTGTGCGACGCGTGACATATATACCAACCGCCGACGACAATTCTCGAGAGTTAGCTGGAAGATCTTCCCTTTGGCAAATCCGTTATTTATTATAATAAAACCTAGCCTCACACTAAGAGTCATTCCTAAATCGGGGATGCGTCCAAAAACATAAAAAATCACAACCCCCCCGACCGAAACAAACATTCGTAGGTCACACAGAAGTTTGTCTGTTATGCGGGAACCGAACTGGCGACTACTCGATCCAGTGGGCGGAGCGGATTAAGCTCTTGACCACTGGACCGAACCGTCCGATTAATTGATTATCTATATATTAATACGTGAAGCAAAAACTTTGTACACATTTTTACGAAAATTGCGCGGACGGAGGAGTATGAAATTTCCCACACTTATAGTTTATATAGAGAAGGAGTGCAGAATGCTTATATGTTTTTAATATTATGCATAAAACAAACATTAAATCAATGAATAAAAAACATTACACACACTACCATGTATTTGACACAATACACGTCAAATTGATGTTTGTCTTTTATATTATTTGTCTATAGTCTTACTGAATGTCAAACATAACCAGCAAACGGTGAAAGAGTAAGTCGAATATCGATCTATGAGCGACCACTAGTTATATTTAAATAGGTATGATGATTGATATTATTCCATTTGGGTAGTAATATTTAAATAAAGTCTAATAAAAGCTGAGAGTGGATAATGAAAAATAACAGGAAATATAAACATATTAGGTCGTGCACCCCCGAATGAACTGGGAATAAATGAATTTGATATTTGGATACATTTATAGCTAAAAAAAAGTAGAGTAGAGTATAAGCAAAAAAATCGTTTAAATAAATGTATGATTTTAGGAACACCATTACACATAAGAGAGTGAAAGAACAAGGAAGGACAATGAGTAGGGAAGGAGTTACATGGGAATTATAGCATTCTGACATATTACATTCTATATATCTATCTATATCATTACGCCAGATCCCTTGCGGGGTAGACAAGAGTTCCAACAGGTTCTTTCCTTACATACCGCTGGCTACCTCCACTCTCATAGTTCGTCTCATACACGCTCGCCGGTTACGGAGACTCTTGACTTGACATATTACATTATTTCGTATTAATGGTTTATAACTCTTTAGTTTTCTGCTATGGAAACCTAATACTTATCGGCTTAAAGATAATATAGCCCGTACTACAGAACGAAAATCAGTTGTGAATCTAGTTTTAAAACTGACGTTTTAGTACGAAAAGTGTAAAACGGGCCTAAATGAATGTCTTATGATTGTGTAAAATACAGATCACACAATCTGTATTTTTTTTTAAGTTTGAGTCTTTATCATCCATCCATCAATGCAATGCCACGGAATTTAATAAGATTTTACATTCAGAGGTGTTAAATTTAAATTATGTAGAAATATATGAAATGAGAACACAACATTAAATATATCTAGCGTGTATCAAAACCACTTCGTCTATATCTATGGTTCACCAGAACAATATGTAACATTGGTCTCAGTATCGATAACGTTAAAAAATCACTCTCAGCTTTCAGTAGAGATTCTAGTGTGATGTGTACATTTACCCTAGGGTTACTCCCTAGCTGGATTTTTGTTATGTTGAAATAAATGTTAATGACAAGTTGGGTGTACCACATAAAATAAATAAATTGCATTCTTACGAGGTAGGCACGTACTAGGCATGTCGATTTAAAATAGATTAATAGAAAAGGTCTTAGGTCTCATAAAAAAAGCTCAGAGTTGCTCAGCGAGCTATGGAAAGAGCTATGCTCGGCGTTTCACTACGTGATTGAATCAGGAATGAGGAGATTCGTAGAAGAACCAAGATCACCGACATAGCTTTCAGAATTAGCAAGCTGAAGTGGCAATGGGCGGGCCATATAGCGCTACGATCGGACGGGCGTTGGGGTAGAAAGGTTATAGAGTGGAGACCACGTGTTAGCAAGCGTAGCGTAGGACGACCGCCTGCCAGATGGACCGACGATCTTGTGAACATCGCAGGAAGTCGTTGGATGCAGGTGGCATCGGACCGGTTACGCTGGTAAGCGATTAGGGAGGCCTATGTTCAGCAGTGGACAAGTATAGGCTGAGATAATGAATAGAGAAATCCTTACTAGACTCAAATAATTGTCTGTTCAAATAAATCTCGCATTCACGTATCAATAATAAAAAAAAGATCATATATAATATGACTTATCCATTTGTGTAGGTTTATCAAGAATTTAAATAATCACAAAATACGTTGACTGCCTCGTTGGACTGGTGGTAACCCAAAAAATTTTTTTTAAAATAAAAGTAGCCCGAGTTACTTTTTATATCATCAGCTATCTGCCAGTAAAAGTCCCGTTAAAATCGGTTCAGCCGTTTCGGAGATTAGCCGGAACAAACACAGACAAAAATTTTAAAAAATGTTTTTTTTTTGTAATAAGTACCGTATATATTTCCATATGCGTTTAGTAAAAAGCTGTTATTTTGACATTACAAACAGACACGTCCATTTTTTTTGTATCGGTGTCACCAATGTGGCAGGAACGTTGTGGCAGGATTTGTCAAAGGAAAGATCTTCCAGTCAGACGGGTGGTGTGTCTGGAGGGGCCTGCTGCTCCCCGAGAGTTGTTGTCGGGGGCTTGTATATATTTTACGCGTCGTCCGCAATATCGCGTTCTAGACATGTACGGCGAATCGTTAGCACCATCTATTGGTAGGTAGTCGCAGCTATGTAGCGATGTATAGGGGCTCGCTATAGATTGCTTCTCAAGTACATATTACAGAGTAATAACTCAGTGCTTCATTTGTGAGATAAGGAAAAAATATGTAGTGTTATTTACTCGAGGTCGTCGGTCCGCCGCTTCCAGTCGAAGAACTCGTCGGCCAGGTTGAATGTGAGGTTGCTGCGCATCACCACCTTCACCGGCCTCCCTTCCTCCGCGGAGCGCGCGCGGGCCTCGGCGCTCGTGTTCTGCACGCGGGAACGCACACCCATCTGCGGACAGCCGTAGCATATACCGACTTACCGACACAAAACATTGAGACGAGAGAAATCAAACCCGGTGCGTTGGAGTTTATGACCACCTACTGGCAATCTCCTGAGGTGAACCTTAGGAACTTACCGCTAAAGTTCTCCACGCGGGAATACATACCCATCTGCAGATATAAGTAGCCTGTTTTGTACCACAGCTGGGCAGTCCTCTCACAAATGAAGGTGAGGATTCGTACCGATCACCAAGGTTAATGAGCGTTCGACTCGGTCGGCCTGAGATGGGTGACCGTTTGTGGCATTTTCATATTCGAGCGTCTCCGTGCTTCGGAAGGCACGTTAAGCCGTTGGTCTCGGTTACCACTTAATGTGGTAGTCGTTAAGCCGAGTTGGAAGCCTTAAAGGCGGCTTGATAAGTTCCAACAGCAGGTGGCCACAAACCTGCCTCCACCAATCCGCACTGGGTCCGCGTGGTGGAGTATGACCTAATCTCACTCACCTCGATTTGTGAGAGAAGGCTTTGCCCAGCAGTGGGCAGTATAGGCTGATATTATTATCTGCTGTTATTACTTGTTTTTCGGACTGTCATAGTACAAATTATATATCGATGCCGGTGAAGCGGTATACCTCTTGACCAACAGCGAACATCAGTGTTTCCTAATTAGTGGTACACGTGCTCCTGGGGGTACATGAACTAACATGAAGGGGTACGCGCAATTTTCTTTAGACTTAGTTAATTCTACTCTATATCATGACGCCAGATCCCTTGCGGGTTAGGCAGAGGATACAAAGTTCCAACAGGTTCTTTCCTTCCATATCTCTCTGGCTTCCTCCACTCTCATAGTTCGTCTCATACACGCTCGCCGGTTACAGAGACTCTTGACCTGTTCTTCAGATAAGGTTCGGTCTATTTGGTCATGGTAAGATAGCCTAGGTCTTCCCAGGTGCCTACATTCTTCCACTTTCTCATAATTAATTTATTTAATCAGAAAAAGCAAAGTTCAATCGCCAATATATTTAAGTAGGTAAACTACCATAAACTTGACTCTTCTGATGGTAGCGGGGCGGGGATGCTCGACTAATCAATAATCTTCCGCGGGTCCGCTGGCGTACAGTTCGTGGCTTATGGGGCACGCGAATTTTAGTTATTTTTTGTAAGGGGGCGCAGGAAACATTAATTGGGAACCACTAGCGTAGATGCCTGACGTTAGGCGATAGCGTTAAGAATATAGGCGGTACGGTGTTTATTTTTTCACTGGCGAAGATCATTCACACACACACACGCACACAGACAATAACTCACGTCATCGGGCGCGTCGCGGTCGGCGTCGGTGTCAGCGGGGCTGGCGGCGCCGGCGGGGGCGGCGGGGGCGGCGGGGGCGGCGGGGGCGGCCACCGGCCCGCGCCGCGGCGCCGCAGCCCGAGAGTTGATGCGGCGGTAGCGGAAGTCGCCTGCTCTCAACATTATTTATTTACACGTTGGTGGCGTCGACTTGGTGGTGGTTTTTTCTATTTTTTTTTATAAAAAAAGAAACGTAGCCCCACACTAGGATTAATTCCTGTGTTGTGGGTGCGTTTACAAACATGAAAATTCAAAAACACAAATACCCAGAAGACCGGAACAAATAATTGTGGATCACACAAAGATTTGTCCCGTGCGGGAATCGAACCCGCGACGATTAAACACAGTGGGTGGAGCGACTTAAGCTCTTTACCACTGCGCTAAATCGTCGTAATCGTAATTCGGCTCCGCACTCCAGTAGGAAGATGCTGGCTAAATTTGTGCACATGGGGGTTCAGAGATCCAAATTTACCAGCCTGCGATTGTGGTGCCACCTCACGGACATGACACCAATAGAAGAGCTAAGTCCAGCCACAAATGGCGCAATTGCTCTAGTCACTCACTTAAGACAGATGTAAACCGTGTACACGAAAAGAAGACGTTGGTGATCAGTTGACGTTACTGATTAGTGGTAGCATAGTGCGGATGGCAGTAACTACACTCTGGATTCCGAATCCTTAGTCGTTATTAACAAAAAATAACTCAATCCCCGTTTTTTATTTTATTTATTTATTTATTCTTTATGCACATGTGTACATAGGCGGACTTAATGCCTGAGGCATTTTCTGCCAGTCTACCTTCGGGTGGTGTGGAAACAACTGTGGTAGGTGCTAAAAATGAGAAAAAAAAAGAAGGGAAAACAATAAGAAAGTAATATACCAATATATAATATAATACAATACATAAATAGCACACATATATATATATATATGAACCAGATAGTGTGACATAACAACAAGAACTACTAACGTTTAGAAGATTCCGCCAACATGTTATGTAGTAGATAGACCTGCAGATTTTTTTTAAAAGTGGTACGATTGTTAGCCATCCTGAGGTCTAGAGGCAATCCATTCCATAGAAGGATAGATAGGAAACCACTTTAAAAGTGAACGCTGCTCTGACACATGATCGTATTTACGCATATTGAAGACGAATCGAATGCAGTTATTGAGTAACCGGTCTAATTTATTGAGTTGATCTGCATTCAGGTCGAAGTAACACACATCACCATAGTCGAAAATAGGAAAGATTAAAGACTGCACAAGTGCACTTTTAAGTCTGGTAAAATAACAATAAGTTTGGCACCTACTGTAGTCGTAGCTAACACCCTCGGTTATATGTGATACACAGCCATAGATATAAAACAAAGGATTGAGAGCAAGCAAAAAATTGCCAAAAAAAAATTAAACTCTTACTCACAGACACAACATTGAATTTTCTATGATTTAAACAACTCGAGAAACCATGCTGTTTTGAGAGCATTAACCAGAAGCCCGGTGTCACGCTCGCACCCATTACGATGCAGTACTGTGACCATAAGGTAGAACTAATACGGACTATACCTATTTATGATGTGGTTTAAATACGCTGTAAACCATTTATTACTAAGTTCAAAACGAACAAGGTTCTCAATTCGTCTTTATATACAGAATGGATTAAGATGGGGCAGTAAGGGCAGCTATCTCAACCCTTGTAGATACAGAAAAACGTCTCTAGGGGACTATCTTAAATTTTTGCGATATTTGGAGCTGAATTTACAGATTCTGAACAAAATATACAGTCAGCAAGACAATGGACAATTTAATCAAAAACTTTGACTACTACTCATTTAAGATGTGGCATATGCGCAGAAAGAAAGAATTACGGCAATTAACAGTGCCCGAGAATTATACGTTAATTATATGTCAACAAGTCCATAATCGTACCAATGTTTGGTCACCCTACTTAGAAAGAGACGTAGAGCTCTCAGTGAGTATCCTTGTCATCCCGTTTTTTTCGCAGAGTGCTCAATCCATTGTATTATATCCATGTACACAGCACATGTCTGCCAACCCGGATTGAGAAACAGACGCGACAGTTTATTTATCTGCCTATCTATATCATCATAGGTAAGCAGAGAGTACAAAATTCCAACAGATTCCTTCCTTACAGACCTCTCTGGCTTCCTCCACTCTCATAATTCTTTTGACGGACGATTTAACGCAGTGGTTAAGAGCTTAAGCCGCTCCGCCCACTGTGTCTGAAAGCCGCGGATTATTCGATTCCCGCACGGGACATATCCTTTTGTGACCCGCAGTTATTTATTTCGGTCTGGATATTTGTGTATGTGAATTTTCATTTATATAAACGCACCCACGGCACAGAAATAAATCCTAGTATAGGGCTAAATTTAAAAAAAAAGTGTCATACACGCTCGCCGATTACGGAGACTCTTGACTTGGCCTTCGGACGTGACGTCAGGTGTTTATGTAGCTTAAATAAATAAATAAACTCACTAACTAACTAACTGCCTCGTTGGACTGGTGGCAAAGCGCATCGATTTGTGATCACGAGGTCCTGGGTTCAAATCCTAGGTCGGACAAATGTAGTTTTTCTAACGAAAAATTCCCAGTATGAGTCCGGAGACTGGAATTGTGCCCGGTATATGGCAATAGGCTCGCCCCCTATTACATGGGACCTAACATCGTCGGCGAAACGTGGGTGTACTCAGTACACCTCTGCCACCCCCTCTGGGGAATATAGGCGTGACGTTGAAAAAATAAACTCAACTTACCAATGAACTAATCTCTCTCAAATAAACTTAGGTCACTGATATATTTTGCCTTATAAGAATGTGTGACAAAACACTGGCCCAACAATAGAACACTGTAATAATATCAGCCCATACTATCCCACTGTTGGAGTCCCCTTATCCCACAAATGGAGGTGAGAGAGGTTAGATCATACTCCAGCATGCGGACCCAGTGCCTGCGGTGGAGGTAGACTTGACACCTGCTGGTGGAACTTAACAAGCCGCCTACAAGGCTTCCAATTTGGCTTAACGACTACCAGATTACGTGGTAACCGGGACCAACGGTTTAACGTGCCTCGAACGAAGACACTCGAGTATAAAAATGCCACAAACGGTCTCCCATCTCAAACCGACCGAATCGACCGCTGCTTATCTATGGTGATCGGTAAAAACACCGCAGTCGCACAGCGCTACGAAAACAGCAGAGGCAGATTTAATAATTATTTACTGACCGTTGGGCCAGTCGTCTCGTCCGTTGCTCTGGTCCATGCTATCATCCAACATGGGCGCGTCTTCCGCAGACTCAACCGCTGAGCGCTCGTGGGCTTCCGTTGAATCGCGCTGAGATGACCTGCACATAAGTTTATAGTACAGCCCGACAAGGATCTTTAGGCCCGCGGAAAAAATCGGAAAAAACGAGGGATATTTTGCTAAATCTTAAACCTAATTTCACACCAACACGGGGCAATGTCATCCATGAACCAAAAGTTTTTTGTCCCACTATAAACCACATACATTAAATTTGACTGGTAAGTTGTGGCAGGATTTGTCAACGAGAAGATCTCCCAACTTTCTATTTATTCGATAATAGAAATTAAATAAAAAATAATTTCACAAAATTAAAACTTATTTTTAATTAGTTTTTAATGTCAAGGCATATTATTTTATTCATAATTTGTATTACTTTAAAAAATCTCAATAAATAGGTATTTATGTCCAGAATAAATTCATTTACTACACTATTTATTGCTTAAATGCACACTCAATAAAAATTTAATGTAAATTTAATATACACAATAAATAATTTTACATATGTCGATAATTTATATCGATTGATTTAGTTGTTACTTCTGCACTAGTCGTCTCAAGCTGGCGACATTTTTTTCGTATTGACATTTACACCTGTCAAATTGTCCATGGGTTTGTGAACAACAACGACTGCCTCATTGGTCTGGTGGCAAAGCGCATCGCTTTGTAATCGCGAGGTCGGACAAATGTAGTTTTGCGGACCAAAACTTCTCAGCGTCTGGAATTGTGGCCGGTATGGCTATTGCTCGCGGTGTACTTAGTACACCCCTGCCACCCCCGCTTGGGAAATATAGGCCTACTATAGATAGATTTTTAAATGAATTAGTGTTTAGTATCACCAGCAAAGCTGCTCCTGCAAATTCCACAAGGCAACGAAACAACAGTCTATAAAGAATTAATAGTAAATACCTTTCGTCAGGGTTCCTGTTGGCAAGTATGGCAATGAGTTGATCACTTGTCGCGGGGGGCGCGGGCGAGGGGGCCGGGGGGGCCGGCTCGGAGACGGCCGCGGGGGACTGATGGCTGCGCAAGCGTTTGCGCTTGCGTTTACTACGCCCACGCTGATAAAAAAAAAAACAATTATTAATATTATGATACCAGTAAAAAGAGTATGCTCGGTTGGTTCGGGCATATAGAAAGAATGTCAGAAGAAAGAATGACAAAACAGATACACAATGCAAAAGTGGGAGGATGCAGGTACCGGGGAGGACCCAGACTAGATAGTCTAGGTAAGATTACCATGACCAAATAGACATAGTCTTATCTGAAGGACAAGTCAGGAATCTCCGTAACCGGCGAGCGGGTGTGAGACGAACTATGAGATTGGAGGAAGCCAGACGTATGTAAGGAAAGAACCTGTTGGAACTCTGTACTCTCTGATTACCCCGCAAGGGATCTCGCGTGATGATATATATAGATAGATAGATAGACAAGTAAAAAGTTTATAAAATTGATATCCGACTGCGGGAATTACTCGAATCGAGTAATTCCCGCAGTCTTCGAAAGTATTCGAAACAATGTTTTGATTTGCAGAAACTGATATATTTCTAAGGATACGGGCACCGGCCCTAAAATTAATGATACTTATAATGATATGCGGCCCAAGCTCATTACCACTAAACCGAGCTGGCCTTTATTTTTTTTTAACGTCGAGCAAATGTGAGTGTAAACGGCGGAAGAGGTCGCCCAAGGAAAACTTATCACGACCAAATTAATAGTCTCTTAGAAAAGAGCATAGCACTCTTAATCGACGGAAATGTATGAAGAGATGTATGAACGCAGATGAAGCGAAAGAGGTGTGTCAGAATCGTAGTGTGGCAAATTGTAGTCTCAGCATACCCCAGTGGGATAAAGGCGTGAGTGTATGTATATATGTATTTTAACGTTAGATTTGCACATGTGACGTCACAAAGCTTATGACACAATATCACACTTCCTTTGGCGTGAGACCCCGCCAACGTGTAACTTAGTTTATAATAATACAAACCTTCAGCGTCTCGGTAGTGGATAAAGGCTTGACCTCCACGAAGTCTTCGATGATGATCTTCTTGTCGGATTCAGCGTCTGGCATGACCTCTCCCTCCCCGATGTTGACGGCCACTGCGGGGGACGAGGGGGGACCAACCGGGGACGATGCCCCCGCGGGGAGCACGCGGGCCGGGGCGGGGGGCTCGCGGGACATCACCGCCTGGGTCTCTAGGGAGGGCTCGGGCTTGCGTTTCTTCTGTCTATGTTTCATCAGCTGTGGGAAAACACTACAAGTGAAATTGCGCACGAACTTTGTTCTTTCGTTGTTGAGCGAACGTGTATTTACACGTTCGAATTTACATAGCTATTAAATATTATCTAGTTTTATTAAATATAAAACCCTTATAATGGAGTGATGTATCTTAACATGCAAAAAAAATACAGACGAATTGAGAACCTCCTCCTTTTTTGAAGTCGGTTAAAAAGGTCAAACAAATCGTATCACATTTAACTTGTAATTATTTTTTTCGAAACTTATTAGAATACTTCTATCACAAATGCCATCTACCGTAATAAAATTGAACTTAGAACTAACATTGACATGGACAAATTATATCTCATGTAAAAATACATATGCGTAATTTTTAAATCCTATACTTGTAGGGGTCAATGTCGTCCACCAGCCAAAAAGTCCTTCTCGGACTGTACATATCTCCCTGTACACATCCCTAGCGGGGTAGGCAGAGGGTACAGAGTTCCGACATGTAAGTGATAGTTCAAAGTATGCGTGCACATGCCGAGGCGTGGGAACGTGTGTGCGTGCTAACCGGAGGACTGATGTCCAGCTTGTTCAGCTCCTTGTGCTCGCCCGCCGCCAGCTCCGTCACCTTGTTGCGTTCGAACACGCGCCCGTTGTTGATCACCTGCCGACAAACAGACGGACAAGTCGAAACACAGATAATTGAAAGAATGACAAAAAAGATATGCCATGCGGTGGTAGGATGTAGGTACCGGAGAAGACCTAGACTATCTTACCATGGCCGTAACCGTCGAACGTGAGTGAGACGAGCTATGAGAGTAGAGGCAGCCAGAGAAGTCTGTAAGATGACCGTTCCTCCTCGAGGCGCCTGCGAGCTAGTTGCCCCCTTGCCCTTTTGACTCGAGCGAAGTGGTTACATGCTCGCCCTCTTATCCGGTGAAGCTGTAAAGACCCCGCTGCCAACAGCGTAGATCATTCGCGCACGCGTACGCTCACACACACGCATGCGGGTGGAACTTACCAAGCCGCCTAAAAGGCTTCCAAAGTGGCTTAACCACGACCACATTCAGTAGTAACCGAGACCAACGGCTTTACGTGCCTTCCGAGGCACGGAGATGCTTGAATATGACATTCCGCAAACTGTATCTCCCATCTCAGACCGACCGAGT
>LR990636.1:14100223-14152723 GCA_905147815.2 Phalera bucephala | reverse complement strand
AAACGTAATGCAGGACGCCCTCAGGCTAGGTGGAGTGATGACCTTCCTAGGGCGGCTGGCAGGGACTGGATGAGAGTAGCCGAGGATTGTAACCAGTGGCGGGCCCTTGGAGGGGCCTATGTCCAGCAGTAGACTGCTATAGGCTGATGATGATTAAAACTTATATTAAATAAATTGTTAGCATTTATCTAATCTAGAATAATTAAGACTATATACTGACCTGCCAACTGAAAATTATTATCTTCATTATAATCAATGTTCCATATCTGCGCCGGGTCGAGGCTGCACGGTCGGGCCACGACGTCGGCGGCGGGCTGCGAGGGAGCGTGCAGGCACAGGCGGGAGGCAGCGTGCTGCAGCTGGCCCGAGGGGAGCCGCGTCCAGCGCTGCTCGCGACCCTTGCCGCGGCACGCCGATAGCACTACGGGCCGGGACACTTCCGTGGGGGACTCTTCGGCTTGCGGCCTATGGACAGAGGGCATTTATAAAAAAAAACATAGCTCCACTTTACAAATAATAGCCCCACCCTAAAAATTATAACACCACGCTGGAAATTATAGTACCATGTTATAAATCATAGCCACACACTAGACACACTTTAGAAATTATAGCCCCACCCTAATAATAACGGCACCACCCCATATATTTTACAAAAACTTGGCTCTACTCTAGAAGGAATTTAAAAAATAACTTTATTCTTACCCTAAAGACACAAAACCGCCCCCTATAGTAACCGGTAAGAGGCGAGCAAATAGACAATATACGTAGCCTACAGGAACAATGAAATTAACCTTCAATATCTGTATTTCAAACACAACATCCTATCACTACAGACCGCAAACTTAAGAAGCCATCTTTATTTGTAATCGTGTGTCTTTTTATTTCCTTTTTTTATCACTGGTGGAACAATAAAGTGCCATGTATCTATCCATGCTAGCCGGATCGGCCCACGAGGGCGGTGGGTTGTGAGGTCGCGTGCTGAAGCTGCTGCGTGCTGCGCGCGACCTTTGGCGCGACATGACTCTTCGGCTTGCTTCATGGGAACAAGAGGACATTTTTGAAAATAAACTTATCCCAGCCTAGTAATTATAGCCCCATGATACAGGATATTTAAAAAAAACTTTGGCTACAGCCCCACCCTGGTAATTATCGCTCCACACTAAAAAATATAGCCTCAGTCTAAAAATTATCATCATCATCTCAGCCTATACTTGTCCACTGCTGAACATAGGCCTCCCCAATCGCTTTCCGGCGTAACCGGTCCGATGCCACCTGCATCCAACGACTTCCTGCGATTTTCACAAGATCGTCGGTCCATCTGGCAGGCGGTCGTCCCACGCTGCGCTTGCCAATACGTGGTCTCCACTCTAGAATCTTTCTGCCCCAACGCCCGTCCGATCAACGCGCTATGTGGCCCGCCCATTGCCACTTCATCTTGCTAATCCTGAGAGCTGTGTCGGTGACGTTGGCTCTTCTACGAATCTCCTCATTCCTGATTTGATCGCGTAGAGAAACTTCGAGTATAGCTCTCTCCATAGCTTGCTGGTAAAAAAAATATAGCCTAACTTAATTTAAGCCCCACCCAAGTAATAACAGCCCCACCCTAGAAATTATAGCCCCACTCTAGAACATGAAATTCACAAACCACTTTTCCCCTGTATTACCCCAAAAGATCGTAATACGAAGCGAGTCTATTGATAATTCGCCACGGAGATTTATTCGCAACCCTCGCCGTTTCCAGCTGATAGGACTAGACCGGGCGACATAGGAAGGAGACTCGTCCGTTTACAGCCGACGTAGAAACACCAAAATTCACAATCTACATAGGGGATTATCGAGAGACTCTGGTGGTGGAGTCTTTGGCTTTCGACTGACCTGCCGTACTGCACGTGTGCGCAGTTGGCCTCGTCGCGCAGCTCGCCCGCCAGCGACAGCGACAAGTACTGCGTGGCCTGCAGCTCGGGGTGGCACGGGTACACGCCCAGCGCCGAGCCCTCGCCCTCGCGCTGCAAGGTGTCCAGGCAGAACTGCGTCGCCTCGTTGCGGATCCTGGGGAATACCGCCGACATGAATTTGTAGGCCAAACATGAGATAAATTACCGGCAAAATTCGCCAAAAAACTACTGCGTTTGGATTGGATTCAGTATAACTCCAAGGTGGTCCCATTTTAATTTCATTGGCATTGGACCTTGGACTTAGAAGATACACCAGGGAACTCTTTAACGACAAACAATAGGCATGTGTAAATTGAGATATTATGGGTATTACGTCAATCCTATAGGTACCCTACTATAGAACTAAGCAGTATATTAGCCAACTTCAAAAAAGGAAGTTCATAATTCGTCTTTTTTTTATAACTCCTTTGCTTATGAACCGATTTTGATAATACTTTTTGCATTGGGTTCAGTATAGTTTTAAGGTGGTCCTATTTTAATGTTATTGGTATTGGACCTTGGACTTTGAAGATACAAGAGGGAACTCCTTAACGGCACGCACGTATAGCAAACTACACGAATGTATAGATTACGTTATTATAGTCATTATATTAATACTGTAGGTACCTTACTGTACAACTCATCAAAATAATATAATATCGGTACATAAATATTACTAAATAATTCACTCGTCACTAAAAATTGTTAAATAAAAATCTTTTAAAAAAAAAAGGTAAACCGACTTCAAAAAGCAAAAAATAAATATTTGAAGTCGGTGCCAAGTAACCGACTGCACCAACCAGCACCGACTTCAAATATTTATGTTTTGCTTTTTGAAGTCGGTTTAACTTTTTTTTTTTAAAGATTTTATCCACTCTAATATTATAAATCTGTACTCTCGAGTAAACTCTGTCTGTCTGTCTCTTTGTTTGTCTGTTATCTTTTCACACCCAAACCGCTGAACAGATTTTATCAAATTCGGGACGGACAATAATTTTATCCAGGGGAAGAACATGGGCTAACATTTCACAAAAAACTTAAGGGTGTTAAATACACGTCTGAAAATAACACGAAGCTGCCGCCATGACGAACTGCACCTTCCCCGCTAAGTGGAAGGAGGCGGACGTCATAGGCATTCCCAAGCCCGGCAAACCTCGCAATCTCCCCGCGAGCTACCGCCCTATCAGTCTCCTCAACTCCCTGGCCAAGATATACGAGCGCCTACTTCTGGCGAGGCTCAAAGACTTCGTAACGTCCAGGGGTATCCTTATCGACGAGCAGTTTGGCTTTCGAGCCAAACACTCTTGCGTCCACCAAGTGCACCGCATCACGGAGCACATCCTCTCCGGTCTCAATAGACCCAAACCCATCTACACGGGCGCCCTCTTCCTAGATGTCGCGAAGGCATTCGACAAAGTCTGGCACAACGGCTTGATCTACAAGCTCTACCAATTGGGTGTGCCGGACAGACTCGTGCTCATCTTACGAGACTTCTTGTCGAATCGCGCCTTCCGTTATCGCGTCGAAATGACGCGCTCCACTTCCCACTCCATCAATGCTGGAGTCCCACAGGGCTCAGTTCTCTCTCCGCTCCTGTTTAGCCTTTACACGAACGACATTCCTCGTTCGAGTAAGGCGCGTCTAGCCCTATTCGCGGATGATACCGCTCTCTACGTCTCGCATAGGAATAAGGGTTTCATTACCAGACACCTTCAGGCATCCGCCAATTCCCTAGGGAATTGGTTCAGGAAGTGGCGTATTGAGGTGAACCCGGACAAGAGCGCTGCGGTGTTCTTCTCCAGAGGTGCCACCCCGCGCCACTCCCTGCGCCGCCCTAGAAGTAATCTCGGCCAAGTGACCATGTTCGACCGACCCATTCCCTGGGTCAAAGAGGTCAAATATCTAGGGGTCACCCTAAACAGTACCATGTCCTTCGGCCCGCACATCAAGCGGGTCCGTCACCGAGCATCATTTGTGCTCGGTCGTCTCCATTCGTTAATCTGCAAGCGGAGTAAAATGTCCCTTAGAAATAAGGTGACACTTTACAAAACTTGCGTTCGACCCATCATGACTTATGCGTGTGTTGTGTTCGGGCATTCGGCCCCCTCTCACATCGATAAACTCCAAGTGGTTCAAAACCGCTTCCTCCGTAAAGCCGTAGGAGCCCCCTGGTTCGTACGGAACGTCGACCTCCACTCCGATCTAGGTCTCGAACCTATTCGCGCCTTTATTAAAAAGGCGTCAACACGTCACTTCGCGAACGCATCTACCCATGCGAATCCGTTAATCGTAGCCACCGCCGACTACGATCTCTCTCCCGACCCCTGCCGCCACCGCCGGCCGCGACATGTTCTCACCGACCCCCCCGATGCTTTGTCATCCCTTCTTTCCGCTCAGAATACGGGCGACGACGACGACGTAGTAGTAGATCCCCTCCCATAGCCGGCGGTTGACCGGTGCACTTAGTAGTGCACCCGTCCCCCTACAGCGACTGTCCCAACCGAGGGCACCTCTTCGAGGCGCCCTCGAGTATGTCGCCTCTTGCCCTTCTGGGTGGCTAGAGCGTAGTGGTTGCACGCTCGCCTTTAAGTCCGGTGAAGCTGTAAAGGCCTCGCGGCCAACAGCGTACATCATTCACACACACACACACACACGTCAAATATTTATTTTTTTGCTTTTTGTAGTCGGTTTACCTTTTTTTATAAAAGATTTTTATAAATATAATAACTTTGCAACTCTGACTTCTTCAAATTCTTCAAATTTAAGAGATAAACTTATGTCAGTACGAGCAGGACTAAGTGCTGCCACTTAATCCACCAGGCGGCAAGACTTTTCTCGCGAGGTAAGAAATTTTGTCTGTGTCTTGCACGCAAGTCAAAATAGTCTTGTCTATACATCAATACAATATAATTCTTGAAACGAGTTTTCTCGTGTCAAACTTTTGTCATGCTAACATGCCTTGATATGTTTTATTCATACTAGTATAAAGGTGACAGTAGAAAAACGGGCCGGAAAATAAAAATCTTTTATAAAAAAAGGTAAACCGTTTTCAAAAAGCAAAAAAATAAATATTTGAAGTTGGTGCTGGTTGGTGCAGTCGGTTACTTGGCACCGACTTCAAATATTTATTTTTTTGCTTTTTGAAGTCGGTTTACCTTTTTTATAAAAGATTTTTATTTTACAATTTTAAGTGACCAGTGAATTATTCTATAGTAGGGTACCTATAGGATTGACGTAATACCCATAATATCTCAATTTACACATGCCTATTGTTTGTCGTTAAGGAGTTACCTGGTGTATCTTCTAAGTCCAAAGTCAATAAAATTAATATGGGACCACCTTGGAGATATACTGAACAAAATGCAAAAAAAAAAATATCAAAATCGGTCCACAATTGACGGAAATATCGCTGAACATACATAAAAAAAAAGCATACATACAACCGAACATAGAACCTCCTCTTTTTTGAAGTCGGTTAAAAACACCGATATAATCAAAGTCAGACGACTCCATGGCACGACTGATGTGAATAATCTTCACTCGGTTTAATGATAGACACGTGGAGGGAGAAGCAATCTTACTATTAGAAAAAATGCCCGAGGCATTAAGTCCGCGTTTGTACCAATAATGCGTAATTTAATAAATAAATATGCTGCGGGTGCACGCACCGGCCGTATCCGTAGACGTCCCGCACGGGCACGAACTTCTCCTTGTACACGTTGTCCAGGTACCACTGGAAGCTCTTGCACTTGAGCTTCTCACGGAGGACCTTCCGGTGCGTCACGTCGCCGATCTTCGGGTTGTTCTGTGTAATTAATAATTACGTACTAAACTCGTGTTCAAAAATCCACGATTAACATATAAAGTCCGTAAGCCAAATTAAAAAAAAAAATGTTGCCAGCTTAAGACGACTAGGGTAAGCCTAACAAGTAAATGAATCTACAAAAAATATCGACATGTATAAAAAGGTTATTGTTATCATTCAGTTCCACCAGCAGGTGTCCACAAACCTGCCTCCACCGCACCGCACTGGCTCCGCATACTGGAATACCCTATCCAACTTAACCTAACTCCTCACACCTCAATTTATGCGGGACGGTTTTTGCCCAGCTGTGAACGAATCCAATGTTGGGTCGAGATCTAGGGAGTACTTACCCTGAGGTCAGGTCGGTGTAGGTAGAACAGCTCCGCGTACTCGTCCATCCAGACCTCCGCCATCCTCGCAGTGTTTATACCTGCACAGAAAGATACCTATTCCAAATTGTCAAGAAACGCCGATGATGAAATAACACGCAACAAACGAGAATCTAGTTTAGAGTTGGATTAGCAAACGACTAATCAATCTGATCGAATTATCCGAGTGTAGGGCTACGTTTTTTAAAAAATGTCATACTTGGCAGGAGCACCGCCCGCCGGTTGAACGCAGACGTATACACAACCCTCGAGAAAACACTTGTAAAATGTGATTCTCGTAGATTTTGTCGTTTTCTTTTAAGATTAAGAACTATAGCTCACTTGGCTACAGGTTCAGAGGTGGTCAGAAAAAATTTGCTGCTTACCGTGTGTATCCGTATGCGCTGGCATGCCATAGGGGTGGAAGCTTCGGAAGACATGTCCCACGCGCGAACAGGGGATGGTTTCCAGGGTGCCTCCACCTGTAAGAGTGCTTTACAAGTTTCTTTGAAAGTCCTATGGGCCTTTTCGATTTCATCATCAGACCAGGTCCATTGTACCATATTATCACCGAGTTACATACGTATGCCAATTTCAGGTCAATCTAATTACAACAAGTGTTTAAAAAATGTATTACAACATTCGAACCGTAAAGACGTGTTTCAACAGGTTTCCTTATAGACCTCTCTAACGTAAGAGTATATTTACCCCCGCGATTTGTCAAATATATCTTTTCTGACTAAAGAACTTCTGAAAAGCACCCCGGTACTCACACTGCCAGACCCGGAAGGACATCTCCAGGTTCTCGCCGCCCCAACCCGCCATCTGCTCGTCGTACGCGCCCACCTCCCAGAAGTACGCGCGATTGATGGCAAACAGACCACCCGCCATTGTTGGTGACCTGCCGTAATGGAGACGATACTTTTACCGGGCGACATAGAAATATCTGGTGTGGTACAGATAGATCGAGACAAAAAGATGATATCATGCCAATAGTATTTAACACCACCGTCACGCCTATATTCCCCAGAGGGGGTGGCAGAGGTGTACTGAGTACTGGGTGTACGTTTCGCCGACGATGTTAGGTCCCATGTAATAGGGGGCGAGCCTATTACCATATACCGGGCACAATTCCAGACTCCGGACTCATACTGGGAATTTTTCGTTAGAAAGACCTCGTGATCACAAAGCGATGAAAGCCAATAGTATTTATGTTCGTACAATCGGACAGCTTTTGTTGTAAACTAAAATTTTTCATCTCTAAGGAAAAAATGTACAGCGACACGCTGGTGACGTCAAACGAACGACGAACGACGTTGCACAACAAGTCCGGCTACATTTCGCGACCTGTACCTTATCGCCTCGCTTCCCTTTTGTTGAGTAAAAGCCACAGAGTTTAGACGTGTATTGTGCAACAATATGGACGAAAGAACTTTTACTTATGACCTGGTGAAGGTATCAGGTAAAAGCTGGGTATATACAGTATACAGCACAACACGGGTCATCGTGGCGATCTTTTCGGGGAGGCCTCTGTCCTGCAGTGGACGTCTTTTGGCAGATGTGAATGGACAAATGATGTATGAAACCTCGTCAGGAGATATGCTGCAAAGGACTAAACAAATGTGGACGACGTAGATCGCAGTACTAGGTGTCGAGTGACGTCACTTGATTTCGCCTAAATGTGCGGCCAAACCAACGCGTCCAGCCTTGTCCTCGATGGCGATCAGTATCTCCTTATGACAGCGCGTGCAGACGCTGCATAGATAGTGTTCGCGTTGGTGTGGACACATCCATACAAATACACTGCAGGGACTGAGCGCCACCGTGCACGCCATTGCAGACGCGGCTGGACGCGATGGTTTTGCTGTACCTTAAAACCTTAAACGATACGTATCGCGGGGCAAATACCCCCATAATCCAGCGCGTCTGGAATGTCATCTAATTGAAATGGTAAACTATAATATAATCTGGTATTTTTAGGAACAATTTCTTATAGCTAAAATACGACTGAGATACCTTTCTAAGTTGAGGGGTTCCTATTGACATCCTCCTTCATCATCGGACCCTGGACACCAAGGACTATGAATTCTATTTGTCAAAAAAATCAAGCGAGCAAACACGATGTGGGTTATGTTGATTAATTGGGGTGCGTATAACCCCTTCCGGTTCTGTCATCAGACCAGCTCCATTGTGCTATATTATTGCATTGTCCCGAACTTACGTATCGCCATCTAGTTAAATAAAAGCTTGTAAAATCTTATTACAAACCACGTGGGCGCTATGTCTGATCCTCTCCTCTTCTTCTCCCGCTCCGGCACGTCCACCCATGTGAAGTGGCCCATGAACGAGAACCCTCCCACCTGTCGTTGAAACAGCCATTAATTTATTTGTACCAGAGTGCTGGACAGGGGTAGTTCGCAATGGGTAAATAAATATGTGGAGAGGATCTTTCTACAGATAAAAGGTGCCTACTTTAAACCATAGAACAGTATAGCACATACATACTTATGTTAACTTAGGTATGTGCGGGCGAGTGTCCGACACGTATGAAAGCCACAGTTAGTTTTGAAGTAGGCACCTTTTATCTGTAATTAGGGCTTTTCTAACACAACTGAGGGTAGTTGAATCATATTATTTTTGAGGGTAGTTACACAAACATATTGAAGATATCTAAACTTTTTGAAATCCAAAGAAAAACCATCGCTTCAGTTAGGAATCGAGCCCACATAATCCGCTATGCCAGAGCGACATGGTGGTGTTTAATGTAACTATTCTACAATTAAGGGTAGTTGAAGAATATCAACATTGAGGGTAGTTGAACAGTATTAATATTGGGGGGTATTTGAACGATATCAATAAAAAGGGTAGTTAAACAATATTATATTATACAGTTACGGAGAGAAGTTAAACAATATCAGTATTAAGGGTAGTTGAAAAATATTTATATTGTGAATAGCCACACAATTACGCAACTTAGGGTAGTTGAACAAAATGCAAATGTGGGTAGTCGAAAAATGTTTGAGTTGACACCCCTGTGTCTTAATTCATACATGTTCCATAAATTAATGATTATTACTATACACACCTTTTTACATTCCAGATAAAAGAATATATTAAGTGCATATACCATTTCCACACCGCACCTGTTCCCTATTTTATGATCCATATTATGCACAAGATATCTATGTATTGCATACTAGACTAGAGAAATTGAACCTTAGGGCGGTGGCATTATGTCTAAATTGTAGTACCAGGGTAGTCTAACAATAACACGAATGAGGGAAATTGGACAATGTTTTCATTCACATCTGGTACATGTCACAGGGCCCACTAATCTAGTACGTAGCACATAGGTATTTACCATAGCAATACGTTAATAATATTAACCCACAACATTTGTGTATACATTCCCAATTTCAACTTTAAAAGGTTCGAGGAGCGAGATATATATTTGAAGAGCGTCGAAGATGCCCGAAGAGTACGCAGATATCGTTATTGTAAAAAAAATAGCAGCCAAAACATTGCCAACTGTGTTTAAGTTGGAGATTTCCAAAAACAGCTACAATGATCCGTGTGTGCGTGTGTGTGTGTGTGTGTGTGTGTGTGTGTTTGAGTGATATACGCTGTTGGCCGTGAGGCCTTTACAGCTTCAACGGATTTAAGGGCGAGCGTGCAACCACTACGCTCGAGCCAGAAGGGTAAGGGGCGACATACTCGAGGGCACCTCAAGGAGGAATGGCCTCGGTTTGGACAGTCGCTACGGGGGGAGGTGGGTGTAATTAGTGCGCCGGTCGGCGGGCTAGGGGATCTAAGACTTCGTAAGCGATGACAAAGCATCGGGGGGATCGGTGAGAACATGTCGCGGCCGACGGTAGCGGCAGGGCCTGGGTTCGTAGTCGGCGGCGGCTACGATTAGCGGATTCGCATAGGAAGATGCGTTCGCGAAGTGTCGAGTTGTCGCCTTTTTAATATAGGCGCGAAAAGATTCGAGACCGAGATCGGAGTGGAAAAATGATTCATTCTTCACGGAGAGTCATATTACTTGCTGTGGTGTACTCAAAAGATACACTTCTTTGGTTATCACCATAAATACACTCAATGCACAGACAACCGCTCATGGCGGCAGTCAACAAGTGAATGTCCAATGTCACCGATCGCCCCACCAAGCCATCCCGTAGTCTATACGCCACACTTGCAAAGTACTTACCTCCGGCCTTAGGTTCCCGTAACTAAAATTATTGAGTTTCAATTTTTTTCCGGAATCCACCACCAACTTAGTAAATAATTTTAAGGTAAAGCCTGAAGCTTTATTTTATTAGCTTTATTTCGCTGAATTAATTTATTTTTGTTTTATAAATTAATTCAACAGGTTAAATTTTATTATATAGTATTATTTTTTTAGATAAAATATTTCATGCTTTGTTAGATATCATGCATGCTTTCTCCATTGCTATTTATTAAGCAAGTGGTTCTCAAACGTTATCTATACCCAAAAAGGCTGCAATTATGTTGTTAATAATCTTGATAATCATAACTAATATACCACTTCCAGTTATAAAGCGTTTCACAATGCCAACCTATTGAAGCAAAACTGATCCTCAATCCATTTCCTTTCGTAACATATCCATAACTCCATCCCTATTTTTCAAGCATTTTTCGGCTGACCTATGCCCATTGTATCTCCATGCATTTGTTTCAAGACACTTGTTTACATTTACCCACTCAGGCAGCAATGAACACGGAAGTGAGAAATACTAGAATGTAACCGATATTCAAATTTTTGCACTGCCCCATTTTATGCAGAATGCACAGTTACCTAACTAGTGTGCTGAATGTAAAACCAGGGTACTATTTAATAAAACTGCTAATGCGACATAATTATCTACAAATTACAAAATTGACACGACAGGTGTTGTTTAATTAACCGTTTTTTGCGGCTTATCAGAGACAAATTAGTCAAATCGTTACATTGTAACCTATTGATAAATTTAACTAAACAGAGCCCAAGTGTCAAGATTCAAAATAACATCGTCATTAATAAAGCGTTTCTCAATCTGCCCCATGCCTACAAAATCTCCATGCCCACAATTTCTCAAACACCTGGAACGTCTCCGAGGTCTCGATCGCGAACGTGGACTGATCGATGACCTCGATGATGGGCGTTAGGACCGAGTCTCGTTTGTGTCGGATGCGCTGCAGCAGTGGGCGGAGCCAATCAGCGCTCACCTCGCAGTGGGCGTCGAGGAATACTAGCACGTCGCCACGGGCAGCGCGTGCGCCGCGAAGACGTGCACGCATTAGGCCTTGCCTAGAATATGGATTATGATAACGTTGGATCATCCTATATATTGGTTGATGACAAAGTTTACTCAAACCATTTATTTTGCATAAAGCCTACGGAGGTACTTACAAATGGTCAATATTTTTAATCTAATTTACGATGATTATTATTTCGCTACAATTAAGAACATAAAAAAAACGTTTTTCATGGTGTACGCACATATGAGAGGTTATTAATTTATTACCAATAAAGGCAGACCCTACATATATTAATCCTCCTGGTCCTATACATATTAATTTATTACCAATAAGACCCTCTAAAAGGGCTAATATTCATATCAGCGTAATTCAGACGCAGCCTAGTGGAACATTGCTCACTTACATCGTACGGGATTAAAAGAAAGGATATAATGATTATAATCAAAGTGTTTATGAATTCAAATCATATGTTATCTTATAATTAAGACTATGGTTAATATATTCATTTTTCTATTTTACCATTTATTGGGAATGTAAACATTTGTTGACCTTACATAAAAATAAAGGTACTAGGTCGATATACACAGGACACAGTAACATTGTTTTGATGCTATATAACAACTGTGTCAATAATAAATATTGTATTTATTTTACAGTGAAACGTGAAGGTGAAATAGATGCAAACTACTAACTAAAGGGACTTGTAAATTCGCTAATTTCTCGATTATAGCTCGATATTTTTTTTATAAAACTGATTTTGTCACGTTGTCGCAAAAGATGTTAGTAGAAAAGATCGACATTTCAGCGAGATAACGACTATACTTCAATCTGCTGACATGTTAAAATGATCAAGCACCTTATTTGTGGTTTTAACTATTATTTAGATAGACAAGAGCACCCAAAAGATACTACAAAGATCATTATATGTTTCAACAAGCTCCCTTTAGTATTTCAAATACAAAACTAAATATAGTATAGCCATAATAATGTGCAATAAAAGTGAAATAGAATCAACTTTAATAACTTTTACTCTAATGCAAAAAGAAGTTCTAAGTAGAACAGGAAATACTAAAGTACCTTGAGAAACAGAGATCGTAATTAAATGTGTACACACAAGACCAGCGAGTGAGAAGAGAACCAAGGAAGAATTAGCTTTTTTCCCACCAGATTTGCAAAACAATCAAAAAATAACTGAAAACTGATGATCATACAAACAGCCGATTTCTGAGTGAAACATTTAATTAATAGTCGTCTCAAAACTAAATATATAATCTATATGTACAAATATCTACTCTTTTATGCATTTACTGAAACAAATGTTTAAGTATAGTTTCATCCCGTACAGGGATCGAAACCTCGACTATTTGATCCAGTGAGTGGAGCGGTATGTGCTCTGAGCGCTAGACCAAACCACCGTCAAAATTATCCGGAATTAGGTTAATTTATAAACTACTATTAACATGAAAATTGCATCTCAGAAACCGTACAAACAATTGCAACAAAATATTCGTGTACACTTTTGCAGTCACTCTCACATAGTTCAGAGCTCAATAACTATTGAAAAGCAAAAAGGTTTGCAAACTATAAGTATTCTTGATGAAAACACTTCAAAATGCTGCTTCAGCTGCTTCAACGTCGAGTGCGTTTCATAAGCGTGCAGAAACAACATATGACGCAGAAGGATTCAAACGACCACATTGAGTACTGAAAGCTATGGGGGCATTGTGTCTTAAAATGACATCAGTCAAACTCTTAGAAGGAAAGTAGTTTGACTATCACATGAGATACTTAAGATATCCCTAAGTTGATAAAGTTGTGGTGATTTTTGGCGGCATCAGAGGCTTTGTGTGTCTCTAAATGACTTCCGTCAAACTCTAGAAGAAAAAAAAATTTGACTGTCAGATCAGACACTTAAAAGTCCCTAAGTTAATAAAATTGTTGGGGCATCAGATTGTGCTAGGATATCGGTCAATTGAGAAAAAAAGAGTAAGCATTACTCCAGTAAAGAAAGAAAAGCAAGAAGACCTAAATTATAACTAGGTACTATTACTGACTAAAATTTAGTAAAATTAAGCACTAATTAAACAACTATACCAAACTAATTCCAAAGTCCACCAAAAACCGCCACACTTCACAAAAAGCTTAAAACCAGAGTTTCTCAAACTTTCTTGCCAGCCCACCTCACGCCCACATGCCCACGGGAAACCACCTGAAACGCGGTCGCATCCAACACGCTGTAGTAGAAGTTATTGGACTCGATGACGTCAATGATGGGCACGACGACCGCGTGGGGCCGCTCCTTGATCGCAGAGAGGAGGGGGCGAAGCCAGTCGGGCTGGACCTCGCAGTGAGAATCCAGAAAAACCAGGATATCTCCAACTGCGTAGCGGGCGCCCGCCAGCCGAGCTCGGGTGAGACCAACACTGTGAGAATGGTATCAATACTTTTTGTAAATAGTTTCTTTTAATGGACCAAAGGGCAATTGAGTTTGCAGGCTGCCTGATGGTAAACAATCACTGTTAACTATGTATTAGCAACATTAGTTACCGATGCATTGCCGGTCTTTTAATGCCCTCCCCGTTAAGAGAGAGGCTTGGGTTCGGGCTTCCGAAAGCTGCAGTAAGCATAGGTTAGCTACTACCCGAAAATTGTGAAGCGTTGCTAAAAGTTTGAGAATCGATCCACGTATATATGGAGCTATAATGGGCCAAGCTGTAAATCTTTCAAAGATCGGTAAATCTACCTGAAAAACTTTATAATAGGATATTTTGATACACACTGAACGACATGTTCATTGCAGGATACCTATATATTGTAGTGAAGATAAAAGTTTGGGAATCGATGGAAGCCAATTGAAACTATAGTTGGCTATGGCTCAAATCATTGTACAATGCATTCCATAACACTAACTTTTTAAAATATTTTGATAGTACTTTAACAAAATACCTTACAACGAGATGGTCTGCGTTTTATAAATTTTATTTTTCGTGAAAACCCATCTATGACAAATTCTTTTGCATATAATAAATAACTACAACACACGCAATATGACATTCTCTATTAGAAGATTTAAGTGTCATAATAATTTGAACTCGACTCAACTAAACGATCAGAAAATATAAAACTATAATGAATCAAACCAGCCTCTTAAGAAATGAGTGAAAAAATATTTTGATTCTAAACCCGGCTGAACTATTTTGATCAGAAAAACACTAAATTAGTATTTCCATACATTACTAGTATAACATAACTACTAATTAGTTAATCCACTAAAGAACAGTAGAACTATCTTAAAGAACAGAGTTAAAAACACTAAAATAAAAATACATCCTATCTAATTTAACAAAAACTAATCCCCAAATTCTTAAAACGAAATTATTATACACTAGTGATGTACAAAACTATCGATATCTATCTCCAAAATCATCTACAAAAATCCCCTATGTTACTATAATCACCTCGAACAAAACTCTATCTCCGCTTTCATAAGCCAAGGTGGATTTGTCGATAACATCTATGAGAGGGACGACTACATTCTTCTGGTTCTGCTTAATCCGGTGGAGGAGTGGCCTCAGCCAATCACGAAGCACCTCACAGTGCGAGTCGAGGACGATTATGACATCAGCTGTGGCTGCGCGCGCACCCGCCATGCGGGCTTGCGTGAGACCTATCCTGGGATCAGCGTATTGGATTTAGTTAGTACGGATCTCCAATAGTATATAGAGGCGCTTTGGAACCATGGTGTTCTTACAGATTACCAAGGTTTAGCCGCGTTCGGCCCGGTCGGTATGATATGGGTGTATTTGAACATATCCGTGCTTCGAAACGCACGTTAAAGGAACTACTAAGCAGTTAGTTCCGGTAACTACATAATGTGGTGGTCGTTAAGTTGGAAGCCGTATAGGCTGCTTTATAAGTTTCAACAGTAAGTGACCACAAACCGGCCTCCATGGACGGGGCACGCATGCACTGGGCATGTGTGGTGGAGTATGACCTAATCTCTCTCACCTTGATTTGTAAGAGAAGGCTCTTTGCCCAACAGTGGGACAGTATAGGATGATTTATTATTATAACAGAATATATATCGAATCTTACCATTTCTAGATACTTGTGAATACTGTGTAGCTTAAATTATATTCCGATTATAAGAAACCACGTCATGAGAATGCCGAACGGGCTTATAGAAAAAAATTAGGACATGGTTACTGGTGTTTTCTGCTCCAGTAGTATCGATAAGGCAATATATTGGTGCCGCAACACTACGCCAGTCTATTTGTAAAATAAAACGTTCGCTATTTTCGCTTTCATAGCGGTCTTTGCTGAAATGACTGGCCTATTCTACGAGTATCGATAAAATTGTTCCGCAACCCTACCATACTACATCAATTCAATCAATTTACAAAAGCCTTGATTTTAAATATCCAAATGTCAGCCCTTTTATATTTTTACTATTTTCTAAAAAACATTTAAAACAAAATCTTTTTATAAAGAGAGTATAATAAAAACACAAGCCGCGTGTAAAATTCAGCATATGATAGCCGTAATGTTATCGGTTTGATAACTAACGTAATAAAATGAAACTCTCGTATATGTGTCAGACATTTGTATAGCTTTCATCGTGTAAATATTTCTGAAAAATTGTTGAGTTGTTCTTTAATCGAAAATATAGAATTTGTTTTATTTTGGTGACCAGGGCAAAAAAAAATAAGTGTTTTAGAATATAACAGTATCATTCAATAAAAAAATGAATGTATTTTTTTTAATTTTGAATATCATGTAGTAGATATCAACTAAATAATTTTATTATTCGCATATATTACGCTGAATAATTAAGACATAATATCAAAATTAATTACACATAATTTTACCTAATGCAATATAATTTAAACACATGTCACAGGCCTTATATTTCTATAAAATATTTCGTGTCATCATTTAAGCAAATTGAAATTTAAAACATTATTCTGAACAGTCCAAAACACTTTTCTAAACACACTAAAATAAATTACAAACAACTTGACCAATTTCCAAACTAGGCATGGAAATAATTGCTACTTTCAATTAATTTTCATTAGATGAACTAACGTCATATTTCACATGTGAAATTTCACAGTCGATAATTTTAATTTTTCTAAGAGCTAGTTTTATATAGCCTCGCACTTACTACTATTTGTCGATTTGCTACACATACATATGACATTCGAAAAATATGCTAATATAATCAGCTAGATAATTTTATTGCCCTAAGCGTCCTTCACGCGCGACCCCAAGGGGGACGGCGGTATAGTGTGGCCAATTGCGCCGTGAGCACGGCATCGCTGCAAGGAAGGAGCGGGTCAATAGTCCATAGGCTCCCTACCCCTGAAGGCGGGCTTTTCGGAGCGCGATACAGAGCGGCACCGGTGCGTTCCTAACGGAGATCCCGGAGCGCCTCCCCGAAGTGTCGATGCCGGCCACCGTAGGGTTTTTTTTTAGTCGGTAAGAGTTCGACATGACCCGTCAGCTTTACCTGGGGATGGCGGTAAGCCATAAGGATTTCCCCACGTCAAAAAAAAATTGTTATGTGACACTAATTAGTCGCCTTTAATCACCAATGATTAAAATGAGTGGTATAAATAAAAGTGCGACGAATAAAAAATAATTTCATATGATTTTTCGCATGCTACCTGCGATTTTCATAGCTACTCCGTACCCTCATCCCAGTCACTCACCGGTCTGGCAGACGCAGTATTCTGATAAGATCTGGTGGTAGCCGCGTACGCACGTAGTGGCTCAACTTGCCCTTCAGCTCAGGCAGAGTCGAGTTGTCGTCCACCAGGATGATCTCCTTGAGGTACACGAAGGGGGATGAGCGGTCTTGACCGGGGTACCCTGGGGAGAACAGCATCTACGTATAAAACTATACTGTCCTATACTGTCCCATTGATTATCAAAAGCTTTCTTGTGGCCACCTGCTGGTAGAACTTTTCAAGCCGCCTATAAGGCTTAACGATTAATATTATACTTTTTATAATATACCTATACAAAATCTCTATTTTGTAAATGAGAGGACTATGTAGACACTGACCGATACCATGAATCTAAATACACATATGAATAATTAACACTTAAGCACATCTCTCGTTCTGCATTGTTCCCCCATACCCCATGAATGCAAAGTATACAAAAAAAAAATTGTAAAACTCTGATTTTTAAAAAGAGTCACCGTAGAGTTTCTTGCCCTTCTTCTCCACAGGAATAACTTTCCGAACGGATGGTAGTCTTAAGTAATTAATATATTTTTCTCTTTTTGACTATCCATAAGTGCCTTTTGGTCTACATGATAAAAAAACTTTTGATTTTGATTACCAAATTAAATGGTAACCGGGAGCAACATCTTGAGCCCTCCGGAGACGGTCGAGAATGAATAACACAACCGGTCGACTATTTCAGACTGACCGAGCTGAAAGCTGCATATTGGGCTCCACTATATAGGGTATAAGGGTAAGAGTATCCATCCACTATTACTAAGAAGGCGCTCACCGGAATTAAAAACTAAAGTAAAATAAAAATAATCACAAAATATAACGTTTTACAATATTTTGTCGTTAAATAAAACCCTTAACCTTACAAAAAATCTCTCACTTATACGTGGACCCACTACACATAGAAACAGACACCGGCCTCGCCACTAAGCCCGAAGAATCTCTTACGCGCCGCGTCCCACACCCTCATAGCGACTGCCCAAGCCGAGTTAGTCCCTACCGTGTGACGCCCTTGAGCAAGTCGCCCCCCCCACGCATTCTAGTTAAAGCACTTATCGCTCTTCCCCTCATCCAGGTAAAGCTGTTAAGGCCCCTTGGACAACACCATTAATCATTCAAACAACTAACAACAACGACCTACGAAAAAAGACGGAGTTCATTGACACAGGTTTGGTATGAGATGATGATAGTTTTGGGATGTTGTTTCCATCAAGAACCACTACTACAAACTTACCTGAATTCATGATCCGCCGCTCTGTCAACCCACAAAATTGACGTGCTTGAACCACGGCTGATCGCGCACGCTGTTCACCAAGCTCCATGTGGTCTTTACCACCATGGACTATGGCTCGTTGTTTAAAGTTTTAGGTTGTATTGTCTCTTTTGTGCTGGGTCTAATACACTCTCCCCCTCTTGATCTACGCCTTTCTTCCCATCTCTGCTCCCCTTCCCATCTCTCTTACTTTCCTCTCTCTTGGGCTCTTTCCCCCCCACCCTACTTTGACTCACTCCTTTCTGTCTCTCTGCCACTCGCCCTATTTTCCTCTCTACTCTTTCTCTGCCCCTCTCCCTCATTCTGACCCCTATAACTCCGAGATCCCTGTTTTTCCTTGTCCCCCTCCCCCTTCCTCCCAACTATCGACTTCTCCTTACTCTCCCTCTACTAAAAACTTACCAACATTCATAATCCGGCCGCTCTGTCGATCTACGTAGTTGGCGTGCTTGAACCAGGGCTGGTCGCGGCGCGCGCTGTTCACCACGCTCCATATAGTCCTCACCACCACGGAGTACGGCTCGTTGTGGAAGATCAGGATCACCGAGGCTGAAGGCAGCTCGGCGTCGTACACCACACGCGAACACGCTGGGTTGCGGTAATCTGGGGAGAAGACAATATCCTCACATCTCTAATAACATCCACAGGGAAGTCTAGAAAGATAAAATTTTCGATAGGAGTTCCCTATAAATGGTAATTTGTAACACATTAATATCCTCACGGGACTATATTACTAATAGTGTTTAAAATTAAAGAAGCTATAAGATAATGTTTTTTTTCTTATAGAATCAAACTTGTAGCCCCCTATACATCGCTACATAGTTGCGACTACCTACCAATAGATGGTGCTGACGATTCGTCATACATGTCTAGAACGCGATATTAGAATGCGCACGACGTGTAACATATATACAAGCCCCTGACAACAACTCTCGCTATGTCCGGTGAAGCTGTAAAGGCCTCGCGGCCAACAGCGTATATCACTCAAACACACAACAACTCTCGGGAAGAGTGGCAGGCCCCGACAAATCCTGCCACAACGTTCCTGCCATATTGGTGACCACCGACACTGACATCGAGCAAGCCTTCTGCAGAGTCATCGTCATCGTACATCCCTCCACAACAGGTCGTTCAGATTCAGCAGCAGCAATCCTACAGCAAGCCACTCGTCATTCTCAAACGGACCATTAGCAGCTTACTCACAGGCGACATGATTCGGCGACTCTTGACACTCAACCGACTCAGTGGACTACAGTCATAACATGGACTTCGCCACAATTCAAGCATCTACGCACACAGTCTCAACTCACCGCAGACTACGCGCAACTCGGCACTTGCAAGATCATCACTACGAGCACGACGCAGCGATTTCAAAGAATCACGACCTCCGGTCTCGGACGGGAGCCATGAAGCGACCCCTATACATCGCTACATACATGTCTCGAACGCGATATTAGAGTGCACACGACGTGTAACATATATACAAGCCCCCGACAACAACTTTCGGGGAGAGTGGCAGGCTCCGCCAGACACAACACCCGTCGGGCTGAAAGATCTTCCCTTTGACAAATCCTGCCCCAACGTTCCTTCCATAAACTTATATACATGTTATTAGTTATCCAATTAGTTATAAACTCAAAATTTGTATCACTTGCAAATTAAATATTTTATACTAGCAGTTCCCGCGGCTGCGCACCCGATCGACAACAGCGCCACCTGCCGGGTCTATGTTACTTCTGGACAATGTAGTTTACTAATGGTGAAAGAACTATTCAAATCAGTTCAGTTGTTTCAGAGTTTATCGATTTTATACAAACAAATTTTTTCTCCTTGTAATATTAGTATCCTACTAAACATAACTGTTGGTGAATAAAATAAATAATTATCCTCCCTAAGCGGGGGTGGCAGACTTGTACTGCGTACACCCACTTTTTGCCGACGATGTTAGGTTTTACGATTATACCAGAAACAATACCAAACTCCGGATACTGGGAATTCTTCGATAGAAAAACTACACTTCCTCTAACCTAGGATTCGAACCAAAGACCTCGTGATTGCCACCCGCACTATGCGCCACTAGACAAACTGGGCATTCGATTCGATATCGTACCACTCCTTTTGAATACAGATACCGCACACAGAATCAGACACCGACCTCGCCGACGAGCTCGAAGAATACCTTACCCGCTGGCCGGTGCAGAGCACCACGGCGAGGCACCTCGTATTATGCCCTCCCCCAAAGCGACTGCCCACGCTAAGGCTGTCCTTGAAGCGCCCTTCAGCTAGTTGCCCCCTTGCCCTATGGGTCGAGCGTAATAGTTGCAGGCTCGCCCACTTGTCCGATGAGCCCCGCGGCCAACAGCATAAATCACTCGCAAACACACAAAAGATATGATACCACACTGTCGCATTGTTAATATTACCTATATCAACAATACCGCAAAAGTAAATATGTATTATTTACTTTTGCGGTATTGTTAATACTGATGACCTATTATTCTAATAGTCTTTGAACTTTGTCCGGACGCTTGAAAGACGAATCAACTAGTCAATAACGTAACCAACTAATTGAAAGCAGAGCAACCACCTGATCAAATTGAAAGTCAGTCACATAAAGGCTGAACACACATTCAGGAATGAACAAGCAATAGAGGTGACTTTTTAATAATATAAATAAACAAACGCCGTCACGCCTATATTCCATTAGCGGGGGTGGCAGTGGTATACTGTGTACACCCACTTTTTGTCGACGTTGTTAGGTCCCATGTAATAGGGGGCGAGCCTATTGCCATATACCGGGCACAATTCCAGACTCTGGACTAATAATACTGGGAATTTTTCGATGAAATAACTACATGTTCGTGTAGGATTTGATCCCAGGACCTCGTGATCACAAAGTGATGTGCTTTGCCACCAGACAAACGAGGTAGTTGAATTCAAATTGCAAAAGCAATTTCAAGACCTGTATATTTAAAAATACTAATTTCAAAATTAAAAGCTTGTTATGATCACATTTGCAGCTGGTTCCAATTAGACATGCTATTTCATGCTTAAGAGTTGATAACACTAATTGAGTTAGTACCTGCCACTTGTAAACTTACAAACTGTGAAATTTTCTGCTTTCCCATGTATAATTTTATAACTGAAGAAATCGCTTGTTGGGTGAGGGCCATTAATGATATAAGTTTTCATATCTTTAGGGCAGTCATTGCAGAATAGGTAGTTAAAAATCTTAGGAACATAATATTAATATTCCAAAATAAAAATAATAAAGACTGTCACGCCTATATTAGTTAATTGGCCAAAATGTACTGAGTACCTGAGATGGGAAAAATTTAATTCTGAAAAATTAAGTTGCTATTTAATAATTTTGAAATATTGTTACAGCCTATTTTTAGTTTTTAAGTTCATGATGTTTCGAGTGCTCAACAGCACTAATGGTCATGGGAGGAACTAAGGCATTTGATTTCCAAAAGTCATTGTAATTCCAGAGTACCTTAGGGGGAATAATTTAATACTTTCTTCTTCTTTCTTTCTTAAAAAATGTAGCCCCACACTAGGATTTATTCCTTAGTTGTGAATTATTCCAATTACAAACATGAAAATTCACATACACAAATACCCAGACCGAAACAAATAATTGTGTATCACACAAAGATTTGTCCCATGCATGAGTCGAACCCGCGACTATTAGACAGAGTGGGCGGAGCGGCTTAAGCTCAACCACTGCCCTAAATTGCTATCAGAATTTCAATTGATTGTTCCTACAACTGAAAAATGCCCACTGCTGAGTACTCCTACATTTTGCCAATGATAAAATTCCCAATATAGATGCACTCACCTATTGCAGACACAGTCACCTAAGTTTGTACTCAGAATTGTGTGCCTATCGGCTGCACTATGCACCATAGATCACCAAGATCTATATCACCACACCAGATCCCTTGTGGGATAAACTATTTAATTGTAACCTTAACATTGTATCCACACAATATGATAAATAAAAAATAGAAAGGAAAAAGAGACGAGATCTGAGTTTCTTTGCCGGTTTTATTCAGGCCAGGCAGCGTTCCAATCCGGTGGTAGATTTGTAGGTAAACTAGATTTAAAAAAAAATGAAAGTTGGCATTTGTATGCGCCTTGGCAGGGCTTATACAAAATAAATTATTTGAGTTTGAGTTTAAGCAGTTCCAATATTCCACATTATTTAATAAATAATCTTGCATAACTCAAATCATAGGAAGTGAATTAATTTGACAGGTTGTATGATAGATAGGCCTTATACAAAGATATGCAGGTAATACCAAGCAATACTTCAGATTGAAAATGGCCAGAGTGCTAGACAAATTAGTTCAAGGACTGGCATTTAATTAACATGTTTGAGTTACTCTTTTGAAATAAAAATTTGGAATTAATTCTGTATAATTATTTATTGTAGAGTATGGGAAAACAATGTAGATGGCTCTTCTAGGCTCACGGGCTTGTTTAATTCCCATGAAGGATATTTTTTGAATAAATTACTCAATATGCTTATTTATATAAACACAGCTATAAGTGTTTAAATTAACAAAATCATTTCTCATTATTTTTAGACCCATGTAAGTAAATTGATGGGTCATTCATACCATTTCTACGTTGACCACTCCTACTGCCTACATGTATATTTAGGTTTACTGTTATTTCATAATACAATACAAAATGATATGCTTACCTATCTTATGTTAATGGAATTATTAAATGTTTTGGCGATCTATTACAAGTGCAAATATGAATAAAAAAGGTAATATCTAGGCCCAATACAGGAGTGCAATGTATCCAGTTATCATTTTGAACAGTTATTCCCACTATTATCTTTAATTATAGATAACTGTCGTATACTTTCACCTGGAAATTACTCGCCTAGAAAATCAATCAGAATATTGTTTCCTGATCAATTTCCAGACAAAAATCAACGTTCAAATCAAGTTTTTAACGCCTGCCTGTGTAGATTCACATCTATTTTAACCTCAGGCATAAAGTAATTAACTGTTATACGCCTAAAAAAACTCACCTCTCAAAGTTCGATTGTACGATATTCGGTCACTTAGATATACGTTTATTGCTAGTTTTTTCTCAGACTCCTCGCCAAGTTTCTTCTCCTCGCCCACCAGGTGGGCTGCTGTGCCTCCGTCACCAAGACCAGGTATTATTTTAGCCTCATCTTCAAGAATTTCTTTTTCATATTCCGCCTCAATGGGATCTAAGTAGATGGCCCCCGCCGATCGTCGACCGCCACGCCATTGTTCAAATAAAGACAATATTGTCACTACTAAAACAATTACTAGTCCAACTTTAAACGCTTGATAACATTTCCTTACGGGAAAATTCACCATTTTCTATATTATTAGCGCGGCACCGCTTCCAGCGGTTATCAGCGGGCGACTGATTTTGACGTACGTTTTCAACCATGTTTGTTTACAGTTTAACTTTTTTTAAAACAGGAAAGGCAAACGTAAACACGCTATTCAGCCTAATCTTGATAAGCATTTGTTGAATTTTTAGATCACGTTTTCTTCAACAACTCATTTCTTTGCTTGAATTTCTGCAATTTTTGTTAGATATTTTGAATGATAAAAAAGATTTGCCACTTCCACTTTTTATTTTCATGACTCGCGTTTAGTTGAGCCTAAGAAAACGTTTAACTATCTAAAAATAAAAGTATAATATAAAAAAGGAAAGGTGTTCATTAAGGGCTTACCGCGATCGACCATTTATCGACCGAAAGAGTGGCAGTGATGCTATTACTTTACATAAGAATAATAAAGGACGGATATATTTACTAGTTCTTAAGCGCTTCGAGCTGAAATCAGAAAATGTAAAGAAATAGAGATGACTTTAACTTTTTTTCTATAGTATTCCTTTTACCAGATTCTAAACAATATAGTCAAAAATCATATTTCTAAATAAGTCTAATCCATATACTCCTTCTATAAATGCATAAAGTACAAAAACAATTTTTAATTGTTTGTTTTAATTGTAGTTGTAATAATATTTTCACGCCCACTTCGTATGAAGTGTGTTGTTTTATTTAAAATACTATACGAGGTGCTTAAATAACAACCAATCCTTAATTATTATTTAATTTTTAATTTATGTGATAGTTGCTATGCCAAGTTGGAAGTCTTATGGGCAGCTCGATAACTTTCACCACTGGGTGGCACAGACAAACCTGCTTCCACCGCACAGCACTAGCTCCGTGTGGTAGAATATGCCCCATTTCTCTCACTTCGATTTGAGAGAGGGCTTTTGTCCAGCTGTGAGACAATGCTGATTTATAATATAATATTAGCCCTGTTAAGAAACTGTCCCACCGTTGGGCACGGGCCTCCTCTCAGACTGAGACGGTTTAGGCCATAGTCCACCACGCTGGCCCAGTGCGGGTTGGCGAATTTTACACACCTTGGAGGAACTCTTAGGCATGCAGGTTTCCTCACGATGTTTTCCTTCACCGTTAAAGCAAGTGATAGGTAATTTATAATATGCACATGCTTTCAAAAAGACAGCAGGTGCGTGCCTGGGTTTGAACCCGTGACCTCTGACTTTACAGTCAAACGGTCTAACCACTAGGCTATTACTGCTTAGTGCTGATTTATGTGATTAAATAAAAGCCAATAGAAGCTAATAAAATATTGTATATTTTTACATTGCACACATCATAATCAATCACAACAGCACAATTCATTGGAATGTCACCAGAATCACGTCAAGACTCAACAATTGCCGTCTTCGAAACTACATATCTACTGGGTGTAAGGACATAAGCGAAAAATCTAAAACAGATGATAAATGTTTTAATACTGCCAACCCCGCAAGGGGTCTGGCTTGATTTAAATAGATAGATAGAATTTGAACATTTTTTATTATAGTGATACTTACCAGAAAAAATCCAGTTTCATAAACTATGGTGGTAGCCACATATTGTATGTGTGTGTGTGTTAAGTGATATACGCTGTTGGCCGTGAGGCCTTTACAGCTTCACCGGACTTAAGGGCGAGCGTGCAACCACTTCGCTCAAGCCAAAAGGGCAAGGGGCGACATACTCGAGGGCGCCTCAAGGTGGAACGGGGTCGGTTTGGACAGTCGCTACGGGGGGAGGGGGTGTAATTAGTGCACCGGTCGGCGGGCTAGGGGCTCTGACTACGTGGTCGTCGTCCGTATCCGGAGCGGAAAGAAGCGAAGTCAAAGCATCGGGGGGATCGGTGAGAACATGTTGCGGCCGGCGGTAGCGGCACGGGTCGGGTTCTTAGTCGGCGGCGGCTACGATTAGCGGATTCGCATGGGAAGATGCGTTCGCGAAGTGTCGAGTTGTCGCCTTTTTAATGTAGGCGCGAAAAGATTCGGGACCGAGATCGGAGTGGAAGACCGAGATCGGAGTGGACATATTGTATGATGGATCGCTTATCCGTAAGTATGATCCGTGGATGGTATATGTAGATCGCTTATTTTTTCATTTCTGGTATGTGTCGTCATAATAATAAGCAGATCCTATAACCTGTTTCAGATTTTACACATCTGTGTCCTACACCGTATATACAAGCAAAATTCAAATAAAAAACAATACAATAATTTAGAGATTACATTAAATAATTTAATTTGACCAGAAAATAAATAAAAATACTGGTCGTAGTGAGCATAGGCTTCCATGGGTGTGTATATGTATATATGTAATAACCAGGCATGAATATTTCACAGGTCAAATATGAAATTCTTTTTCTTCCATCACACCTGCTATTTTTTCACAGTGATTGCTATAATCGAACTTGATATGAAATCGCATATGGTTTTAATCTCATCGGTTAGCAGATCGACCATAACTCATTCTTCACTTAGTAAAGAACACTAGCAAGGGCTACGCTACTACAACGCTACTTAACACTAGCTCTTAGCGAATTAAAAATCATTGTCTGTGAAATTTCACATGTGAAATCCGTGTGAAATAAAATTGTAATTTTAACAATAGAAATTATTCTCATGCCTAATGTGTAAATGAGGTTGCTATTGGCCACAATTATCAGTATAAAGGACTGCATCCTCCGGCGACGCGGCACGACACGGCGAGTCAAGACACAGCGAAACAAAATCAGATCTTCGTATCCAACTATGAGGCGCTGAACGCTGAAGCGCGGGGAAAATGGAACCAGCGCAGTGCCGAGTAACTCTGCACTCACCGCTCGCCACGGGAAGTATATAACACTCTCCCAATATAACGGTCCTTTAGGATCATTGCGGGGCCGTTATAAAGGCAATAGAATAACAACTATCGTAATAAATTAATTTCTATCTATCTATCTATATCATCACGCCAGCTCCCTCGCGGGGTAGGCAGAGAGTACAGAGTTCCAACAGGTTCTTTCCTTACATACGTCTCTGGCTTCCTCCACTCTCATAGTTCGTCTCATACACACTCGCCGGTTACGGAAACTCTTGACTTTCCCTTCAGATAAGACACGGATAAATTAATTTCTGTATTAAAAATTAAGTAAACGCTAAAACTTCTATATTTTTTGAGCCAAGCTGCGCCCTGGAGTACCCTGTGACCGCGTGGTCCAATCCAATTTAAAGTCAAAGTAAACTTTTTATTCCTATTGGTCCGATTAAAATTTGGACTGAGGACCATCGTTATTTAAAACCTGTTTTTTTTCGATTTGTAGCGATTTTATATTTATAATTATCATACTTTCTCGGTCTGATTTTAAGTGCTCACATTTACTCGTGATCCGATGAATCGAACCATGAATGCTCGTAATATTTTCCTGTAATCCGATCGATCGGACTATAAGAATTCATGATGCTCCTTAGTGGGATGAATCGGACTAGTAGGAAAAAAAGTACGCGATCACAGGGCTGGAGTATTGGTCTAAGACCTACATCCTACGTCCTGGTACGTACGTACCGTAGTACGACTAGGACGTAGGTAAGACCTATATCTAAGTACATGGAAGCCAAATAGTAGGAGAAAAATAAATTACAAGCCGCACAATATTTCCAAAAATCCATATTTCTTTTTGCGTTATAGTTACGAACCGGTTATACAGCCTGGGCTTCTATTCGGTATGATCAAACGCAGTGCGCTTTTATATGCCACTGGGGTGCGGTTCTATATGCCACTGAGTTGCCCGTAAATGGTTATTAAACGAAGATAGCATTACGGAATAAAGAAGTATAGTCTTCTTGGTTAACGTTACGTCCGGACATACCTCGATATCTCGAAAGCCTTGGAAATACTACCAGAACCACTATTTACAATCACTATTAACATTCCTACAAGTCTCCTTAAAGAACGCATCCAACGAACTCTGCTGAGCCTTCGACAACTTAGTACCTTTCATATCCAAAACCTTATGGAACTCTGCTATGGTACTCTCGGGCAATAACTGCAGGAATTGTCCAACAAATCCTTCCAAATTCCCGTCCAAAGGAGCCATAACTAACTTTAGTATCATTTCGGCTTTGGTCATCAATTTTATAACGACTTTCGTGTACGTGGCCGGCGCTGGTCGTTTCACCTCAGACCCTATAGAAGGAAGTTCTAACAACGCTGTTTTTAGCATATGTGTATCCAACAGCAACTGCTCAGAACCCACAGTGGATATTGGCTTACACTTATAAATATTCTGTATGAATTTCGGTATGAATGAATTGGCGAAGCGTATACAGAACTGCGTGAAATATTTTCTTGATGATGATAAGTTGTCCCGCAAGTTTGGGACTGTGTTTTTTAAGTGCATTATTATTTGGGTTATGTAGGAGCTCTGATCGCCAACATTATCGAAGTGAAGCCAGGATATTTTGGTCATGGCTTGGAGAGCTGGTTCGCAAGCAATTTCCAAGTCTTGAACTAACATTTGGATGCAGTTGCTGATGATTTTGTGGAACAGGTCCTGTTCTGGAGTCATGTCGATCTTGGCTGCGAGTCCTGGAGCCACCTTCTCTTTCAGCTTTTGTTCCAGGTGGATGGTGGTTTCGAGGCAGTACTCCGACGTTGTGATCACACTGGTTATTTTTGAAATTTCTTGTTTTGTAAATCTGTTGATGGGGGGAAAGGCTTTTAGATTAATATTATAATTAATTGATGTTATTCAATCATGGTAGGGCAGTTTGATGTCGGAAGAAAGAATAAATCAGATATACAATTCGAAAGTGCGAGGATGTAAGTACCAGTGAAGACCTAGACTATCTTACTATGACCAAAAAGACCGAATCTGAAGTGCAAGTCAAGAGTCTCCGTAACCGGCGAGCGTGTATGAGTCGCTCTTAACCACTGAACCAAGTCGTCCGTTCTTCGGGTTCTGTCCTTTGGTCTGTTCCTTATTACTTCTGCATTGGGTTTCCTTTTCTTAACGTTAATTATTATTTTGACAGTACGATATGTCGCTTTGCTCCGTCGATTTGTTAATACGAGTATAAACACTTGTTGATGGTACCTGGTGTCATTATTATCATCTCGCAGGAGGGTGTGCAGGTTGGTGACTAGGCTAGGAACCTGGCTGAGGTGGAGGCCAGCTGTCAACTGCCCAGCGCCGGTGGCTATGCTGGTCAGCCCGCCTCGCGGGAGACTCGCCTGCAGGACTGAGCTAGCGTACTCGCGGAGATACTTCTGGAATACGCCAGCCAGTTCTGGAAACAAGGAACATAAACTTGAAATTAATCATATCTCTTAAGGGTTTTCTACCTCTTAATAATATTAGCCCTGTTAAGAAACTGTCCCACCGTTGGGCACGGGCCTCCTCTCAAACTGAGAGGGTTAAGGCCATAGTCCGCCACGCTGGCCCAGTGCAGGTTGGCGAACTTCACACACCTTCGACTCTTACACACTTACACAAACTCTTAGGCATGCAGGTTTCCTCACGATATTTTCCTTCACCGTTAAAGCAAGTGAGCACACGCTTTCGAAAAGACAGAGGTGCTGTTTCGGCGATGATGTTAGGTTAGGTTATTTTGCCATATATAAAAATAAAAAGCCAATAAAATAAAATAAAATATACCGGGCACAATTCCAGACTCCGGACTCATACTGGGAATTTTTCGTTAGAAAAACCACATTTGAACCCATGACCTGGTGATCACAAAGGGATGCGCTTTACCACCAGACCAACGAGGCAGTCACGCAGTAAATAAAAATAAACCACGATAATATCTGAAAAATAGTTTTCATAAAAAGACATGTTTAGAAGATGAACTGACCGAGCATGGGCTCCCCGGTGCTGAGCCTTGCGCACTGCACGAGGCACTTCTTGTAGAACAGGAACAGATCCGCGCAGCTCGAGATGACCGCGCCCTCGCCGCTCGCCACGCCACCTGGTGGAGCCGAGCCGGAGGCTTTTGCGTCCTAACAACAGATATTTGAAAATAAAGCTAGTGATAGGATATAGTGGGTAGTTTCATATAAAGTTGATAATAATTTGTATTGATAAAATATACGGGTAGTTTCATGTAAGGTTGATATATTGTTTTTGACAACTGCACCGCCATCTTGACAGTTCGATGTCAACACGGTTTGGTAGATGGCGTCAGTGTTGCTATTAATATTTTAAGCGAAATATAGTTTTGGATAATGCGAATAAAGAGACGTGTAAGTCTATGAATAATATGTAGAAATGAACACTTTTGCTCGAGACCTCGTCAGAGACGGTTGTGAAATTAAAATATAAGAAGAATTTATTACCGTCACACCATCTTTATTTCAGGCTTAAACACTAACTAATTTTAAATGCTTGTAAAACATTTAAGTTGTAACGTAATTTTATGGACTTAAAACAGGACAAGTTCAAGTGGGACTCGCGCTCTAAATGTCCACTAAATATCATTATTTTAATTGTTCATCGAATTCGAGGGATTTCTCTATGGGATTGATTTTAGACAGGAACCTTACATTTTTCCGGGATAGAATGTCTTATGTCGAGGTAATAAACTGTGTGCCAAACTCCATCGAAATCCGTTCAGCCGTTCTTGGGTGATTGAGTGGCAAACGACCAAACATACAAACTTCCACATTCCATGTCCGGTGAAGCTGTAAAGGCCCCGCAGCCAACAGCGTAGATCATTCACACACACAACACATTTATAATATTAGAAGAATAATTACAAATCAATCTTCTTCCTTTATGTGTACAGTAAAACCCTACTTCTTACCAAATTTCTTGATTCTTCTTTTTCTTGATTCATCGGGAAGTAACTACCCTATGTTTTGATAAATGAATTAAAATGCGATATTGTTTGATTGCGTTGATATGGAAGCTTTACTTTTGTACATTAATATTGGACTTAAATTTCAATTTGATATTTATATCCGTTCCTGAGAAAAAGTATATTAACCTACGGACAGACAGACAAGAAAATATTCGTATCAGGATTCCGTTTTTGCCCGATAAGATAAACCCTAAAAAATTAAAAAGAGTTTCTTTTTTATTCTTTTATTTCTTTCTACTCCTATCTACCACAGTTAACATATGTTAACAGTAGACCATGTTAGTGCTAGAACAGCGGCGCTCTCTACGCGTCTTCTCGGCAGCTCTCCGAGGGTACTACGACTGAACACTTGCGAGACGCCGCATAGAGCGCGCGGCTACGTGCGGGATTCTCATTCGAACTGCTATTACTGACTTAGTCTACTGTTTACAAATATCTAGTACAAATATTACCTGTATGAACCGGTCCATCAGAGAGCGCAGGTTCCCATCCAGACTGGTGATGTACAGCGACAGGTACGGCTCGAAGCAGCCGCCGATCAGCCCCACCCATGCAGACCCACCCCCACCTGGGCCCGACCCTTCCAGAGACAGCTCGCCCTCTATAGACTGCACACAATTACATTATCAAGCCATATATTACATGAAGCGAAAGAGGTGTGTCAGAATCGTAGTATGTATTAGGAAACGTTGGGTAGGTTTCCTAATACATACACTAGGTGACCCGTTCTGGTCTTCAAAATACCACGCTTGGTCACAGGGCGGAGATTTGGGCTAAAATTTCGTCACGTAGTCGATATCCTCTAGGGAATACTTGCGCTATTTCGAGGCAAATTAAGCCAATTTTTATTTTAACTTTCTGTTTGCTAAAAATGGTTGAAAACCATATTTATGAATTACTACGTGAAAACTAGTGGGGGTCTTGGCATATACTACAGTAGGTCTACCATGAAACGTAATTCCGAAGTTTCGGATCGAAATTTCGGGCGATTTCTACCACGAAGTGCTTTCGTTCCGAAATCGGTCCCGAAGACGGCTTGTGACGTTTCGTCCGTCGTAAAATGCTACCATGAAGTGATTTGAACAAACGAAGTTTTGGCATTTTGACAGCACTTCTTTCGTGATTTTAACCTCAATTATACGAAAACTAAAGAGGTAACCTTATTTATTACTTTCGTAAGTATGAATTTTAATTTTTTGGCTGTTTAAATATAAACACGAATGGTTTAATGGAGATTTTGTTGATATCTTAAAGTAATAAATGCGTTCAAACTGGAATTATATTGTGTTTTAATAATATTATTATTGCTATTTTAACGGAAAAACACGATTTTTCTATTAATTCTTTCAAAGATCGAAAGCAGAAGGGCATGCGCCTAGGTTGCGATGACTCTCATAATAATTCTTGTCGAGTTGCTTTTAAATACCAAATAGCCTTTGTTGCCGTTACTAACAAAATAGAAAAATTTCAAAAACAAAAAGAAGACAATATAAAAATTGTAAAAACAAGGTGGTGTGTAAAAAAAATGGGTCACTTAGTATGGGTACGTTATCTATGTAAGCACTAGCATCCCCGCTAACTTCTCGGTCATCAAGTTGCGCGCCATTATTTGTTTGACATAGCTTTCTCTAGTAGTCTCACAAGGATTTTTCAGGTGAAATGTCACTCGCAGAGTTGCCGTTTGCTATAAAATTTACCCAAGATCTTTATTTAATTAGTAGCAGTGTTGAAATATCTCTCTGGAAGTAGGAAAAGGACATTGTTCTGCGCCCATACATGATTTGCCCAATAAAAAAATACTTGTATGATTTCCAATCACCCATAAATTCTCTTAAGGTATTTATTATTACACGGACAAGCGGGGAATCGCAGTATTGCACAAAAAGTATTACATTTTGAGGTTATAATTCAGTAGTCATTAATACGTATGAGGTTATATTGTGTATTGACATTCAGTAAAGATGTCGGTGACGTCGATATAAGTACTTACAATACTTTGAAAAATTCGTTTTAGATTGCAAATTGTCCGTCAGATACGGATATTTGCCATTATTTTAATATAATAGATAAATAATGATGGCATGGGTCAAATGGTAGTTGGTTCTGGGGCAATTTTCGACAATGTCATTTTACTAAATGTTTACTCTCATTTCACACCAGCCCTGTCAATGTTATCCACAGGCCAAAAGATCCTTGTCGCACTGTACGTAGTGCATAATATCTTAATAAATTTACACAAGTTATTTGCTACACTATTACTGCGGATCTCACCTCTTTGTTATCTGTCTCGAAACTGCCTTTCTCTGCCACTTCAGGGTTTTCTGCTCCTAGTTCTGTACCTGTCAATTCAGAAGTACTCTTTTGAAATTAATGTTAACTTCTAAATATACTCTCTCTCTCTCTATCATCAAGCCAAGTCCTTTCCAAACGGAAATTCAAGAGAGGTCAGTTAAGAAAGAAGCTATTCGATACATCCATAATCACAAATTATCGCGGTTATAATTGAGTCAAGTTGATGAGGAAGGCTTCATCAAGGTGAAGAAGAAGAAGCCTTTTTGACAAAACCCGTGTGGGCCTGCACCGGTAGAAGATGGCATACTCCTTCGCTCAGTAGTACCAACAACACTGCTGTACGTGTCTCGGCTACACTACGCCACTAAAGGACCCTCCCGACCCCTGCCGCCACCGCCGGCCGCGACATGTTCTCTCCGATCCCCCGATGCTTTGTCATCCATTCTTTCCGCTCAGAATACGGGCGACGACGACGTAGTCGTAGATCCCCTCCCATAGCCGGCGGTTGACGGGTGCACTTAGTAGTGCACCCGTCCCCCCACAGCGACTGTCCCAACCGAGGGCACCTCTTCAAGGCGCCCTCGAGTATGTCGCCCCTTGCCCTTCTGGCTCGAGCGTAGTGGTTGCACGCTCGCCCTTAAGTCCGGTGAAGCTGTAAAAGCCTCGCGGCCAACAGCGTACATCACACACACACACACGCCACTAAAGCCGAGGACATTGCGGAGTACGCCCGTAAAAATACCTTCTACACTCAAAGTCGAGAAGCTGAACTCGCAAAACAATACGGCATTTAATTCCTTTGTTGTGCGAGTTCCCACAGCCGAGCTGCAGACCTTTATGAGCGAGGAGTTCTGGCCGAAGGGTGTCGTCTTCAGGAAATTTCGTGGAAAATTACGAGACGCCCCTGCTCAGCGCTACATGTCGCCGTCAACACATGTATCTTAGATTAGTTCTTCAGTTGACTGAAATAAATGACTTATTATTATTATGTATCTCGCTGAGATTCACGGGCTTTACCCGGACCTTTGAAAGGCTTGCATGGGGACATGGGTCCAACACGTAGAGGCCCTTTGCGAGAAGTTAATGTTATGTAAGTCATCTGCTGAAAATGAAGAAACAATACCAGCGAACTGACCCCGACAGGTGCAAGGACTATTGTAAACTATAGAAAGAAAACAAGGGCTATATAAATGAGATTGATTGACAAAAACTGGACTATTTCAAAGGGGACGAACACCGGTCATAATTAGTAATACCTAATTTCCGTGGCCGGCGGTGACCCGCCGCTTATTAGATGGGCCCTCAAACGGTCGTCCTAGGACAACTGAGGGCAACAGCGGTGTAAGCGACTCAGGGGTGTAGAGAGGTGTGCTGCGCTTTCTCCGAAGTTACTCGCGGCGTTATGCCCTTTAACACTTCCACCCCTGGAGTACATCGACGTAGGACCGCATTATCTTCCTACGTCGATATAGCTCTTACGGCTTCTCTCTGGACGGCCAATTAAGGCTAGCCAGAGCCGAGAGTCCTGCGGGCACCCTTCGGTTTCCACTCGACCGACGAAGACACGCCGATTATTATTATTATTATGATAATATTAGTAGGATATTTATAGTATACGTCAACTCATAGTTTTGTAGGTTTCATGATGAGAACAGAGTGGTAATTAACTATTTTTCACTCGCATTATTGTCTGCCTCTCTGTTCGGTTAACATTTTGCAATAGATTAAACTAACTATTCCCGACTAGCTAAAGACCGATGGCAATGCAATATTGACCGAAACAGAAATCACACATAATGGCAAAAAGAAAATAAGGAATTATTGAACTGAACAGGATTAAGAAGTTTGAAGGTACTTCGGAATAACAGTGACTTTTGGACGTCAAACACCTCAGTCCCTCCCGTGACTATGGGTACTGTAGAGCACTCAAAACATCGGGAACATTAAAATAAAAAATAAACCGCGAGGAAACGTCCGAGGGTTACTTCATGTGCTAGATTTTTATGCTCACTCCAACATTACTAACAGAAAGATTCTAGAGTGGATACCACGTATTGGCAAGCGTAGCGTAGGACGACCGCCTGCCAGATGGACCGACGATCTTGTGAACATCGCAGGAAGTCGTTGGATGCAGGTGGCATCGGACCGGTTACGCTGGAAAGCGGTTGGGGAGGCCTATGTTGAGCAGTGGACAAGTATAGGCTGAGATGATGAACATTACTTACCAGTGAATCGCTTGTGCAGTAGGAGTTCGAAGTTGTAAGTTTTCTGTATCGCGTAGAGCAGTAACTTCACGTCTACCTCGTTACGTCGCGATGACATCAAGTTGCTTAGATCTGTCCGGGTTATCTGCCGATACGCATAACTAAGGCCCACTTGCAAGAACCAGGTTTAGCGTTATTGACTAATTCGAAGTTACAATGTTAAATTCCCTTCAACTTAACGTTATAACCTCTAGTTAGTCAAAAGGTAACCCTAATACTAGTTCTTGCAAGTGGGCTTAAGGGATAATTCTACCAAAAAAAAACAATTATTATCGTTTTCATACAACGCACAATATATGGAGATTAATGTCAAATGGAATGTGAGGGTAGCTGCTGCTTACGTCCGAGCGCTTGGCGCGTTGCCAATTGAATAACAACGCAGCGTCTTCCGCCATCTTACATCGACTATCTGTCATCGGTGATTCGTCATCTGACAGCTGTCATCTGTCATCGCTTCACAACTAAACACACTCGAGCCATTTAGACTATCTTACTGGGCCTAAGGGATAATTCTGACAACTTCTTATACACAATCCGTAACAAATTAAATATAACCTCCTAAATCAGGTTGCAGTTTACTAACTATTAATAAAGATTTATTTATTTATTTATTAGTTAAATACCTTTCAATTTGACCATAGTGTATAGAAAAATAATATCCAAGGTTCTACGCGAGCACCGACTAGGTGAGCGAGACAGAACGAATGCACTCATTTAAAGGAAATATAAAAATATTTTTAGATATTTTGAGTACATGAATATGTACACACTATATATTTTGTATGTGGGGTAGCCAGGATTTAGATCCAAACCATCAGACATCGTGTGGGCAGATGTGGATATCGTGCAATAAGAATGCGCTTGAATTTAACACCAATTATTTAAATGCACAAAATAGAATAACGAAGTACTTTGATAATCACAATATCACATCACAATAGGCACTAATCGAAACGTAGGACAGTTCCGTGACGTCTTCGCTGCGTGGCGTCTCGATTGAAACTGGATTCGGTCGAGACCGCCGCTAACATCACGACTCTGTCGAAGGGCAGGGGTAATCTAGTTGCGCATTCCACGCCGCTAGATGGCGCACTTGCGTTCCGTTTAGTGTCTGTACAATTGATTGGCTACGACATGTATATATAAGTACTTTATTTTAAGTTTGAGCGTTTGTCTTCGATCAATTCGTGCTGCAAGGGTGTTTTTGGGCACAGTTGGTGCCACTTTCGCTTCCCCGCTCATTGCCGCGCGAATGGATTTTTTGGGGCCTGCTTCATGAGTGCACGTCACTTGGGGAACCACTAAAAATCAGCGCGGTGCTGAGGTTCACGCTGCAACACAGCTTCACGCTGAGTGTCACTCCATTAGTGCGACTAAATAGTTAGTTCATATTACTTTTGAATATCATTGTTTTTTACTGCAGTGTAGCTGCCTGTTAGCCTAGCTAAGAAATATATCGCTCTTTCTTTCTTACTAAGTATTAATCTATTTGTAACATCACGACAAATCCGTTGCGGGGTAGACCGAGGTATGTACTAACCGAGTAGAACCAGGAATACAGCTTTCGCTTTCTTTTTTTTTTTTTAAAAACGTAGCCCCACACTAGGATTTATTCCTGTATCGTGGGTGCGTTTACAAACATAAAAATTCACACACACAAATACCCAGACCGGAACAAATAATTGTGGATCACACAAAGATTTGTCCCGTGCGGGAATCGAACCCGCGACTATTAGACACAGTGGGTGGAGCGGCTTAAGCTCTTAACCACTGGGCTAAATATATAACTTAATATTTTAATTACGGAAAACTGAGTAACTCTATTTTTTACACCATTTTTTATTAATAAACCCGTCGATATGTCTATATATAGGCACTAAGTAAAAATCTAGACTATAAAACCAACTATTATATACATTATGCCTTTCTTTCCGGATACCACATTCTATTTGATTGGCATGAGTCTTCATGAATGGTGAGTGTGAGACAAACTATGAGTGGAGAAGTGGAGAAAGCCAGAGAGGTCTGTAAGAAAAAACCTGTTGGAACCCTGTCTACTCTACTCACCTTACAGAACTGCTGTGTGATCCTTTCACTCAAATGCCAGGTGTGAGGGAAGATATTAGCAAGGGAGTCTTCAAAAGCCAGCAGGTGCCTCTTAAGCCACGCGTAGCGACGTTCCACGTGCGAGATCCATGCGCACTCCTGATCCGCGGAGAACAGGTGCTGGTACTCCTGGGGGAGGGACAGGAGATCAGGTCTTTAAGTTCCTTCTAGCTTATGACATATCGGCGGATGGTGGCCCATTGTTGTTCTTAGGCCAGACCTCATTTTTTTGTTACAGCGCAAGAGACAATATTTCGTACATAAAAAACAAACAGTTCAAAGATTGAACCGTTCACCTACAGAACGTTCTAATAACAACAAACAAACACACATAAGTATGTGTCTCACGGCTTAGCCAAATAGGTATCCAGATCAGCTTAGTGCCAGGCACAAGTGTTAGGCGCTGATTTTCATCTGGACCCTCCTGAGTCTTTACCGATGTCAATCAATAGGCCAGTATCTATATTAATAATAAAAAATAAATATAGCTGGGAAAAACAAATGTTATATATCTTATTTGACGGACGATTTAGCGCAGTGGTTAAGAGCTTAAGCCGCTCCGCCCACTGTGTCTAATAGTCGCGGATTCGATTCCCGCACGGGTGAACTGTGTGTATTAAACACTATATATACATATACCACAGAAATAGGAACGATAATAAGATGATAACTAAAATAAATACTTTGAATGATAAATAATTGGAGTGGAGGAACTCTGTACTCTCTGCCTACCCCGCAAGGGATCTGGCGTGATGATATAGATAGACAGATAAATAATTAGACCACACAAATCGTCGTCACAGCTGTCAGCATAAACTTCAATAAAATAGTTAATGATTACTTGTTGTTCTATATGATCATATTTATGCAATTGTTAACAATCGACGTGTGGGGCTTGTATTAGCTCTGTTACCAGGCGGGCTCCAGCTTATATTCTCAAAGCGGGGGTGGCAGAGGTGCACACCTCTGTATATGACACTGACAATGTAATAAAGAGCGAGCTAATTGCCACTATACCAGGCACAATTGGACTCTGGACTGTTACTAAGAATTAATTTTTAAAAAATATACCATCAACCTCGTGATAACCACTCGCACTCGAAGCAATTATACTAACGGATCAAAATTAAAATTATAGACAAGATTTGCTTACTGTTATCTACTGCCTCGTTGGTCTACTGGCAAAGCGCATCGCTTTGTGGTCCTGGGTTCAAATCCTAGGTCGGACAAGTGTAGTTTTTCTAACAAAAAACTTCCCAGTACGAGTCCGGAGTCTGGAATTGTGCCCGATATATGGCAGTAGGCTCGCCCCCTATTACATGGGACCTAACATCGTCGGCGAAACGTGGGTGTACTCAGTACACCTCTGCCACCCCCGCTTGGGGAATATAGGCGTGACGGTGTATTTGCTTGCTGTTATAGTATTTTTCATATAGGATGGGTAGTGACAGTTCTAATTGCCAAACGAAATTATACTTTATTCAATGGCAATAAGAGGCATGACCCGTTTCTATACTCATGTTTTTATGCCATATCAATCAATCAGCCTATCGCAGTCCACTGCTGGACATAGGCCTCTCCTAACACGCGCCATTGCACACGGTCCTCCGCCTTCCGCATCCAGTCTGTCCCAGCTACCTTTTTTAAGGTCGTCGGTCCATCTAGCTGGGGGCCGTCCTACCTTACGCTTACCAAGTCGCGGTCTCCACTCTAGGACACGCTTGCTCCATCGGCCGTCGATCCTTCTGCAGATGTGACCAGCCCATTGCCACTTTAGCTTACTGAGTTTGCGAGCTACGTCGGTAACTTTGGTTCTTTGTCGGATTACCTCGTTACGAATTCTATCCTTCAAAGAGACGCCGAGCATAGCTCGCTCCATAGCCCGCTGTGCGACTTTGAATTTGTGGACTAGTCCCACTGTGAGTGGCCACGTCTCGGCCCCGTAGGCCATAACACCATTGAATTAAATATAAACTAGTAGTAGTATATAGGTGTAACATAATGAACGCAAGACCTCAGACACCCCGATTAGAGAATTGCTTCATAAAGTCAAAACTAAAACCAAATTTTCATATTTAAAGGTTTTTACCCTTTTTTAAAGCACTTTTATACCCCAATTAACAATGAAACTTGTACGTGTATGTGTGCGTTTTGAGAAATACGTTGTAGGAATGCGTTTAGAATCTTCTTCTTGCTATGAATTAAGAATAAATTTAATTTTTTATAGCACACTGAAGGAGTAAAAGCATTCTTTGCAAATTTAAAAAAAATGTAAAGTACATTAAAATCGTTGGAATCGATTCAGTTACCGATTTAGAACAAACTACTTTCAGGTCTTGCGTTTATTATGTTACAGCGTGTAGATAGATTTTCTACTGACTACCAGATCAGGCGAATCTATCCGTGTTTTAATATGGAAACCGACCATTAATACTTCATCTATTTACTGGGCACCACATGTGAAAACGATGAAACGTACCTGCAGCTGCACCGAGATAAACCATTTTAACAGATCCTGCTTTAGTTTGGGCTCATGAATGTCGACCACTCCGCACGCCTCTGCTAAGGTGCGGTGTGATACCCCACTCTTACTGCCAGCTGTAAATAAACACAAGTAAACAATACCCAAAGCAGAAAAAACAGTGATAGCCTAGTGGTTAGACCGTTGGACTGCAAAGTCAGAGGTCTCGGGTTCAAACCCAGGCACGCACCTCTGTCTTTTCGAAAGCATGTGCGTATTTAAAATTAATGATCGCTTGCTTTAACGGTGAAGGCAAACATCGTGAGGAAACCTGCATGCCTGAGAGTTTCTCGAAGGTGTGTGAAGTTCGCCAACCCGCACTGGGCCAGCGTGGTGGACTATGGCCTAAGCCCTCTCAGTTTGAGAGGAGGCCCGTGCGCCCAACGGTGGGACAGTTTCTTAACAGGGCTAATATTATATTATAAATAATACCCGTGTTGTTTGTCGTTAAAAAGTCCCCTGGAGTATCTTCAAAGCCCAAGGTCCAATACCAATCAAATTAAAATGGGACCCCGCCGCACCTATACTGAACCCAACGCAAAAGAATCATCAAAATCTGTCTACAATTGACGAAAATATCGGTAAACATGCATAAAAAATACATACAGATGAAAATAGAACCACCTCTTTTTGAAGTCGGTTAAAAAGAAACTGTCTGTCTGGTTGCCTTTTTTCACGCCTAAAACGCTAAACAGATTTTGATAGAACTTCTCAAGGACATCGAGGTGATTGCATTCTATGAAAGGTACCTTTAGTAAAAAAGAAACGCAGATGAAGTCGCCGATAACAGCTGGTAAAAAATGATTTAAGTATGACTGTCTCGTTGGTCTAGTGGCAAAGAGCATCGCTCTGTGATCACTAGGTCCTGGGTTCGAATTCTAGGTTGGACAAGCATAGTTTTTCTAACGAAAACTTCCAGTATGAGTTCGAAGTATGGAATTGGGCCCCGTATATGGCAATAGGCTCGCCCCCTATTACATGGGACCTAACATCGTCGGCGAAAAGTGGGTGTGCTCAGTAGACCTCTGCCACCCCTGCTTGGGAAATATACGTGACAGTGTAGTTTAAGTTTACCAGTGAAGGCCTCCTTGAAGTCGGCCATAATCTGCGTGGCGAGCTGCTGGCGGATGCTGTGCACCTGGTCGCGCAGGGCGCTCAGCTCGCGGATCTCGCGGTAGCACTCGAAGTGCTGCAGCACCTGCCCAACGTATCATCATCAGCTGAGACATCCACGGCTGGACGTTGACGTTGGACGTTGTGCTGTACGCTGCCAGCTTTTACACAGGACCTTCACCAGGACCCTTATCAGCTATGACCGATCAAACACGTAACGCGGCGCGTTAACGATAACTTCGTGAAATGATATAATATAATAATAATATTAGCCAATACTGCCCACTGCTGGGCAAATGCCTTCTCTCACAAATCAAGGTGAGAGAGATTAGGTCATACTTTACCACGCGGATCCAGTGCGGATTGGTGGAGGCAGGTTTGTGGCCACCTGCTGTTGAAACTTATCAAGCCGCCTATAAGGCTTCCAACTCAGCTTAACTACCACATTAAGTGGTAACTGGGACAAGCAGCTCAGCGTGCCTACCGAAGTACGGAGACGCTCGAATATGAAGATGCCACAAAAGGTCTCTCATCTCAGACCGACCGGGTCGAACCCTGCCTAACCTTGGTCGCACAGCGGTACAAGCCCATCAGTGGATGATATTTCTAATGTCATTTATTCCAGTGGCATACAGAATACCATAACACGATCATATCACAAAGTTATCGAAACGCGCCGCGTTTGGTCATAGCTAATAAGGGCCAAAGTCAGTTACTAAACACATTTTCCTCGAACTCGATTAAAAAATAAAATAGCGACATCTAGTGCCATTTGTATGGAACCCTCAGGGCACTAGTCCAAATTACACATGTTTTTTTTATGTAAGTGAATAATTATTACCCATGATAAAAATATTAGGATTCACTCCCTGTCTACCCCACAAGAGATCTAAAGGGTAAGTCAAAAGTCCATAACCAGCGAGTGTGTATGGAACGAACTATGAGAATGCAGGAAGCCAGAGAGGTATAAATAAGGAAGAACCAGTTAGAACTCTTTCCACTCTGCCTACCTCACCTCGTACGGGATCTAGCATACGTTATAGATAAATAAAAAGTGCTTTATTACCTCCATAATAGCTTGCATCGGGAGCACCACTTCCTTATACTGTCGGTTCTGTGTCATGGTCCTCAGCGTATCAACTCCTCCCACCAGCATATGAAGGTGGTTCAGCGCCGTGATGGCAGCCGTGAGGTTCGACTTGGCGCAATCTAGCTGTTTTATCTCTGATGTGATCTCGCGGACCATGATCTCGCTGCGTTCCGCCTTTTTGTTTATGTCTGCTACCTGTGGGGAATCTTGATTAATATTAAGCAATATTAGGACCATCTCATATCTGAAGGACAAGTCAAGAGTCTCTGTAACCAGTAAGTGTGTATGAGACCAAATCATCAGAGTGGAGGAAGCAAGAGAGGTCTTTAGCGAAGATCCTGGTGTACCTTGGGGTAGGCCCTACAAGGAATCGTGATGATATAGATAGGTAGACCATAACAAGGTGCTCGTAAGGATCATGACAGTTGAGCTGTATATGGCTCAGTCAGTCTATGCTTCACTAGTCTAATGTCGCTTATAGACAAGCAAACAGAAGGTCTAATTCTAGTTTTGACAGAAGTAAATTTATGTACTCAAAAATTCTCATTACCGAAACAGTCCCGAAACGAAAACTGGGCCTGGTATAATAACAATAGGCAAACAATTCTTTTATATTAGTACTTAACATCATACGCCATATGTGAATGTACACAGTACACCTCCGCCACCTCTGCTCAGGAGATGCCACACTAGTGATGCGACTCGGGTAGGAGTTTGTGACTTGAGTTACTCGAGTTATTTTTATACGTCATTTGAGTTATACTCAAGTTTTTCAGTAACAGTTCACTATTTGCAGTCCTGGCAACACGAGTGAAAGTTATCACTCGACTTGAGACTTTCGATTACTGTAGTTAAAGCAGTTTTAAATATATTTGATAAAAGTACCCTTTATTAAATAAATTATATGTGATAATATGTTACCCATTATGTTTACACACACAACTAATGCTATTTTTTGTTAGAAAAAATAAATTGAGCACAGTGAGCAAACAATTATACCCCAACTCACCTCAAAAATCAAACTAAGTTCATGATTGTTTACTTTCTAATATGCAAGTTTGAACTTGTTTATAACCAGGTTATAGACTATAGTGAACTAGTAAAGTAACTAACTCAAGTGTAAGCAAGCGGGCTCGAGTAAAACCCAGTTAGGCAAATTGACTTGAGTCACTCGAGTGAAAACATAGCTCGAGTCGCATCACTATGCCGCAACTGCAGTGCAGAGAAGAGATATTCTGCTCTGTAGGCATTTCCATACAAAATACAAAATTAGCTATTTAGAGAATTGGCCCAATTAGGACACACTTGCCATTTGAGATTCAGCCTAAACCATTCTGCTATTATAGTTATCGCCCTACAGCCCCCTTTTTTATTTTTTGTATGTTTACAAGCTTTTATTTAATTTGCAATATTTCTTTATTTAAGTTAAAACTTGCAGCAAGCTGAATTACAAACATTTCATCTTATTCCTACAGAGTTGAAATTTGGCACATTGGTTTAGTCTCGATGGCAATGCATCTTTGGCTCAGGATTGGCTTTGTCTGATCTGCTAACCACATAGCCTTGGTTAAAATGATACGAATGATCTGATGATAAAATATACGCTTCATTGAGTTCACTGATAATGGTATATGCCAATGATGCGGTCTGGTTGTGAACCGAGTTGTATTACATTACATATATAATATTTAAGTGAGGTTCCCTGTACAAGCTCTAAAAGACTCCTCGACGGCCAACAGCGTAGGCAGGAAATGTTGTATACACTTTTAATTTTGATGGGCCATTTACATCATTACCTGGTTGCATAAAACACTTGTATTTCAATAGTTTTTATGAATTTATGAATCTGTGCAGTTACCTGTAAAGCCAATTCAGCAATACACTTCTGTGCGTCCAAAAGAGCCTTTTGTCCAGCCTCCCGTTGCTCTGCTTGTGCCCTCACTAGCCTGCGAATGTCGTGCTCCACTCCTGAGAGGTGGAACTCGCACCTGGCTGCCGCACTCTCTACTCCAGACAGAGACTGCTCCGTAGGGAAGACTCGGTTGATGTAGGCTACAGCATCAAACTGGGAATATTGTTTAACTCAGTTGTTTAAAATATTTGGAGAGCTAGTTCCTTAACCTTTAACTAGGGACATGGAGTCTCACAGGCGTCGCGCGTTTTGTAAATTCTTAGAATTGACCACTTCCCCCAGCTTGCCGGGACCCTGCGTCTTAGTAGCTTTTGTTTTAGTAGTAAAACAACCACAGAAGGAGACACTTGTGTCGTCGATTGTATAACACGTGCGTAATACTTATCAAAAGATCGGACGTAGCCTGTCAGGCTACATGTCAATAATTACCACACAAAATATTTTTTCGAACTTTCTGTTTATTTTTATATTTTCTCGTGGAAAATGGCAGAAAACGGTAGAAAACGTCAATGACCGACCATGAGTTTAGTTGAGCTATCAAAAAGAAAAATAATGCTGCTAGACAGTCCATAATTTGGGCAGGAAATAAATTCCCTGGTGCTAGCTACAGACCAACCTGATAGCGAAGGTGAATTTTGAAGTGTATACTATACCAGAAAGCGAACTTTTCAGAATCATAAAAGTGATCGATCCATAAAGATTCAGAGGAAAATCACTCTAGAAGAAGTTGGCAGCGACGAGGAGAGTCATATCAAGACAACGTGCCTCTCACAGAATAACGACAGTCAAATTTTTACTACGGTAAAAATCGTTGTTACACTTATTTACTGTATACCATACATCAACCCAAGATTACAGAAAGAAGAGATTTCCTTAAGACTTTAGCCCATTTGCAATATGGAGCACTATCCATATCCAGATTTGTGTAGTATGCAATCAATTACCGAAGGTGTTACAGTTAGTGATAAATCGAATTCTGGGTGACGATATGGTCGAAGAAGATGTCCAAAGTCATGAAATTTGTCAAGGCAAATGAAGGGCATGCAGAATTCGTCCACCTCAATTACACAGAATGACAGTGTACACGTGTGTCGGGTGTTGCAATCCCGTATGCTAGCAATGTTCTTGTCCCTTGTGAAAAATATTGACAGTAATTTATGCCAAATTAAGTCCTTGTCAGAATTATCTATTTTTTGTTTTTATAAGTAACTATTACCTTTTTTTCTTAGTAGTATTGTAGATGTAGATTTTAAGTAAAAAGTGTTAAATTTATCGTATTACTTGTATGTGGTCTATTAAAATGCTAAAATAAGGATCCCATGTTAATTACGGCTAATAAGTACCACAATCTAGTAAGTCTCATTTTTTATATTAATTTTTAATAATAAAACCTGATTGGAACTTAACTTCATATTCACCTGATATATCAACACAATTTTAAAATACCTAGTAGAAGCCTGCGAGACTCCATGTCCTTTATAATGTTATGAATTTGTCATGTCCCCAGTTAAAGGTTAAACTAATCATATACAGTGCCACTGTGCACTTATTGGAAATATCACCATTTTGACTATTATGACTAGTTTACTAACCAACTTTTCGTATAAACAGGCTGCTATGTGGGTCTAAGCATTGTACAGCAAACTGTGGTTGCTTAAAAATAATATGCTTAAAAAATCTGCTTCATATAAAATTTACAGGAAAATGTTCTTATTCAATATCTCAAAGTTATACGTCTTGCACATAGCAGATATTCATTTAACGACGATATGCCATACAAAATAAATGGCATTCGTAACTTTCGTGCCCATTGGTAAGGTTATTTATGCCAAACATAAATACTGGATTACAGGACTTTGTTTGTTGGACATATCGATTTCATGATATGTGCATCCAAGCCACAATATAAAAAAATATATAAAAGCAAAAAATGTGTATTGTTTATGTTACCCACAACAGCATATTTATTATTTTTAATATTTAACTTTTTTCCTAAAATAATTACTCTCCTCTTAGAGTTTGTTGCAGTCCGCTCAGGAGGCCTAACAAATTTTGATACAGAGTCCATTTAGGACTAGCTAAGCCACTGCATAATATAATCACAGTTTTAACAATTACTGTTATTATTTACAGAAATGGTACTCAGAGTTGGGCAAAAATTGGTTATCATGGTACTTATGATCTTTGCATGCGCTCTCTCTCTCTCTCTCTCTCTCTGGGTAAGCAGAGTGTGAAATAATGAAACTGGAGAAACATCACAAATCACACTCAACTGCCCTTCATTATTTTTAGTAATATTTATGACACATCCCTTACACATATTAAAATGGGAAAAAATAGATATAAAATAAATTAATGTAAGCCATCCTGGGTGCCGGCATTTATCCAATTTGCGAAACGAAATTTATTGAAGCAAAGGGAAGAAAAAAGGCAAAATTATCACGCTAATCACGCTAACTTGACAAGGGAAGACAGCCAAGCAAACAAAGCGAGAGACCAAAGTTTAATTGTTCGTAAGCTCATTGTACGGTCTCTATTCTCTTCTCATCAAAAGCAGCTCTTATTCAATACAATATAAAAATATTTGTGTCAACATACTTCTGCGCTATCGAACTGCTCCGTTCCTCCCATCATTTCTTCGATACGGCTCATGACGGAGCTCGGGAAATTGATCTGGACCTCAGGTCCACCGTCCTTGTCGTCTAGTATATCGGTGGAATCCATTTCATTAGCAATTTTGCGTTAAAATAAAATTAAACAAACATCAAACCGATGACTACAGTAGGTAAAAAATACGTATTGTGGAAATGTCAATGTCAAAATTTGAGTTGACACAAAATTCTACGCCCAAAAAGAGGTAGACAAGAAAGAAAAATCACACCACGAGCGCTTTTTCTTTCGAAATTGAACTCTTTTTCTAGAATGTCTATAGCTTTAATAATAACATGTTATCTATAAACAAATCTGACTTTCTTATGAAAATCATGAAAATGAATTCTGCTACTCTAAAAAGTACATTCTTTATCACCAGCTTCCTACAACCCACTGCAGGGTATACGTCTCCTCCCTCTTTTACCAGTCTACGCGGTCATCTACCCAACAAGTCATTGATCTGCCCATTCGTCGTTTGCCTCCCCCTCTCACATCGATAAACACCAAGCGGTTCAAAACCGCTTCCTCCGTAAAGCCGTAGGAGCCCCCTGGTTCGTACGGAATGTCGATCTCCACTCCGATCTAGGTCTATCTATCTATCTATCTATAACCTCACGCCAGATCCCTTGCGGGGTAGGCAGAGAGTACAGAGTTCCAACAGGTTCTTTCCTTACATACCTCTCTGGCTTCCTCGACTCTCATAGTTCGTCTCATACACGCTCGCCGGTTACGGAGACTCTTGACTTTTCCATCAGATAAGACTCGGTTTATTTGGTCGTGGTAAGATAGTCTTGGTCTTCCCCGGTACCTGCATCCTTCCACTTTCACAAAGTATATCCGTTTTGTCATTCTTTCCTCTGGCATTCTTTCTATATGCCCGGACCAACGGAGCATGCCCTTTCTCATCTTTACACCGATACTATCTTTCATACCTACTCGCTGTCTTACTATGCTGTTGCTAATGCGGTCGGTTAGCTTCACTTCGCACATCTTCCGCAGAGCTCGCATTTCTACCGCATTTATCCTACTTTCATTCTCCTTCTTACATACCCAGCTCTCGCTACCATATAACAGCGTTGGGACAAGAACTCCGTTATGTATGGCCAGCTGCGCCTTATGGCTTAAGTGCTGGCTCCCGAGTAGCCTTCCCATCGCACCATTCACTCTGTTCCCTGCACTCACTCTTCTCTCTATGTCAGCGGTGTATTTCCCATCCTTACTGAAGGCGCATCCAAGATATACAAACTCATTCACTTGCTCCAGCACATCGTTACCAACCACAATCCTTACATTCGTTCTGGTTTCTTCCCTTTCAAAAACCATAATCTTGGTTTTCTTCACATTCAAGTGTAAGCCATTGATCATGCAGTCGTTTTTCATAACTGTGACTAGTGTTTGCAGATCAGTGGCTGTTGGCGCTATTAAAACCGCGTCATCTGCATAAAGTAGATGGTTTACCACTAAGTCACCCATTTGTACACCTTCATTCATCGCTTTCAGTCTTTGAAGACTTTTGTCCAGATATATTATAAACAGTCTAGCGGACAACACGCAACCCTGCCTGACGCCGATTTTAACGTCAAACCAGGGTGACCTGTTACCACCCACCCGTACGCATGCTTTGCAGTCCACATAAGTGGACTGGACGGCTCGCAACAGAGTGCCATCTATACCATACTCTGGCAAAATGTCCCAAAGTCTCTTTCGCACAACTCTGTCAAATGCCTTCTCCAGATCTACAAAACCGCAGAAAACCTTCCGCCCCAATGCCAGATGCTTCTCTACGATGTTGCGGAGTGAGAAGACTTGATCCGAACATCCTCTTCCAGACCTGACACCCCCTTGTGCCTCGCCCAACATTCCATCGGACTTCACGCGCATTCTCCGTTCAATAATTTTACCGCATCTACCCATGCGAATCCGTTACGATGCTGCGCGGAATCCAACGAGCTGAACCATGTATTTAAATATAAAAAGATACTTTAAAGCGGGTGACAGACGTTCGATTAAGTACGCGTACTTGTGGTTTGACGACCTTTTTTGCGTGTGTGTCACCTTAAGTACGCTTACATCAAAATCGCCGAGCAAGCTCGTCGGCGATCCAAAAGATTTGAAATTTTGCTCGTAGTTTGTCTCGGCTCGTACGTGTCGGCAGCACTGCGAGCCGCAAGCCACCGTTTTGTTTAAAAATTCGATTCAATTGCACATGGGACGCGCTTGCGATTTTTTAGTCTCTCTTTTGGTTAACCATTCCTTTACATAGACTCTCCGATTACATATTATTTTGTTGTTTTTCATAATATAATATGATATTATTTTTAAATAACACACGACCTCTTCGGTGTTCGACATAACAGTATGAGCAAGTCAGCCGTGTGTCGCCGACGTCGAGCCGAGTAAGTACGCGTTCTTTTAAAACCGCGAGTTTAAAGCTCGTACGTTGGTCAACCACTTTATGTTTTAAGAATAAAGTCTTCAACCAATATGTCCTTCCCGCCATGACTTATGGAGTCGAAACATAGTCAGAGTCAGAGACCCATGGAGCGGGCTATGGTGTGTATTGAATACTCTGAACGATCGTATCCGAATTGGGTGATACTTACATAAAAATACGCTGGGTGTTTTGTGGGACTTCTGTTTTGGTTTGGTTTATTTTTCAACACAAAAGCAAAAAACAAAAGCGAAACTTTAAATTGTCTATTCTGATTCTGAACGAAATATATCAATATTGCCAATGCAGAAAATAACACATTTTGTACACTGGCAATAAGATAAAAAAATGTGTTGTCAGCAGGGTTGCCAATTTGTGGGGAATTCCCCAAATCGCGGGGAATTCAAAGTCGGTTGGGGATTTAGTGGGGACTGGCATTATGTGGGGAAAATGCGGGGAATTTGATAAATAAAGCTATAAACGAAAAATGATTCAATTTGCATAACTTGTTTCTATTCTCTAACTATATTAAGTCTTGAGAATTTACTAGGTGCAATCTAGATGGATCTAGGAATACCTCCAGGACAAAAAAATGAGGTGTTATCTCGCGGGATCAATTTAAATAAGTGGAAGAGATTTAATCAATTGAGAATCTTGTTTTATGCTATATAGCTAAGGGATGTCGGAAAATATATTGACTTATTTTATTTTACTCAAACAAAGACCTTTACAGAGTGTTTAACACATGGCCCTTTTAGAGCTTTTCTAGCAAGTATGGGGTGTCATGTGACATGGAGCTACTCAAGATTTTTTTTCATGAATTCGACTAAAATAACGTGTTTAATTTATTTTAATTTCCTGTTTTTCATAAGTTATATCTATAAAATATAATTATAGATTGAAAACGACTAATTTGTGTCAATGAACTATGCAATAACAAAAGCTGATTTAAATATGTAATTCGATATAATAAAAATTACCACTTAATTTACAAGCAACGCATCTAAAAAACAAGAACCTTAAAGAAACTAATTTTGTGGGGAATTAGCGGGGGAATCGGAATTTCGTTCTTCCCAAATTTGGGGTATTTGACCAAGATTTTTGGGGAATTCGGAAGATTGGCGTTGGCAACCCTGGTTGTCAGTGTGTGTCCATTGTTTTATCAGCGATAGGACGATATTTCTCCGATTATATATTTTAATCCCGATATTATTAATTTTAATATTATCGCCCGGGCTAATATATAAACAAATAATAGAAAAATACCACGAATTTAAATTGCCACTATATCTAGCCTTTGTAGACTATTCCAAAGCATTCGACAGTATCTATCTTGACGCTCTATTCAAATCATTACAGTCGCAGAACATACCATCCACATACATCCACGTGCTGCAAAATATTTATTTCGCTGAAATTAAAATATACAACTCAGGGCCGTCCTTCCCAACCGAAAAAGGAGTAATACAGGGAGACCCGCTGTCTCCTAAACTTTTTAACGCGGCCTTGGAAGATGTCTTTAGAAAGCTGGCAACTGGTTGGAGTGAGGAGGGCATTGTTGTCGGGGAAGTCTAACAAATCTGCGTTTTGCCGATGACATTGGCCTTTTCTCCTCATCAGCCTCAGACCTAAAAAAGATGCTTGGCGAGTTGAGTATGGCAAACCGCGAGGACGGACTTCGGATAAATATGTCTAAGACTAAACTCATGACAAATAGCATCCAACAAAAAATAAAATTGGAGGATGTGGTGATTGAATATATCCATGAGTATGTGTACTTGGGCCAATTAGTTCCTTTTCAGGCAAGGCAAGAAGTAGAAATTATACGCCGTATCGACAATGCCTGGATGAGCTTTTAGTCGATGAAAGAACTCTTGAAAGGCGACCTCCCAATAAAATTTAAGCGTAGACTCATGGATATGTGCATTCTCTCCATTCGCACCTACGGCGCACAGACTTGGTCTTTGACCAAACATCAGAAGTCTGCGCTCCGGTTTGTCAGCGTTCTATGGAGCGTAGTATTATCAATATTAAACTTACCGAGCATGTTAGAAACACCACAATACGCTCCATAACCCAAATTGGCGACGCATGTCAAAAAGCCGCCAAGCTTAAGAGGGACTGGGCCGTATATATACATATCGGACATATCTGCCGCATGAAAAGTTACCAATGGGCCAAAATAATAACTGACTGGTCCCTACGAAATACTAAAAGACAACGCGGTAGACCCACGTGGAGATGGCGGGACGAACTGGACGAAACAACAACGACGAACAAACAGAGTGGAGTGGAAAAAGTGGACCCTTTGCCCAGCAGTGGGACACAAATGGCTCAAATTAATAATATTTAATTTAACGTCATAATAGTTAATACTATATTTTATTGTTTTATTAGCTGCCTGAAAGCTGCTGACTATTGTAGACATCACAACGTTAGTCACTATTTAGTACGTTATATTAAATCTTAATAAGTTTTATGAAATTTGAATGCATGGAATTCTTTATGTCTCCAATGCCTCTGTTCATCCACTCAAGCATGAGCTATGAGCATGAGGTAAATGACCAAATAATCATTGTGCCTTAATGATTATTTGGCTATCTACCTCATGTGCATTAATGATTTTGGGCCCTAAATTATATTATTTTTAATATAATAATACACACACAGAGTTGGGCTAAATATAATCAGATTAACGATTTGTGTTTGTGTGTGTGTGAATGATCTGCGCTATTGGCCGCGGGGCCTTAACAGCTTCACCGGACAAGAGGGCGAGCGTGCAACCACTACGCTCGAGCCAGAAGGGCAAAGGGGGTAACTAGCTCACGGGCGCCTCAAGGAGGAACAGCCTCGGCTTGGACAGTCGCTATGGGGGAGGGCGTATACTAGGCGTTTCGCCGTGGTTCTCTGCACCGGCTGGCGGGCAAGAGATTCTTCGAGTTCGCCGGCGAGGTCGGTGTCTGATTCTGTGTGCGGTATCAGTGTATCCAAAACAAGGGATATAAGGGCATCGGGAGGTTTGGTGAGAACTTGCCGCGGACGGCGGTAGCCGCCGATAGGAGTTAGGTTCGTAGTCGGCGGCTGTTACGATTAGCGGATTTCTATGATTGGACGCGTTCGCGAAATGTCGGGTTGTCGCTTTTTAATAAAGGCGCGAATAGGTTTGGGATCGAGATCGGAATGGAGAATCAGGTTATCGAATTAACCACCCCCGCTGGGGGAGTATAGGCGTGACGGTGTAATAATGATTAACGATTACAATAACATTTTGTAATCTTCAACGATTATGATAACAACTTTAATCTGAAATCATGATTGGATAATACAAAATTCAATTGTAATCATTAATCTAATTACATTTTGCCTATGTCTGTACACACCCCTTATAATAATTCTCATAGAATTTCAGCAGTGCAGTCCGAGCTAGAAGCGAAGCAATGTTAACCTACCGGACCGGCACCAGTGGATCAATGAAAACGCACACATTCGATAGTTCAAAGTAAAGATG